>JARQOD010000005.1:506106238-506248872 GCA_033576555.1 Oophaga sylvatica
GGGAATGGGGGGCAAAGTGAAAAGGGCAAAATTTAAATTTTTGATTTGTTTTTCTGGGGTGTCGGGGGAGTTGTAGACCGGGGGGGGGGCAAAATTTAATGGCCCCTTCTGGGCTATTATTATTGCCCCCCCCAGTTTGTCTGTCTGGTTGCGAAATGGGGGGGGCCCACGTTTTTTTTTTCAGAAATTTTCCCTATATTATATATACTGTCATTGAATTTGTGTACATTATATATATATTTTATTTGTGTTTCATTTTTAATATTAAAAAATAGCGAAAATTAATTCCCGGTTTTTGTAAAATGCAAAACCGACATGAAATGAATTGGGTACAGGGGGTTAACCCCCCTGTTTTTCGCTTTGTATCAATTTCCCAAAAAAATTAAATCGACTATGTGTAAAAAATTTCCACCTGTGGGGGTTAAATTAAAGGTAAAAAATTCGAGCAAAATTTGTTTTTTTTTACAACGAATTTAACCTTTAATTAACCCCTACGGTGTGAAATTTTGCACACATAGTCTATTTATTGTTTTGCAAATTAGATAGAAAGGACATGAAAAGACAGGGTTTAAACCCCTTTTGTACCCCAAGTGTCTTTCTGTGGGTGACCCGACATGAAATGACCTTGGTTTTTCATGGGGTTAACATGTCTTTTTGTCCTTTCATCTAAGGCCGGGTCACACTGGCGACAAAATGGACTGAAGCGATGAAAAATCGCTTTGCAGTGGATTTTTAAATCTATGGGCAGCCCCCCGTAAGATTTTTTGTGGTGTTTTAAAGTCCGTGTCAATGCAGGCTGCGTTGTCCCCGATTGTGGGTCGATATGCCAATGAAAGTTTTTTGGGAGGTAAAAATTGATTAAAAAAGGACCACACGTGGGGCTTCGAGAAATGCATCGGTGTCCTTTAAAAAAACGGAATTTTCCCCGGTATACTGTAAATCATAAAAGTTTTTTAAAACTGAAAGAATGAATTTAAATAGAAAAAATTTTATTATTATTTTTTCATGTCTTGTGACTGTTTTAAATTTTTTATTTTTATTTATATTTCCAGCTTTACTACTGTAATGCCCCTAAATTTAATTGCCCGGGGTTTTTTGAAATCACAGAAGCCCACATGAAAGTACTTGTTTCCAACATTTAAAATTAATTTTATGTATTTTTTATATGTTTGAAATTACCCCAATTAATGAGTGTTTTGTGCAAAATTTAGAATGTAGGGGTTAATTAAAAAGGGGTAAATTCGTTGAAAAAAAATGGTGGGCTCCGCTGTATTTTCTCCCCGACGACAAAGCAAAGCGGTGGGGGCAAAAATACCCAGGGAGGGTGCTTTTTTTTTGTGCCCCCCTGGTCTAATCTGCCCCCCGACCCCAAAACCCCCAAAAAGGGAAAAACTATATTTTGATTTGCCCTTTCTGGGGACTTTCCCCCTCATTCCCCTTGCCCCTTTCGGTGGCGAAAGGGTTAATCTACCTTACTGTCCCCTTGCTTTTAAAAGGGGACCTTAAGGGGAGGTTAAAAAATTGATAGTGTCAAATTAGACAACTATCTTTATTAATCCTATTGAATAAAAAAAAAAAACACACACTTTAAAAATAAAAAATTTTTATGAAAAAAAAAACTTTTTTTTGACCCCAAATTTTTTTTTACCTTAATCCCTGCGAAGCCATTGATTCCTAAAAAAAGAAAAAAAAAAAAAACAACATTATTCTCCTATTCCCCCATCTGTCACGTCCCACGCTGTAATCTTTTTCAAGGGTTATGCTTTGGCCCAACGTGAATAATCCGATGTCAGCTCAAACATGAAAATTTGTTCCTCTCCTGGCGAAGGAGGGTGTTTTTGAATAAGCTTAAATTATTGTGTCCATTTCCCTTTAGGTCAGGTCTAAGTTTAAATTGGCAAAAATCAATTAAATCCATTCTAAAATATTCCCCTTCTTTCGTGGGAGGGAAGTTTTTTTAGGGGAATAAGGGCTGGACAGCATTTTTTGTCTCTGGCCTGAACTGTTAACCCTTTTGATGGGTTACAGGGGACCGCTGTAAACGGTTTTTAATTAATTTTTTTTTTATTTTATTTTTTTCGGAAATGGTTTTAGCGGAAAAAAAATAGGTCAAAACGTGTGTTATTTAAAAAACTTTTTTTTTTATTAAAACTGTGTGTGTTTGATTTTTCTTTCTTAAATTTTTTATAATTTGATATTTTTTTAAATTTTGACAGCTATAAATTTTTTACCTGGTTAAGTGACCTTTAATTGAAGGGGTATTTTAACCCCCTTTTAACCCTCGCCCCCGAAAGGGAAATGGGAAAGGGGGCAAGTGCCAAAAAGGGGCGAATCTTTATAGATTTGCCCTTTTGGGGTGTCTGGGGGCGATGTTAGTGGGGGGGGCAAAAAAAAATGTACCCTCCCTAGGCTTTTTTATCTCCCCCACTGCTTGTTTGTCTTTTGGGGAAAAAAATACGCGGGGCCACGCCTTTTTTTTTCAAAATTTTTCCCCCTTTAATTAACCCCCCTAATGTCTGAAATTTAGCACACTTTTTCATGTAATTGATGTTTCAAACATAATAAAAATACAAAAAATTTAAAGGTTTAAAAATGTTGGAAACTGTATCATTTTGTGGCTTCTGTTTTCACTAAGCCGGCTTGAATTGCGGCTATAACGTATGTAAAGTGTAAGAATTATAAATATATGAAAAATTTATATGTACAATGACATGTAATATATTAAAAATTTATATATGGCTCTTGTGTATTTTTTCTTTTTTTCTTTTGGCATTTAAAATTTTTTTGGCCTTATATGTCGGTTTTTGCAGCCTGCGAAAAATCCCCAAAAGTCGGATAAAATCGGAGTTAAGGTCCACACATGGATTAAATCGATCTTTAAGGAAAATCGGATGCCAAAAGGATGTGTGATTTTTTTTTTTGACCGATTGCGGGGGTCTAAAAGGCCCCGTTTTTTTTTGGGGTTTTGGTGGGACTCCAGCAAATTTGAAAAAAAAAAAAAATTAAATCGATATTGTAAAAAATTTAACCTGTGGGGTTTAAAATTAAAGGTGTAAATTTAGAAAAAAAAGTCCTTTTTTTTTTAAAACGAATTTACCCTTTTAAATTTAACCCCCCTACGGTTGAAATTTTGACAATGCTGTTTTTTAATTGTTTTTTGCAAATCGATAGCAAAGACTGAAAAACATGGTTAACCTATGTACACAAGTTTTCATTTCATGGGGTGCTTCTGTCTTTTCATGAAGGGCTTTCCCGGCAATTGAATGAGGGGTATTTTACTTTGTAAAAAGTGTATAAAATTAATTATGTTAATTATGCACAATGCATGTTTATAATATATGTATTCATGTGTGTATATTTAGTGTTTAAAAGGAAAAAGGGGGTTTTTTTTGTTGCGGGGATTTTGTTCCCAAGTTTTTAGGGCTTCCGGTTTGGTTGGGTATCGCGATATTTTTTTTGGTTTTTCGGCGATACCATTTCCCTTTCCATACTTTTGGTATCGGAAAGATCGCTCAAAATTATCTTACAAAATTGACGGCGGAGTTCCTAGTCTCATGCTCTTCAGAAAGAATCTGCATTGTGATTATGGTAACCTTCTTTCCAGGGGTAGAGGATGCCCCCCCCTCCCCGTCACAGGTTTAAGGTAAAAAGATCATTAGAAAGGCTTTGTCTGTCCCCCCCATATATTTTGTACATTGTAATAAAAACACCCCAAACCTTTTTTTCCAAATAAATAACCCCAGTGTAATAACCTGTTTGGTATTCAGACCCCGTTCTCTAAAACCTTGTCCTCTTCTCTGCACCGCTCCAGTTGCTATGTCTTTCTTATACCCCGGAGCCAGAAGCCCGTTTTAAGTTGGGCACCGGATTGTATAGAGGTAAAATTATGTTTCCTCTGGATCTTCCCGTCTAATGCATCCCCTTTTTTTTTGCCTTGGCAAACTGCCTGACTTTTGGGCCCCTAAAGTGGTTTGTCTCCCCCCTACACCAAGTCTTTTTAGTGACAGTTTTGCCAGTGTTTTACAATTAAGCAAAAATTAAAAACTTTTTGTTCCCAATTTTATGACCACTTTTTCCCCTTAAACCCCCATTTCCATTTATCACCCAAGCTTCTGTTTACATAAATCCCTGTAATAAAAATTTTTCCTCCTCGTTTTTTCCCCCTGCAGTTTTTTGTTTTCATTGAAATTTTTAAAACTACTCTGTTCCCAAAAAGGTCTTAATAAATTTTTTTTAAAGGGGAAGGGACCCAATCGCCCCTGGGTTTCCCCCACTGCAAATGGCCCCCACCCCAAAGTGGCCTTTAAAAACCACCTTTGTTTCCTTCCAGACCAGTTTTAACCCAATTTTAAAATTATTTTCCCCCCCCATTTTCTTTTTTTGGGGTATAACCTTTTGTGTGGCACTGTAAAAACCCCTTTTGAAAAGCCATGAACACCACGTCCACTGCTTCCCTTGGTTTTCCAGTCCTGAACTTCCCCTTAAAAAAGCTTTTCATTTTTGTCGCAAGAACGGCCCTCGTAAACCTTTTTGATACTGTGTCATGAGGTTTTTCAGCTTCAGATCCCAAAATATAGTATCCCCTTAAAAAACCCCCGGATTTTACCCACAGTGGGGTTTTAAGAAAAATGGCCAAATTTCCGGTTGTTTTTCCCCCTTTTTGAATTTGGCACCCCATTTGCTTTACGCAAAAAGGTTCTTTTTTATTTCCTTTTGAAACTCTTTTTGTTCGTCAGCCTTTTATTTCTGTCTTGCTGGCTTTCTTGCCCTAGTAAAAAGGGTTTCCATTTTGGCTTTTTCCCCCCCAAATTTTTTCCTTTTTTTCTTAAAAAAGCCCCAGTGATTCAGTGTTTCGCCCCTCCCCGGGAGTAACCGGGATTGATCCTGTAAGCCTTGGCCTTGTACCCGCTATTTAAAATGGGGAAATTGAAGCCTTGTGGACCAAAACTGTCTTTGGGCCCCACTTTTGCATGGTTTTTCCGGAACGAGAAGATTTTCTGATCTGTTTGGAGGTGTTGCTGGTTGGATTACTTGGCCGCTGTTCCCCGGGGTTCGGGTTCGCAAACTGTGTGATTTCTGTAACTTTTTTATGAATTTAATAGGGGGACTTTTCTATAAAACCTGGTTCCTGGTTTTCATCGCCCCAAAGACAAGAGCTATTGAACTGTACTACTACTTACAAGATTTGAAGCCAAAACGTTGTGTCTGCGGGTCAAAAGGCTGTGTTGCTTCTGTGGATATCAGAGCCCGGTTGTACTTTTGGGGGACAGGGTTGTGATTCTAAAAAACCTTCCAGGTGGAATTTCCCCTTAATTTTTCTTTTTGGTGTAACCAGGGGTAAACTATTTTTTTTTTTTTTTTTTCCTTTCTTTTCTCTTTTTTGTCTGCGGAATTGGTTCAGTTGTTGGTTGAAACTTTCTGGATGAAGGGGTTTGGGTTTTTTCCCCCAAAAACCATTCCAGGTGAGCAGTTCCCAAATTTTTTTTTCTCTGCGTTTTTCCAAAAGGGGAAAAACACATTTTTTT
The DNA here is from genome assembly GCA_033576555.1 of Oophaga sylvatica. Lineage (NCBI taxonomy): Eukaryota > Metazoa > Chordata > Amphibia > Anura > Dendrobatidae > Oophaga > Oophaga sylvatica. The sequence continues at coordinate 506,111,764 of JARQOD010000005.1, forward strand.
TTTTTCTTCCTTTTTCTTCAGATTCCTGTTTAAAAAAAGGAAAATGGGGCCCCGCAAAAGGGAAAAACTTTGCGGAGTGACTGAAATTTCCCCGGATTTGCAGAATTTAAAAACCCTTTTTTAAATCAGGGGGCCAAAATAACCCCCAATTTGAAGGGGGTTGGGACAGACTCCCAGGATTTGCGAGCCAGGGTTGGGTTTAAGGGGGGGGGTCCGGCCCCCCGGGGGCCCCCAGTGGGGTTCCCAAGTTGCCCCCCTTTTTGTTTTTTGGGGTAACGTGAGAAAAATTTAGGGGATTTTAACCCCTGAAAATTTTTTTTTTTTTTGACATGCTTAAATTTCCCATAAACGTCTAAGGTTTACTAAATTTGGTTTCAACAAGGTTTTTAAAGGGGAAACCCCCCTGTTTTAATGAGGTTTTTTTGTTTGAATCCCCCTTGATGATTTTATTTCACCCCGGGGAGGTTTTTGTTACCCCCCAACGGGTTTGAACAGTGAAGAGCCCTGTTAGCTTTGCCCCCAAGGAAAAACCCCGGTAGCTGAATATTTTTGGATTTCGGAGATCCCCGGGGGTCCCCCCCTGGGACAGTTCCGCCAAAAAATCTATTTTTCAAAAAAGGGGTTATCCCATGATTAAGGTTTAACTTGCCGTCCGCCCCCACGGGGTTAGGGGACTTTTTTTATGCCCTTTTTTGATATTCTGACTAAAAGAAAAGGAAGAGAGTGGTTCGAAAGAAAAAGTACAAACCTTTTCCTTTCCTTCCTCCCCAGCAAGGAAACTTTGAGTGGGGTTAACGGGAACCTGAAATTTAAAACCCTTTCAGGTTGACTCTTTACAACGAGGGGTTTTTTGTGTGCCCAAGGGGAACATCTTTTTAAGGGGGAATCTATGTTTCTATTGGGTTTAAATCGGGATTTAAAATTTTAAATGCCCGGGTTCTGTAAGATTTTTGAGCACTCATTCATTGTGGTTTTTGCGAGAGGGGATTGTCAGGTCCCCCCTCAGGCTCCAGGGGAATCTGCGCAAAAGATCTTATTCTCGGATTAAAACCCCTTTCTTGAGGGTTGACTGTGTAACCCCATTTTTAAAATTTTCCCCCCGGTTTTCCCCGTGATTGGGAAAAAAACAATTTCATTTTTTTTCCTTTTAAATTTTGGGTTTTATCGTTGGGGGGTCTAGTTGCTATGACGATCAGGGCAAGGGGGAAAAAATTTTTTGGAGTCCCTTCTCTGAAACGGGGGAAAACGTTTAGTGAAGGGTACCCCAGTACAGTGGAAACTGTGGGGCTCCCTCTAAACCCCCTTGGACCGTGGACGGGGGAAAAGGCCTTTGGGGGTTTTAGGGAAAAATTTATCAAGGAAAACTGTCCTTTATCTTATTTTTTCCCCCCTTTTCCCCCCCTTATTCTGGGTACCAGGCGGGGGGGCTCAAAAACCCCTTAACTGGGGGGCCCCGGAATTTTCACTTTCCGGAAAAAGATGAGCCAAAGTTTAGTTGCTCGGGGCCTAAAGGAATCATGTCGTCCCTAATACCAGCTTTTATACCGGACTAGGGATTTTGTGACAAAAAGAACCTGCCCGTTTTTTCCTTTACCCCCAAGAAGTCCAATTAATTATTCCCCGGAGAGAGATATTTTGGTAAGGTTTCCCCCCCGGGGGGGGCCCGAGTAAAGGCTTTAAAGATTAATGTTGAAAATTTCCAAAAGGGCTTTTGGGGCCCCCTTTTCCCCTGCAGGTGCACCCTTTTTCTTTTAAAAAAAGAAAGATGGATCTCTGGGGCCTGCTTGATATAGGGACCAATAGGTTATATTAAAAAACCGTTTTCCTTTCCCCTTTAAACCCCCGGGGTTTTGGAGGGTGCGAATCCAAAATTTTTTCTAAAACTAGATCTTCGTGGGGTTAAAAAACTTGCCCGATTAGCCCGGGGGGATAATGGAAGACTCTTCAGGTCCGATGGACCTTTGAATATTAGTTACCCTTTTGGGTTTTGAGTACCCCCCCAGCCACTTTCCAACACTTGGTGAAGATTTTCTTGGGGGTTTCCCCTAGATACATTCGGGGAATTTTTTTGGGTGTATTCAATTTTTTTTAACCCACAGGGAACTCAGGACATGTGGAATGGTCTTGGAACGTTTTAAGAAAAAATAATCTTTACAAAAAAACTTGAAAAGTGTGAATTCCCTGGGGGACCAAAATTAATTTTTCTGGGGTTTGTACTGTTAAAAGGGAAATTAGTAGGGGAAGAAAACCCCCAAGCCATAAGGGGTTGGCCCCAAGTCCTAAAAATGTAAGGAGGTACAGGTTCATGGGTTTGCAATTCTAAGACTTTCTTTAGAAATTTCTGGGGGTGTGTCCCTATAACTCAACTTCCCGGAAAGGTCTGGTTTTTTTCCTGGACCCCCAAAGCCCAGGAGGCTTTTCCCCCCGTCAAAAAGGGAAAATTTTTACCACTGCATTTCCTTTTTCCCCCCCCGAGCTTGCCTTCATAATAGAGGTGGGATGTTCAAAATGTGCCGTTGGAGTTTTATCTCCAGAGAACAGGTGAGAAGAAGGGCTTGCATCCCTGTGGGCCCTTTTTTTTTTCCCAGCAGTTGTCTTCGGCTGAGAGGGAACTACGATGTGGGCAAAGAGAGTTTTGGCCATTATTGCCGCCTTCAAAGAATGGAGACACTTCTTCAGGAAACTGCACAGCAAATAGTGTCCTGACAGACCATCGTAACCTTGGTTTTTTCAGGTCGGCTAAGTGCCTGGACTCCTCGCCAGGCCGCTGGAATCTTTTCTTAAACCAATTTAATTTTATCATCTCTTATAGACCAGGAGGGGAATGGAAAAGGCTGATGCACTCTCGGGGTTTACTCAGCGAGACAGTTCAATTACTCCTCCTAAGACTATTTTCCTGCTCTAGATTCCTGGAGTAATTCATAATCAAGACCTACTTAAGGACATCAGGAAGCATACCCATGCGGATTCCTTTTTTGCACAACCCCCCAAAGGGGCGTAAGTCTTTTTCTTTAAGAAGGTGTGTGGATTCAGGGACAACGCTGTATATTCCTGAAACAGTCAGATTAAAAGTATTGAACTCATTCCGATCCAAGATAGCTGGGGATAGAGGAATTCTAAAGACACAGGAAATTTCTTTCTCGTTTCTTTTGGTGGCCCATTGCAGGAAGGATGTTTTGAAATTAGTCACTTCATGTGAGGTCTGTGCAAGATGCAAAACACCTCGCCCTCACCAACTGGTTGTTACAGCCTTTTCCCACCCCGTCCCGCCCGTGGGGATCCATTTCTAGGACTTCATTGTGGAGTTACCAACCTCTCGGGGAAGAACCCCATTCTAGTGGTGGTTGACCGTCTAACAAAGGCAGCTCATTTTTTTTCCCTTGTGTCGGCTTCCCACTGCAAAAAAGACTCAGATTTTTATGATTAAAGATGTGTTTCGCTTACAGGAGTACCGGATGAGGTTATTTCGGATCGAGGGGTGCAATTCCCCTTCTAGGGGTTTTGGCAAAATTTCTGTGCAGCATTGGACATTAAAGTAAACCTTTCTTCTGCTTTTATCCCCCGACTAATGGACAGACCGAACGAAAACCCAAACAAACCTGGAGGCAGTATCTCCCCCTGTTTTCTGCCACCTACAGGATGATTGGGGGGGATCTACTTCATTTAGCTGAGTTTCGTATAAAAACTCTCAGAGTGCCTCCACCTAAGCAGTCTCCTTTTTTCTTAATCTAGGTTATCTCCCAAACATTCTTCCACGATTTCCATAGAAACGCTTTAACCAGAGTGGCTGAAAGAATCACGTTCTTTAAAGAAGAATATGATTTTAAAGGAGAATCTGGAATCGGGGTCAGGAAAAGGGACAAGAAAGCAGCAGAAAAAATTTCGTAAACCTGCACCAGCTTTCAAGGTAGGAGACTTGGTCTGGCTGTCAACCAGAAATCTTAAGTTAAGGATTCCATCGTCTAAGTTGGGACATAAGTACATTGGACCCTATAAAATCAGTAAAATTATAAGTGCCGTTGCTTGTCGTCTTCAACTGCCCAGAACTATGAGAATTCACCCTGTCTTTCATGTATCCCTACTAAAGGCTGCGACACCCAATACGTTTCCTAGACGTTCTTCTCCTTGCCCTGACCCAGTGCTAGTCGATGGTCAGGAAGAATTTGTGGTGGAAAGGATTTTAGATTCCAGGTTGTATAGAAATCAGTTACAATATCTGATTAAATGGCAGGGCTACCCAGTGGAGGACAACTCATGGGAACCAGTCAATAACGTTAATGCTCCTCGCTTGCTCCGTCAGTTTCATCAGAGGTACCCACACAAGCCTGGCCTGAGGTCATCCGGAGGCTGTCCCTAAGGGGGGAGTAATGTAAGGTTCTGTGTACATGTTCCTGAAACTCAGTTTGTTCGTCAGCCATTTTACTTTCTGTCTTGCTGCAGCTATCTTGCCCTCAGTCAAAATGGAGTTTCCAGCTTGCATGTTCCCGCCCTGATTCTCTCCTTTGCTTCTTAAGCAGCCACAGCTGAGCAATCAGTGCTTCAGAATCTAGCTGCAGTGAACCTGTGACTTGACTCCTGTAAGCCTTGGACCTTGTACTCCAGCTATTTCTACTGAGGAACTCTGAAGCACTTGTGGACTCTGAACCCTGCTCTTTGAGAGACCCATGTTTGCATGGACTTACGGTAACAGAGAAGAAGATCCTGAATCTGTATTGGAGAGTGATTGCTGAGCTTGGATTACTCTGGCCTGCTGTGTCTCCTGTTTCTGTGTCTGCAAACTGTGTGACTATTTCTGCCAACTTGTATGAAGTAATACAGGACTTTTCTATATCAAACCTGTGACTCCTGTGTTTTCATCGCACCCAAGCACAAGACGCTATATGAACTGTACTACATACATTACAACGCCAGTCCTGTGGTACAGACCCCGTTATTATGGAATCTTTAAAGATTAAAAATAAAGGTCTATCTATAACTGTACTTAATTCCTGCAGTACTCGGGGGTGTATCCCATCCGGGCCCGGGGATTTGTCAACTTTAGTGATTTTTAGACGCCGCCGTACTTCCTGCTGGGTTAAGCATGTGACATTTAATGGAGAAATTTTTTTATCTCTGATCATGTTATCTGTCATGGGATTTTCTTGTGTAAATACAGTTGAAAAAAAGTCATTTAGCATATTGGCTTTTTCCTCATCCTCATCCACCATTTCACCCAGACTATTTTTAAGGGGACCAACACTATCATTTTTTAGTTTCTTGCTATTTATGTAGTTAAAGAATATTTTGGGATTATTTTTACTTTCTCTGGCAATGAGTCTCTCTGCCTCAATCTTTGCTGTCTTGATTTGCTTTTTACAGAATTTATTCAGTCTTCTGTATTTATTTAATGCCTCTTCACTACCTACTTGCTTTAATTCCCTAAACGCTTTCTTTTTGTCCCTTATTGCGCCCCTTACAGCTCTATTTAGCCATAGTGGTTTCCTCCTAATTCTAGCATGTTTATTCCCATAGGGTATATACTGTGCACAGGTCCTATTCAGGATACTAATAAACGTCTCCCATTTTCTTTGTGTATTTTTAAAACCCACTTGGCCTCATACAGTTGACCACATTTTTTGATTCCAAAAGTTAACTATTGTCATCCATAGAGTTTAACATGGTTAGTGTTACATTACAATGGCATATAAAACACAAAAAAAGTTCAAAAACTTTTTCTGGATTGAATTAGTCTTCCATAGAGTTTAACGTGATTAGTGCTACATTGTAGTGGTATATAAAACTCCCATAAAGCGTTCAAAAATGTTTCTGAATTAAATTAGTCATCCATATAGTTTAATGCGGTAAGTGTTACATTACGGTGGTATATAAAACTGCAAAAAAAGTTAAAAAATGTTCTCTGGATTCAATTAGTCAACCATAGAGTTTAACATGGTTAGTGTTACATTATGATGGTATATAAAACTAAAAAAAAAAAACAAATATTTTTGGATTCATTTAGTAATGCATAGACTTCAATGCACTGCTTATTATTACATTATGGTGGTATATAAAACTCCAAAAAAACATTAAAAATTTGTTTTTCTGGATTCAATTAGTCATCCATAGACTTTAACGCACTGCTTAGTGTTACATTACAACGGTATATAAAACACAAAAAAAACCATTCAACATCTTTTTCTGGAATGAAATAGTAATCCATAGAGTTTAACATGGTTAATGTTACATTACGGTGTTATATAAAACTTCAAAAAAAGTTACTTTTTTTGTGGATTCAGTTAGTCATTCATACAGTTTGACATGCTCTGTGTAAAATTACAGTAGTTTACCATTTTTAAAAACCGCTTGGCCTGCTAAAGTTGACCACATAGTTTGGTTCCAAAAATTTACTATTGTCATCCATACAGTTTAACACAAGAAATACACCAATCCACGAAGCATAACTTCCTCTACCACTTTACACGGAGGCACAGGACATCACTTCTGAAGGTACTGTTCAGCATTTTATAGCTTTCCCTCACTATCTCTGTTGCTAAGCTATGAGCTATGACATCATCTCAGTACCCAAATACACCATAAAATGGCTACTGTTTTCCCTGCCTCTGCTTTATACAAGCTATGTTCCCTCATTAACTATGCTATACAATGCGATATGATAGCATCAGGGCATTATGGGGAGTCCCGGACGGCTGCATCCGAGGTCATGTGAGTCTTTTCTTTTTCTGCATTGTGTACAATGCTGGTAAATATTTTTTGCAATTTGCTCGATGCGAATTGCTAATTTTTCATATTCACTGGGTTCATTAAATTCCTAAAAGTGTAATGTGAATTTGACTCACATCAAAATGATTTGCTCATCTCTACTTACTGTCTATCTAATGTATACACTCCTTGATTACTTCACACTGCTCTTCTATAGTATATCTGTGTCAATGGGGACATTACTACAGGTCAGGGGTAGAGATGGGCGAATCCAAACAGTAAAGTTCGGCGTCCGTACCGAACACCTACTGTTCGGGCATGGACACCGAACACGGACTTCACCAGGAAGTCCATATTACTGTTCAGGTTCGGCTGCCCGAACACCAGGTATTTGTCCAGCTGTCATGTGCATGACAGCTTGGCAAAAAAACGCTCCTGATCGGCGGTGAAATCCTCCCCGCTGGTCTGAAAGCCGCAGTTCCCACACTGTCAAAAGACAGCGTGAGCGCTCAGCTGTGATTGGAGGTGTAAAGTTTATCTCCGGTCACTGGTGTCAGCTGATAGAACTACCTCTCCCATCATCACACACCTGCAGCCGCTAAAAACAGTGAGAGCAGGAGCGGCAGATGGGAGTATTCATCAGTAGCTCCTGAGCTGTAAATAAATAATTTAAAAAAAAAACCCGGTGTGGGTTCCCCTATATTTTTGATAACCAGCCAGGCAAAACTCACAGCTGGGGCTGCAACCCTCAGCTGTCAGAGCTGTCAGCTTCAACAAGGCTGATTATCAAGAATAGAGGGGTCCCCACGCTGTTTTTTTAAATTATTTAAATAAATAATAAAAAGAAACGACGTGGGGTCCCCCATTTTTGAAAACCAGCTGAGTGCTGATATTCTCAGGCTGGTAAGGGCCATGGATATTGGCACCCCAACATAAAAATAGCAGTCTGCAGCAGCCCAGAAAAGGCACATTTATTAGATGTGCCAATCTTGGTTCTTTGGCTCTACCCACTTGCCCTGTAGCGGTGGCAAGTGGGGTTAATATTTGTGGGGTTGATGTCACCTTTGCATTGTCATGTGACATCAAGCCCACGGGTTAGTAATGCTCCCATCCGTTGCTCCTGCTCTCACTGTTATTAGCGGCTGCAGGTGTCGGTTGATGGGATCAGTAGTTCCATCAGCTGACACCAGTGACCTGGTAAACTTTATATCACCGATCACAGTTGAGTGCTCACGCTGTCTTCTGACAGCGTGGGAACCCCGACTCTCTGGCCGGTGGGGATGATTTCACCGCTGATTAGAAGCAGTATCTGCCTCGCTGACATGCACATGACAGCGTGGCAAACACTGGATGTTCTGGCCCCCCATTCAAGTAAATGTGGTCCGGGTTCGGGTCCGGTATTGTTCTGGTACCCAAACCTGAACTTTTTGTAACTATTTGGCCGAACCCGCTGGACCCGAACATGCAGGAGTCCACCCATCTCTCGTCTGGGGACATTGTTACAGGGAGAGGCCAGGATGGAAACATTATTAAAGAGGGAGCCAGGACAGAGGAGGACGTTATTTCAGGAATGGGTCTGAAAAGAGACATTATAACATGAAGGGGCCAGAATGGTAACATTATTACAGATCAAGGGACACTATTACAAGAATAGGCCAGGATGGGGATGCAAACATTTATGTCTTTATAGGATCTAGAACACTACAAAGGGCTAATTTTTCTAAAAAACATGGAGGTGGGGGCCCCAGTCCAAATTTTAAATCAGGGCCATCAGACTCTAGCTATGCCACTTGAGATAGATTTGCGCTTAAAATTGTGTCAGATTCTGTCGTAAGTTTTAATGAAATTAATGGAGTCTTTCTGGCCTTGATCACCATCTAAAGATACACACTTTTTATACATTTTTAAAAAGTGATAGGAAAGTAAAAAGTTATACATTTTTGGGAAAAAATGGTATGCATCAAAATTTATTTTTTTACCTTAGAAAACTTTCCTAAAGCCAATTTCCATCTTTTTTAAGTTCTGGATAGCTCTAGATCAGAATCTACAGAAGACAACCATTTTATTTATAGTGGACTGATCTTCATGTTTACCTTTGAATGTTTTCTAAAGCAGAACAGGCAGAAGTTGTAACATGTCCATCCTGCCATTTGTTGTAGACCTAGGAGGAATGATAAGTTGCAGGCATTTACATGATGGTCGGTTTCATCTTGTGCAGAGCCCCTTCAATTCTTCCGTCTTTTGTCAATCTACAAAGAAACAGACCTGATAAATGGATGTTGGTTCCTGGGGATTTTTTCTTTCCTAAAATTGTTTCACTTTGAAGTCAACTCATTTTCTCTGCAATTAAGTGCCCACAGGAAATCCACTTTCTTAGAAGGTTGAAGGAAAAGAATAATTTGTTGTTTGAATGATGGATTTCATTAAACACAGGATTGTCATGCACCTTCATTATCATGCACATTAATAGGAGTTCATAGTTTGTATGCTTTCTTGATATTCAAAGGTGACCAGCTAAAAAACATTTTGTTCTACAGTATACTAAACAGACCTTATGGAATATTCTGCTCTCTGAGAATGTCTTATCTTTTCTCTCTGTGAATTATCATTTTTGGAAGTCAAACTCCTGACAGGGATTCTTAACTATCAGGAAAATGGAGTCCACTGCTGTACTGTCAAAATGATCAAAAGCCATTAGATGGGACATTTGCCTAAACCAATGATGAATTATGTCAGTGGTCAGAATATTTCTTTATATTTTTTATTTAATAAGTATCCTTACTAGGCAGCACCAATGCCAGATACCAATGATTCCATAGAGACCAATAAAATTATCCCCCATTCTTCAGTACAACAGCACTGGTGGTGCACATTTCCACAGCAGTGGGCACAAAGACAAGTTCTGTCAGAGTTTTCCTTTCAAGGGCACCTGTCAGGAGCTTTTGGTTCAACAAACTAATCACATTGATGGGTAGAAACGTAAAGAGACAGGTAGGGACATGCTTTTCAGGTCATAAATGCATAAGTAAATGTGGACTCAAGTGAATCGAGACCAGGAAGCACACAGGTCCTCCTTATTAGGCCGATGTCCCACTTGCAACTGCAATGCGAGAAATTCGCAAGTGTCTCTCGCCTCAATACCCGGCACTGCCGCCTGAATTCGGGACCGGAGTGTGCGGTTGCATGTATTTCTATGCAACTGAACGCTCTGGTCCAAACCGCCGGTGGCAGTGCCGGGTATTGAGGCGAAAGACTTGCGTTAGTTTCTCGCATTGCCGTTGCAAATGGGACACCTGCCTTAATCCCCATGTAACACCAGCTCCAAATTCTCAGTTGATGTCTCTTCTATGTCTATATGTCTTTTGTATTATAGATGCATTCAAGTACATGTGGTGGTAAAGGGCAATAAATAATGTGGAGGAGCATTCCGCTAGCCAGAAAATGGCCCACTTTTAGTGCCTTTGCCTCTTCAGAATTCAGAATTGATTTTCTCAGTGATAGAAACTAATTTGCACGCAGATAGGTATGTTATTTTTCTTAACTTTGCTTTTCTTAGCAAACAAACTTTTGTTATTAGTTTGGTGACCCCAAAGCTCCTGTTTTAATTAAAAGTCCAGCAGTTTGTTTTTTGCACATAAAATGCTGACTCAATTATTATATTCTAGCTATGTAATTTGTTTCTTCCCAGCTTAGTTGCATCTACACGTTTTAAACTCTTCCATTATGGGCAGCTGTCATGTATTCAGCACATGCTTTGCCTATATTGATTAACTATACATTCTTACATCTCTGTCTCTTTCTCTACTTTTCGTGAGTGCTATGTGTAGAGTCACTAGTGTACTGTTATGTAATGCCACTTCAGCTTGTCTTTCTTGCCACCTGCTTGTGTTTTGTTTCTCCTTGTCAGTTCTTATAAGCAGAAGACAAGAGAGAGCAGTGTGAAACTGCTCATGGGAATTCACTACACTCTCTGTATACAGCACTGCTGCAGCTTATAGGTATATATAGGACACTCTGCAGTATAAGTTAGAGGAGTGTCAGAAATAATAGAATATAATTCTATTATTCTGCCAGGGTTACATACTATCACAAGGTTCCTGGATAAATGGTAAAATCAGGGACCTCATTTTTCAATTTCTTAACGAGAACATTTTGGATTAGGACTCCAAATGTAATAGAGTGTAACAGAGATTAGGTCATATTTTTCAATCAATCTCTTTTAAATTTCTAGAATAGTTTATTAATTAATTAAAACTTGATTGCTTAGGCCTGCTAAAACAGAATCTTTCAATATGCAGTATTGCAATGAGTTGTGCTAAGTATTAATTTATGGACAAATATGCAAATTGTCTTTTCAGAGAGGAAGACTAGAACTCTACTGGAAGCAGTCAATATTGAGTAAATAAAAAGTCAATATCGACTTTTCAACGAGCCTTTCTGGTTTGGCTATTATCCTAAGTCATGTGACAAGGCTCGTTAAAGGGAATCTGTCACCCCATTTTTGGACTATGAGATGCGACCACCGCCATCAGGGGCTTATCTAGAGCATTTTGTAATGCTGTAGATAAGCCCCCGATGTCACCTGAAAGAGAAGAAAAACGAGTTATATTATACTCACCCAGGGGCGGTCCGCCGTCCGGTCTGGTCCGATGGGCGTCGCGGTCCGGTTCGGCGCCTCCCATCTTCTAGCGAAGCCAGCCTCTTCTTTGAGTCCCGTGACGGCTCTTGCGCAGACGCACTGATCTGCCCTGGTGAGGGCAGAGCAGAGTACTGCAGTGTGCAGGCACCAGACCTCTCTGACCTTTCCTGGCACCTGCGCACTGCAGTACTCTGCTCTGCCTTCAACAGGGCAGACCAGTGCGCCTGCGCAGGAGCTGCGATGGGACGGAAAGAAGAGGCTGGAAAATGAAATGGAATTTGGGGGGAAAAGGATGATTTGTTTTATAATCCGAATGTAGCTTACTGGCTGGGATGGAGCAGAGTCCCAGAGTCGCTGCTGCAGAAAGTTTCTGGCAGCAGCGGCAGGAGTGGGGAGATGCTGGTGGTCACAGGGTGGTAGGGGGGATGTTTAATGGTGAGGGGGGCTGCGCCAACATTTTGTGAAAGCCCTGAACCTCCACACTTTTCAATGCGGTGGACTCTGGGAAAATGGCACATGCGCAGATTGAGATCTCGGTACCACATCCTACCAGCCTTGGACACGCAGCATTACCCCACACCTACCTCTGCAGATCACCACCTCATGCCAGCCTAGTGTCCACAGCATCTCCTGCCTCCACTGCCAGCTTACTGCAGCAGTGACCCTGCCACCTGGTACCCCACTCCACCCCCTTTTGAGCTGAATCACAGCAGGATGAAGAAAGCCTCCCACTTTAGAAACGCGTTGGATGGGGTCCAGCTCAAAGAGGATCTTTTGTGACATCACGCAGGATCAGGTCACCGGAGTTCACCGAGGCAGTCAGAGAATTGCTCACCCTCAGGCAGAAGGGTGAGGAATTCAACCGGCAGTGACTCCTTAGACACGCAACACCAGCTGGGGTCCCGTAAAAATCTCACACAACCACCAGGTGAGACAGAAGTATCAACCATGCCCGGACAACAGAATTATGTGCCAATTGTGGACGTACTTACAAGGTCAGATAACATTGTATCTACAGTATCTATTTCTTCTGTATGGTACCCATTGAAGAAGAAGTTTCTTGCCATGGAGGCATTCAGCCAGCTGGTTATATATAAAGACTACTATCTATTGAGACTTGTACTGAAACTGACACTATTGCCATTAGAGTGCATATGAGTATCTCATTACAAGGAAGACTGATACTAAATATCTATATACTCTGCACATATCAATCCTGCAAAGGATCAGATTTGTCTACATGTGCAAGTATATCTACCAGGACACCTTCCTCCTTTTTCAGTTGGAATTTATTCATTTATGCACTATAGTCACTTTATTAAACACAAACCTGCATATGCTCCCATAGTGCCATTTGGATTCTGTTTCCCATGTATAAGTTTCATATGCTCATAGCAACAAGTGGATATTGCTATCCAAATAGGCAGCTGGGAACTGAATAGTGCCAAGCGCCAGAGCAACAGAGTCCTTTGCCATTATCAAGGAATAGAGAGTAAAATCTTATTTATTGAATATTGCAAAAACACATGTGACAGAGTAAGAGACTAGAAATGAGGTGCACAAGCTAAGCTGCTCACCCTTTCTTAAACCCTTCCCGACATGCGACGTGTATGTACAGCTTCATTCCCACAAATCGCTGTGCATACACTTACTGGCAATCCCGCGCTCTCCCGCTGAGCTCTGCCACAATCAAGTGCGGGTGTCAGCTCTATTAGAGAGCTGACACCCTGCAGCAATGCCCATGTTCAGTGCGAGCACCGATCACGGGTGTTTAATCCCTCTGATGCCGCTGTCAATAGTGATTGCAATCAAATTGTGCTGATGGTCTCCATGGTGACCCTGGGCCGAAAGATGGCAGCGTCACCCAGGGATGGTGGCTTGTAAGCTCCTGGTCAGAGCAGGAGCTTACATGCTTCCTCCCTGCCTGCGATGCACTGTTCTAATGCCCTATAATGCAAAAGCATTGCAGAGTATTAGATCAGCGATCAGTCAGCGTAAAGTTGATGTCTCATCCAGGGATAATGTAAAAAAGTAAAAGAAAAAAAGGTTTTAAAAAATTATCATCATACTACCAAACAAAAAGTGGAATAAAACGCGATAAAAAAGACAAATGTAAATAAGAATGATATTGTTGAAAATGTAATCTTATCCTGCAAAAACCAAGCTGCCATACAGCTCCATCAGCAGAAAAAAAGGTATAGCTCTTAGAATAAAGTGATGGAAAAATAATAATTTTTTTTATAAAACTGTTTTTATTATGTAAAGCTCCAAAACATAAAAAATATATAAATGTGGTATCGCTGTAATCGTACTGACTCAAGAATTACAGCTGTCTTATCAATTTTACCACACTCAGAATGGCATTAAAAAAAAAAAAAAAAAACAGTTCCTGAATTACTGCTTTTTGGTCACTCTGCCTCCCAAAAATTGGAATAGAAAGCGATCAAAAAATGTTATTTGCCTAACAAATGGTACCAATAAAATTATCAACTTGTCCGGCAAAAACAAGCCATTACATGACTTTGTCAGTAGAAATATAGAAAATTTTTAGCTATCAAAATATGAAGATGCACTAAAAAGTGCCTTTTAGTGAGTGACAGCAGCCAAACATAAAAACGATATACATTTGGTGTTGCTGTAATTGCACCGACCTGAAGAATACAGTCATCTAATCACTTATACCGCACGAGGAACGGAAAATAAATAAAACCAATTCTTCACCTGCTGTTGAGTTTTTCAGTTTGTCTCCCAATTGTAATAAGGCTCGACTTATACTTATCCTGTGCTCTACGTTGAGCGCTTTCACCGGGGTTTCCGTGTAAATCTTTGAAATACATGATTCAGTAAGATTCCCTATAATGAGACAGATGGAGGCACTGTGGACACCGTCTGTCCTATGATCCATCTTTTTAGGCGTGCATAAAAGCATGGTTGACCTCAGTTTTGTGCACCTCTGAAAAGAAGGAGACTGCTGAACAGCGGCCAGACAATGTCCAGAGTAACTCTGCTGCCTCATTATATTGAGTGGATCCCCAGGGTTCCCAATAAATGCTTCAACTTAAGCCACAAAAAAAGGAAGTCCCCACTCAGGTCTGTTATCTGTTAACAGAAATATTGGCAGCTTCCATGTTGTTAGTAGTACAAAGGTTCGTCCCCCAAAAGAAATTCAGCAAATTCAGTACTCCCAAATCTAAATGCTCCCTCCCTTCTAGGCCCCAGTATGCCTAAACCACATTTAGCGTCCACATGTTTGGCATTTCTGTAGCGATGAGAGCCTGCCTATCTTATGCACAAGCTGGGCATACACTCAGCAACATCAACTGCAGCTTGTTTCTGGAAAACACCCATGGAGTCAAAATCATCACTACACCTGTAGATAAATTCCCAAAGGGGTATAATTTCCAAAATGGAGTCACTTGGGGGCTTCTGCTCTTCTAGCACTTAGGGGCTCTGTGTATATAGTCCACAAACTATTCTAAGAAAATCTGCGCTCCAGGAGGCAATTAGCGCTCCGTCCCTCTCGAGTTTTGCCATATGGCTAATCAGTACTGTACAACCATATATGGGGTATTTCTACATTCAACAGAAATTGTGTGACACAATTTTGGGGCCTTTTTACCCATTTCCTAGAGTGAAAAAAACTGGGGCTAAAACAAAATTTTGGTGGTAAAAAATGTAATTATTTTTTCTTCACTGCCCAATGTTATAAAATTCTGTGACACACCTGTAGAGTCAATAAGATCACTGCACCTCTAGATGAATTTATTGAGTGTTGTAGCTTGTAAAATATCTTCAGATTTCAATGGGTGGCAGCCAGTCTCTTACTGACAGTGGCCAGCATCTTGGCATAGGCTTTCCAAGAACAGCTGTCACTCTGATTTTAGTGTCATCCCTAACCCATATCCGCACCTCCTCCTCTCTTGAAGCCAAATCATCCCTCGGTTTGGTGCACAGGACTTGTTTATCAGGGAACTTTGTCATCAAAGGCACCTGACTGGGTGTCATATTTGAAATAGTCCCTCCGGCAACTCTTACTTTGCCGGTTGGTTCCCCATGGTCTCATCTAGCCAGTAGATGGCAGCCTTCCTGCACTAATGATAAATCATACACGGGCTCTTCAAGTGTATCATCGCCTTCTCTTACATTCCTCCACCCTTTTAGCTTGCCAGTCCTCATAAGAGTGAGATTCCTGAGAGTCCAAAGTTTTCCCAAAGGTAGTCCAATTTCAGCCAATAGTTGAGCAAACTCTCGGATTTTCTGCTGTATCTGTTCCCAATCAAATTCATCCTGTGTGTATTGATTGGGGGAATACCAGCGTTGGCACATTTGGTCCTGCGGGGTTCTTCCTGTGGGGGTATTTCAGGAGTACTCAGAGACCCAGTTATCTTGGACCGTAGGTCGTCCCTTGACTTTTCCTGTGTCCCATTCCAAAGCGACATCGGCAACTCTGGTGATCCCAATTACACAGTGATCCAGCCTTCCTCATCTCCTAAGATGCAGGGATCTTCAGGAGTATCATCGCCTCCTTTAACAGCATGACAAGAATCGGCATAACTAATCATATGCTAAATAGTTGCGAGTCAAATTTATGTATGAGACAGCCAAGATAATTGTCTATAAAATGATATTAGTTTCACGTTTAAATCAGTAGTGGATTGTGTGATGTGGAGCCAGAAAATCAAAGGTTCAAAATATCAATCATCAGTGTACATCACATAGGAGACTAGGAGACACTGGGACTGATACATGTACATCACATAGGAGACCCTGGGGCAGGTACATACATATAATATAGGAGACACTGAAGCTGATGTATATAAATCACATAGGAGACACTGGGGCTAGTGTATACATCACACAAGAGACACTGAACTGGGTCTGGAGCATATACATCACATAGTATATGCTGGGACTGGTGCATGTATATCACATAGGAGACACTGGGGCTGGAGCATATAAATCACATATGAAACACTGGGGCTGAAACACATACATCACATAGATGATACTGGGGCTGGTGTATACATAACAGTAGACACTGTGGCTGTAGCATAAATATCACATAGAAAACACTGTGGCTCGTGAAAAAACGTCACATAGGATACCTGGGGCTGTTGTACATATAACATAGGAGGTTCTGGGGCTGGTGCATATAAACATTGTATAGGACACACAGGGGCTGGAACATATACATAACATAGGAGACATTGGTGCTGGAGCATCTGCATAACATAGGAGACACTGGGGCTGATGTATAAAAATAACATAGGAGATGCTGAGGCTGATGGATACATCACACAAGAGACACTGGACTGGGGCTGGGTTGGAGCATATACATCACATAGGATATGCTGGGACCTGTGCATGTATATCACATAGAAGATATATGTGCTGGTATATATAAATCACATAGGAAATACTGGGGCTGGAGCATATACATCACATAGGATACACTGTGGCTGAAGCATAAACATCACATAGGAGACCTGGAGATGATCTACATATAACAAAGTAGGAGCTGGGACTGGTGCATAAACATCACATAGGACACAATGTGGCTGGAGCATATACATAACATAGGAGACATTGGTGCTGGAGCATCTACATCACATAGGAGACACTGCAACTGGTGCATATACATTAGATAGGAGATACACATAACATAGAAAATAGTGGGGCTTGAGCATAAATATCACATAGGAGATACTGGGGCAGGAGAATATACATCAAATAAGAGACACGGGCTGGTGCATTTAAATCACATAGGAGACATTTGGGCTGGAGCATCTACATCAAACATATGAGATAAACAGACTGCTGGCTGGAACAAGACGGGAGCATAGATTGCGCTAACTCCTCTCACAAAGAACATTCTTACACTGGCACTGACCAGCATCAAGACATAATCCTTCATTGCACGCACTGCATGAATCATATTGAAGGAGGAATTAAAGGGCCATCAGTTGGCAAAATGAGGCTGCCAGCCTAAGAACTGTGGCCCCTGGGAAAGGTTCCCCAACCCTGCAGTAAGTAACTGCTGCCTATAATGATAATTAAGCCTTCTTTTCTCTAGATGTAATATGGGCCCTCTTGTTATTGTTGCAGGCTTACATTCTAGGTCTAATAAGGTCATTATGCACATCTCTGTACTTTCTATTCATGTATTTGCACATTGCATTAAGATTGCCCTGAAGTCTTAATTTTTCCAAAATGAATAACCCCAAATTTGATAACCTATCTTGGTAATGGAGTCCACTCATTCCCTTAACCCTGGTTGCTCTTCTCTGCACCCTTAATAGTTCACCTTCTTAAGCACTGAAGTCCAAAATTATACACTGCGTTCTAAACGTAGCCTGAATAGTGACTTGTACAGAGGAAAAACTATGTTTTTGTCACCTGTCTGTCACTAATCGCTAAAGTGACACTTACATCCAAGTTTTGCATAATGTTCTATCTTTCTGTGTTGATTACCTTGCCAAGTATAGTGTCATCTGCTTTACTCTATAAGATTTCTACATGGTCATTAATAAATATATTAAAAAGAAGAGGGCCCAATTCTGACCCCTGTGGGATAACACTGTTAATTGTGAACCAAAGTGTACTTTATTAATAACCACTCTTTATTTCCTAACACTGAGCCAGTTGTTAACCCAGTCACACATACTTTCCCATAATCCCATAGTTCTCATGTTATGTACGAAAATTTAATGTGGCACAGTATCAAACGGTTTTCAAAAGTCATATAAAAAACATCCATGGCGTTACCATGGTTTGGTTTGTAATTTACCTCCTCATGTCAGATTAGTTTGATAGGATCGATCCTTCATAGCCCCATGTTGATGCAGGATTTAGATGGTATTCTCAGTGACATAAATTTAGAAAATCCTCAACGATTTTTGTTATGTTTCGGTAACTGAGGAGAAATAGCAAAAAATAGCAAAAGCGATAATGCACCAGAGAGGCTGGAACCTATTGGATTGCAGTAACCTGAACTAACCACACAACTAGAAGTAGCCGTGGAGCGTTCCTACGGTGATCCTAGACACCTCGTCACAGCCTGAGAGATAACTACACCTAAAGGCAGAAAGATGAAAGCTCTATACCCCGGAGCAGATCCCCAAAGAAATATGAAGCCCCCAAACATGTAATGGCGGTTAGACAAGAAGAAAACACCGACACAGACAGAAAATAGAATGAGCAAACGCTGGGGCCCAATCTGTCTAGACAGAAAAGTACAGGAAATAATTCTGACTGCAATCCAACAAAAACCCTAACAAAAATACCAACACTTCTGATTGCCAAAAATCCTGAGATCACACAATCTCATCCACCTAAATCAGATCTCTGGTGTAACAAAACGCTATTCAGCAAATAAAAAGTAACAAAGGAGCAAAGCAAAAGTGCAGACACAAACGGAGCACAATTGCAGCGCCAGACCCCCAAAAGGGGAAAGGCTGCAGTCCTCTGCAAGCAGCAAACCAGCAGAGAAAATCAAACAGAGGAAAAAAACAGCAAACGCTTATCTGAATGAGAGCAGGGAACTAGCAGTGCTTCAAGCAAGACCAGAAGGAACAATTGATAACCGGCAAGGCTGCTGGGAACTCAGGCCACTTATATCCTACCATTCAGCGCCAGCAGAAAGGCCATTCAGTAATCAGTTCATTACCCTCAGAAACCACTGGAGGGAGCCCCAGCTCAGAAGCCGCCTCCAGCATATTCACAACAGATTTTGTCCACATTTGAGGTTAAACTTGCATGCCTATAGTTTCAAGACTCAGTTTTCGTCCCCGTTTTGAATATTGCTGCCACATTTGCTATGTGCCAGTCTTGTGGTACAAACCCTGTAATTATGGAATTTGAGAATATTAGAAATAACAGTGTCTATCACGATATATAATTTATGCAGAACTCGGGGGTGTATGACATCTAGGTCTAATGATTTGTCTATTTGTCTACTGATGAAGGACAGTACCCTGAAACACAGTGTCTGAAAATTGAGATTTTGGTTTTGGCTTTTATCCTAAGTCATATGAAAAAGCCCGTTAGAGAGTCCATATTGACTATTAGGATTTCTACTTCATATAGGTGATGCCAGAGTTCTAGCCCTCTTCCTCGCTGAGAGGACAATTTGTCTATTTTAGTATCTTTGGTGACTTTTAATGGAAGTGACATTTAATGTAGCATTTATGGCATCCCTGATTATGTCATCTGTCATGGGATTTTCTGGTGTAAATACTGTAGAAAAGAAGGTGTTTAATAGATTTGCCTTTCACTTATCCTCCTGCACCATTTCACCCAGATTATTTTTGAGGGGCCAACACTATTTCTAAATAGAGTATACATTGTGCACAGGTCCTATTCTGGATGTTTTTAAAAGTTTCCAATTTGCTTTGCGTACTTTTATTTTCAAGGACATTGTCTCAGTTTATGGCACTAAGATCATCTCTTCGCTGAAGTTTAGTGTCTTTGTAGCCTCTAATATACATCTTATTAAACAAAAGTGAAAAAATGTTACTTGTGATCATTATAGTCCAAGTGACCCCCAACCAGTACCTTTGATATTCAAATGCCTGATGCCTCTGCAAAATAGTAAAGGGTGTAAGCAATTACTGAGTTGCTTTCCCTTTCATATTTAAAGGAATTGTCCACTACTCAGACAAGCCCTTCTGAATCCCTATGTTTCCCCTTAGTAAAATATTAACACCTATACTCACCTCCAGTTCAGGTGTTGTCCCAGTGGAGTAGACACTGGCTTTCACGGGGCTCGTGTGACATTGTTATGTCACACAATTCCTGTGGCCAATCAGAGTTCACTCTCCTTTCCTTTGGACAAATCAGGATATCCAAAGGAAATGAAAGAGCAATTGCATTTCTCAATTCCTCCCAATCTCAGTTTGGAGGGGAGAGTAAAGTCAGCTTTAATTGTCTGCATTGTTATGTCACTTGAGCCGCAGCAGAGCTAGTGCCGACACTGCTGGAATGGAGCTGGTACTGGAGGTTAATATTTTGCTTTAATTATTGCTTTAATTATTGTATTGTTAACGTTGTTACTTATGACTTGTGTTTTGAAACTGTTAAACTGTAAAGCGCTGCGGAATATGTTGGCGCTATATAAATAAAGATTATTATTATTATTATTAATAATATGGGTGTTATAGTTTTACTGGGAAACACATAGGAGTCTAAAGATGTCAAACATTAACCCCTTCCTGACTTGCGCCGTATATCAAGTCTTCCTCTTTGATGTGGGCTCCGGTGCTGAGCCCGCATCTTTTCCGGCGCATGACAGCTGATTTGATCAGCTGACGTGTGCCATTAACAGCTGTGGATGGAATCATGATCCACCCATGGCTGTTAACATGTTAATCACTAAACGTATCAATCTGTCACAGCGACATTTAACATGCACGCGCCAGAAGCGCATCACAAATCACGCCCGTCGGCACCCCTGTCACATGATCACTGGATGCTGATGGGTTGGCATGACAACCCTGGGTCTGCAGGAGACCCTGTGGTTGTCATAGCTGATCTTCTATGAGCACCGCCCTGTGGCTGGCACTCATAGCAAATGAGCATTTCTGCTACACAGAGCAAGGCAGAAGATCGCAGCTTTAAGTCTCTGATGGACACTATTAAAGCATGTAAAAGTGAAAAAAAGTTTTTAAAAATATTTAAAAAATTAAAAATATATAAAATTTCAAGTCACCCCCATTTTGCCCCATTCAAATTAAAACAATAAACAAATAAAAGATAAACATATTTGGTATCACTGCATTTAGAAACGCCAGATCTATCAAAATATAAAAAGAATTAATTATACGGCGTAACGATAAAAAATAAAAAATGCTAGAATTGCGTTTTTTTGATCATCGCAACATTATAATAAAATGCAATAATGGACAATCAAAACATCGTATCTATCCCAAAATGGTATCAATAAAAACGTCAGCTCGGTGCACAAAAATTTCACCCAGATCCCGAAAAATGGAGACTCTACGGATCTCAGAAAATGTCATTTTTTGCCCTTCTGCAGGGTTTGCTAATGCAATATTTGTCATGCTGTTTTTGCTATGCTGAACCAGCATAGTCTGATGACAGATCTACTTACATGGCCTAACCTTAGGATGGACCATTAATGTGATATTATTGGGGATCCGAATCTGAGACCCTTGCTGAACAGCAATCTGACGTCAATGGACCGAGGCTATGGTACCAGGCACATCACTTTGCTTGTGTACACATTGAAGGGGACTCGGGCCTTCATTCTGCTGATTGGTTGGATTCTCAGCTCCCTGAAAACCCCTTTAAAGGCTCTTTTCTTGATAGTTAAAAACCATAATTAATTAATTCAGTTCAATGTTGTTATGTTGTAAAATGCAATAAAAAACTACGGGTAGGGGGTGTGAATACTTTTTTATAGGTACTGTATATATTATAGCAACTGAAACAATTACTTGTAACAAGCATATAAATATTTACTTTCGATTTGTGAGCACTTAGAGAAATAATACAGATATGTGTAGTAAAAATTATAGTTTCCAAATAAAAGGTTTATTTTTAGAAAACGTGTTATCAAGCATTCTGCAGAAATGGTTTTGGTTTGTAAATCAAATTAAAATTGAATAAAAGCAAAATCCATGAAATATATTGCAAGCCCTTTGTTCCTAAATTGCTGCTAGTAATACTCTTTTTTATTACTTATTATAGTGTTCAAGTCTATATAACCCTTACAGCTCATTATTTTAACCATTTGTGCCCTTGCCTTTCTCACACTGTTCATTGCATAATTAAATTAAGCTTGGGCATCTGGCTTGGAAAATATTTGACCACAGGGAATTAAAATGGATTCTGAGCAAAAACAACCTATGGTTGAAAGGGCTTGCAAGAGTAGTCTAACAAATCAAGTACAAACATTAAAGGGAAAATGGAGGGTATGACCTTTGCCGCATGGATGAGGAAACTGGAGCTTACATACAAATACATCTGAATTTGACAACATTTTGATTTGTGTTTGCGTTGTAACCTTATTTTTGGTGAAAATAAGAAGAAATTAAAATGTAATGTAAGGTTTTTTTTAGAATATTTTATGTAATATATAATGGGATAATTTTGTTAAAGTATTTGGTTTTTCATAGGCAAAATGACAGTTTTTCGGACTAGATTTAGAATATTGTACATGGACATGTATAGATTTATTTTAGCTATTTAGACACCTTTGAAAAATCCTTAATTAATGGCCTTAGACAAATTAGTCGCCATCTTTCTTGAAACTTGTGTGCCCCAATTTTTAGATTTATATTTTTAAAAATATTAAGAAATCCATAAAAAAAAGGGGAGAAGCCAGCGCCGCACATGGTCAGCATGCAATATATAAAATGCATATGCAAATATTGGATTCTAACTGTATTAAAAATGAGACATTTGGCAAATAATTGATCAATTCTTTGAGCCACCCTGCCACGACAAGGCATTCTCATATGGGGCAGTCCTACTCTACGTTTTTTATATATTCGCTGTGCCATTACGGCCTCCTGAATGTATAAAAGCAAGACTGCAAAAAATCAAAACAAAAGTACCTGAAGCATTGCTGTATCACTCCCATGGTGCCAGTAAGGCAAGCGCAGGTGAAAGCCGACCAGGTCCGGAGATGGACATTTCAGATCTGACTTCTGCACTGCCAGCAACCACAGATGAAGGGTGAAACAGGCCCAGATACAGGTGTAAAATCGAGCAGAGCCCAGGCAGGGCAGGGCTGCTGTGTGTGTGCACAGCAGCCTAGGTCAATCACCAAAAAAATACAGATAGAACTGCGTGCATGACCCAGAGAGCACGGCAACATGTGGTGGTCAGCCACAAACCAACATCAAAAAAAAAAAAGGGGAGAAGCCAGCGCCGCACATGGTCAGCATGCAATATATAAAATGCATATGCAAATATTGGATTCTAACTGTATTAAAAATGAGACATTTGGCAAATAATTGATCAATTCTTTGAGCCACCCCGCCACGACAAGGCATTCTCATATGGGGCAGTCCTACTCTACGTTTTTTATATTTCGCTGTGCCATTACGGCCTCCTAAATGTATAAAAGCAAGACTGCAAAAAATCAAAACAAAAGTACCTGAAGCATTGCTGTATCACTCCCATGGTGCCAGTAAGGCAAGCGCAGGTGAAAGCCGACCAGGTCCGGAGATGGACATTTCAGATCTGACTTCTGCACTGCCAGACCACAACCACAGATGAAGGGTGAAACAGGCCCAGATACAGGTGTAAAATCAAGCAGAGCCCAGGCAGGGCAGGGCTGCTGTGTGTGTGCACAGCAGCCTAGGTCAATCACCAAAAAAATACAGATAGAACTGCGTGCATGACCCAGAGAGCACGGCAACATGTGGTGGTCAGCCACAAACCAACATCAAAAAAAAAAAGGGGAGAAGCCAGCGCCGCACATGGTCAGCATGCAATATATAAAATGCATATGCAAATATTGGATTCTAACTGTATTAAAAATGAGACATTTGGCAAATAATTGATCAATTCTTTGAGCCACCCCGCCACGACAAGGCATTCTCATATGGGGCAGTCCTACTCTACGTTTTTATTTCGCTGTGCCATTACGGCCTCCTGAATGTATAAAAGCAAGACTGCAAAAAATCAAAACAAAAGTACCTGAAGCATTGCTGTATCACTCCCATGGTGCCAGTAAGGCAAGCGCAGGTGAAAGCCGACCAGGTCCAGAGATGGACATTTCAGATCTGACTTCTGCACTGCCAGACCAGCAACCACAGATGAAGGGTGAAACAGGCCCAGATACAGGTGTAAAATCAAGCAGAGCCCAGGCAGGGCAGGGCTGCTGTGTGTGTGCACAGCAGCCTAGGTCAATCACCAAAAAAATACAGATAGAACTGCGTGCATGACCCAGAGCGCACGGCAACATGTGGTGGTCAGCCACAAACCAACATCAAAAAAAAAAAGGGGAGAAGCCAGCGCCGCACATGGTCAGAAATGCAATATATAAAATGCATATGCAAATATTGGATTCTAACTGTATTAAAAATGAGACATTTGGCAAATAATTGATCAATTCTTTGAGCCACCCCGCCACGACAAGGCATTCTCATATGGGGCAGTCCTACTCTACGTTTTTTATATTCGCTGTGCCATTACGGCCTCCTGAATGTATAAAAGCAAGACTGCAAAAAATCAAAACAAAAGTACCTGAAGCATTGCTGTATCACTCCCATGGTGCCAGTAAGGCAAGCGCAGGTGAAAGCCGACCAGGTCCAGAGATGGACATTTCAGATCTGACTTCTGCACTGCCAGACCAGCAACCACAGATGAAGGGTGAAACAGGCCCAGATACAGGTTGTAAAATCAAGCAGAGCCCAGGCAGGGCAGGGCTGCTGTGTGTGTGCACAGCAGCCTAGGTCAATCACCAAAAAAATACAGATAGAACTGCGTGCATGACCCAGAGCGCACGGCAACATGTGGTGGTCAGCCACAAACCAACATCAAAAAAAAAAAGGGGAGAAGCCAGCGCCGCACATGGTCAGCATGCAATATATAAAATGCATATGCAAATATTGGATTCTAACTGTATTAAAAATGAGACATTTGGCAAATAATTGATCAATTCTTTGAGCCACCCCGCCACGACAAGGCATTCTCATATGGGGCAGTCCTACTCTACGTTTTTTATATTCGCTGTGCCATTACGGCCTCCTGAATGTATAAAAGCAAGACTGCAAAAAATCAAAACAAAAGTACCTGAAGCATTGCTGTATCACTCCCATGGTGCCAGTAAGGCAAGCGCAGGTGAAAGCCGACCAGGTCCGGAGATGGACATTTCAGATCTGACTTCTGCACTGCCAGACCAGCAACCACAGATGAAGGGTGAAACAGGCCCAGATACAGGTGTAAAATCAAGCAGAGCCCAGGCAGGGCAGGGCTGCTGTGTGTGTGCACAGCAGCCTAGGTCAATCACCAAAAAAATACAGATAGAACTGCGTGCATGACCCAGGAGCACGGCAACATGTGGTGGTCAGCCACAAACCAACATCAAAAAAAAAAAGGGGAGAAGCCAGCGCCGCACATGGTCAGCAAGCAATATATAAAATGCATATGCAAATATTGGATTCTAACTGTATTAAAAATGAGACATTTGGCAAATAATTGATCAATTCTTTGAGCCACCCCGCCACGACAAGGCATTCTCATATGGGGCAGTCCTACTCTACGTTTTTTATATTCGCTGTGCCATTACGGCCTCCTGAATGTATAAAAGCAAGACTGCAAAAAATCAAAACAAAAGTACCTGAAGCATTGCTGTATCACTCCCATGGTGCCAGTAAGGCAAGCGCAGGTGAAAGCCGACCAGGTCCGAGATGGACATTTCAGATCTGACTTCTGCACTGCCAGACCAGCAACCACAGATGAAGGGTGAAACAGGCCCAGATACAGGTGTAAAATCAAGCAGAGCCCAGGCAGGGCAGGGCTGCTGTGTGTGTGCACAGCAGCCTAGGTCAATCACCAAAAAAATACAGATAGAACTGCGTGCATGACCCAGAGCGCATGGCAACATGTGGTGGTCAGCCACAAACCAACATCAAAAAAAAAAAGGGGAGAAGCCAGCGCCGCACATGGTCAGCATGCAATATATAAAATGCATATGCAAATATTGGATTCTAACTGTATTAAAAATGAGACATTTGGCAAATAATTGATCAATTCTTTGAGCCACCCCGCCACGACAAGGCATTCTCATATGGGGCAGTCCTACTCTACGTTTTTTATATTCGCTGTGCCATTACGGCCTCCTGAATGTATAAAAGCAAGACTGCAAAAAATCAAAACAAAAGTACCTGAAGCATTGCTGTATCACTCCCATGGTGCCAGTAAGGCAAGCGCAGGTGAAAGCCGACCAGGTCCGGAGATGGACATTTCAGATCTGACTTCTGCACTGCCAGACCAGCAACCACAGATGAAGGGTGAAACAGGCCCAGATACAGGTGTAAAATCAAGCAGAGCCCAGGCAGGGCAGGGCTGCTGTGTGTGTGCACAGCAGCCTAGGTCAATCACCAAAAAAATACAGATAGAACTGCGTGCATGACCCAGAGAGCACGGCAACATGTGGTGGTCAGCCACAAACCAACATCAAAAAAAAAAAGGGGAGAAGCCAGCGCCGCACATGGTCAGCAAGCAATATATAAAATGCATATGCAAATATTGGATTCTAACTGTATTAAAAATGAGACATTTGGCAAATAATTGATCAATTCTTTGAGCCACCCCGCCACGACAAGGCATTCTCATATGGGGCAGTCCTACTCTACGTTTTTTATATTCGCTGTGCCATTACGGCCTCCTGAATGTATAAAAGCAAGACTGCAAAAAATCAAAACAAAAGTACCTGAAGCATTGCTGTATCACTCCCATGGTGCCAGTAAGGCAAGCGCAGGTGAAAGCCGACCAGGTCCGGAGATGGACATTTCAGATCTGACTTCTGCACTGCCAGCAACCACAGATGAAGGGTGAAACAGGCCCAGATACAGGTGTAAAATCGAGCAGAGCCCAGGCAGGGCAGGGCTGCTGTGTGTGTGCACAGCAGCCTAGGTCAATCACCAAAAAAATACAGATTTGCATATGCACTTTATATATTGCATGCTGACCATGTGCGGCGCTGGCTTCTCCCCTTTTTTTATTAAGAAATCCATGTATCATCTCCTTTATACTTCTCAAATACTGTATTTGCTACCTTAACACGACATTGTTTAATTTTAAAATGTATGCTCCTAACATAAATACAGATGAAGAAACCCTTTACTTATTAGATGATATAATATTTTATTAACAGAGCCATATATAAGGTTTTTTGATTAAGTAATGAATTGCTACATATGCACAGGATCACAACCAATAATAATACATGAATACATCAACGGAACTACAACAGTACATAAATACAACACCAGAGCCAATAACAGTATAGAATTACATCACCAGTACCACCAACAATTCAGAAATAGATCACATGAAGCACCACCAGTACAAAAGTACATCACCAGAACGACAATCAGTACATGAATACATCACCTGAACAGAAATACATAACCAGAACCATCAACAGTACAGAAATATAGCATCATAACCACCTACAGTACAAGAATACACCACCAGAATCCCTATCAATACAAGGCTCTTCACACTTTTTCCCATGCTGCCCTCTTTAACATTTATCCCCCATACTTCCCCACGCTTGTCCCCATACTGTTCCCTCACACTATTCTTTCCATACTGTCCTCTAACACAATTCTACCCCACTCCATACTCTTCACACTTTCCTGTGATGCTGTCCCCTCTTACTTTTCCCTGTGCTGCTTCCTCACACTTCCCCCCCATACTGATACGTCACACTTTTACCCCAATACTGTCACCTTACACATTTGTTCTCCCATACTGCCCCACACACTATTCTCCCCATAATGTCCTCTCACACATTTCTCCCGACTACTGTCCCATCAGTTTCCCCTATACTGTTCATTACACCATTCCCCATACTGTCCCCTCATATTTTCTCTACCTCATACGGTGCTCTCACAATTTTATCCCCCATGCTGTTCATAAAAACTACCCCATACTGTACCCCAATTGTCATCCAAAACTCCAAAGCATCTTTGTCCTTATTGGAGTACTTAAATTATTGTTGACCATCCTCCTCATCTGGTGGCACCACAGTGACATCAGCAGTATGATCAGGTGATGAAAAACATATAAAATGCTGTTCTTCTTCCATAATTGTGAGTGTTTTTCCAATATAAATATGAGGCAATTACATTGTTAATGCTACAGTTCTTCCGACTGACAAATTTAGTAGCCTCCTTGAAGGTCTTCAGTTGGTAACATATGTCCCTCTTCAGCTTCAAATGGCAGAATTCAAAGTAACCCAATGTCCATTTTTCCTGCTGCATGATATAACCAGTCATTACTTTATTCTGATTATACAGACACTCCAAAATATGCAGCATTAACTTCAAGGAAACTGTGATATCAGAAGTCAGGTGTCACACAGACAAAATGTTCGATATTCTAAAACCTTGAAAGTGTGCTTCACCAAATAAGAAAGGTTGAAATGTCCAGACACTCTCTTTGCTATGGTCACCACCTTCTTCAAGCAGGTATTGTATTTTAATTTTAATATTTTTGCAAGATTAAATTCAGAATAAGCACCGTGCATGAATCATGAGCTACTTTGCCCTAACGTAAGGCACCCACAATGGTCTGGTATTGTGGTTTACAGCAATGCCAAGTTACAGTTGACAGGAAGCCATTCAGTATGAGATTTGCTGCTTTATGCAGATGAGCCAATCATCAACTGTTTTGCTCTTATTGCCAATGCTTAAAAGCAGTTTGGCAGAGATTAACCCTACAATAACAATAGGATTGATGGGAGGGTGTGGATGCAATGCTGTATCCTGCTGATGTTGTGAATGGGTATGTCTATTGAGGAGGATGAGAAAAAGTAGTAGGAGAAAGTTGCTGCCAGTCGAAATATTTACCCAGTCGAGCATGAAAAACATTTCCTTATCCATAGTTGCTGCTCCACATCTTTCTGTTGCAGTGTACTTTCAAGCTCAATTCCAAGTTAAAAGAGCGGCCCATAGTCTACTGCACACAAGAGTAAAGAGCAAGCACCCCTTTCTGGGTGAAATAATGACAATTGGCTGTCTTCCAGTGAGGCTGTATGGGTAGCATAATTTATAAAAAGGCAGTGGAGTACAGTGGGTACAGAAAGTTATTCAGACCCCTTTAAAATTTTCAGTCTTTGTTTCATTGCAGCCATTTGGTAAATTCAAAAAAGTTCATTTTTTTCTCATTAATGTACACTCTGCACCCCATCTTGACAGAAAAAAACAGTCTTAGTCTATTTGAGTTTGGACATCCATGGCTTATTTTCTTTTTGTAGAGCATGCACACTGCAAGTTAATTGGTCAGTTGACAAAGTAGAAAATAACTTACCCCTACCTGTGGCATGCACAGAGAGGAGGTAACAACAAGCTTAGGAAGCTAACAGTCTACTCAAGTACAAGGCCAGGTGACTGGTAGGTCACAATCTTGGCTTCACCAAATGTATTCATGAGACTCAGGTGACCGGTGGGTCCAAATCCTGAGTTCCCCAAATGTATCAATTGGTTAATGATGGTCAATGGAACAGATCGGTATTCTTTCAGCCAGGGCCATGGTCATCTAAGCTGGTATCCTGTACAATGTCCAATCTGTGTCCCTCGTGATGGGGCCATGATATTTTGACAGATGTCTTGTAGAGTGTTCCTGGCTGTGGTTTTGTAAAAAGTCTCTAGTTCTATGGATTTGTGGATCTCTTGTTACACAGGCATGCCCACTTATATACTTCACAACTGTTGTCCTTAAAGCAATCATCCAGAGCTCAACAGGAAGATATGATGAGATTAACTCATATTTTTAGACTATTTATTTAATCAAATTGTATATTGCTTACTCATTTGTTTTGCAAGTCAACAAGCCACAGAGTCCCACACAATGGTCAATCAACAAATTATCAAACACCGATTGTTCAATGACACTGCATTCCTGTCTTGCAAAGATAGCAGACAATAAGGAGCTGATATAAGAGGCAAACATCAGCCTTTCAAACATAACAAAAATCAAATGTTTAAGACTCATATGACAACAGTGTATGGTTTTTGAGTAACTGAAAAACAAACTCTCTATAGCTCCTGAGTTACTGAATTTATGTCTGGATAATTAAGATTAAATGCTGTGTCATCACACTGACTCAAAATGAGTCACTTTCAGAGGTAACATGCTAGGATCATGTACAAAAAGAGAAATGTCTCAGCAAGCCACAGTATTGGTGTTATGTGTTCAGTGGTCAATTTGTACTAAAAAAACAAGTGTGCAAAAACAGACATCCACATCTAAATGTCTTGATTTTTTTTTAACACAATTCAACATATATCCCAAAAAGGACCCACAGGAATTCTGTCCTGCCTAGCCACCTAGGGGTCAAGGTTACCACGCACTTGGTGAAGCGAGGGTATTTGTGACTGTCCTTGTGTCAGGGTATGGAGCCATTTGTTCAGTCCTGTGACGTGTGCACCAGGAGTAAGGTACCGCTGTCTCTTCAATTTGGTAAACTCCTCCCACTCCTCATTCCAGACTGACCATGGTTGCACATCTCAATTTATTTTATCATGGATCTATCTGCCTCCGATGGGATGACTGTTATCTGGGTTATCGTTAACCGTTTCTCCGGCCAGTGTTACCCCATCCCTCGTGCATGTTTGCCTTCCTCTCATAAGATGGTAAACATGTTTATTGATAACGTCGTCAGGTTTCATTTTTATCTCTAGGTTCTGGAAGACTTTCTGTGGTAGGAGTGGAATGGAATTGTTGTTTTCCTCTGCATACCACTCACAGTCTAATAGACTTTCAGAAAGGGCTAACCATAACCAGTCACTGGAAACATACTTTAGGTGCTTTTGTTCTCATAACCAACTTAAATGGGGGCCTATTTAGCTTTGGTGGAGTTTGCCCTTAGTAATAGACATCATGAGTCATTGGGTATATCTTCTTTCTTTTGTAACTTTGGTTTCCATTCCAGGTCTCCTGATTTCCTCACGTGGTGGGAAGAGATTTCTGGGGTCTCTGAGACTACTAATTGGCTCAGGGCGGTTTGGGAGGGGATACGCCGGCAGCTGCAGAAGATTTCCGCTGGGCAGAAGGTTGCGGCTGATAAACGTCAGTCTCAAGTGGAGCAGTTGGGGATCTGGTGTGAGTGTTCACTAAAAACCTTAAACTCAAAGTACGTTGCTCTAAGCTAGTCCCTCTTCCCATTCAGGAGGTAGCTTAATCCCTTTGCTTTTAGGGTTAATCTCCCTGCTGCCGTTAGGGTCCCCAACATCTGTTATCGGTCCCTCATAAGAAATCTGAGAGAACCATGGTCCCTCATTCCCCCGGGTCCTGTCTTGGTCGATAGTCAGAAAGAGTATGAGGTCGAACAGATTCCAAAAAAATGCAGAATTCTGTTCAATATTTTATTCATTCAAAGGGGTATAGACCGCAAGAGAGATTGTGGGTCCCCAACAGGCACATTCATGGGAATGAGTTGATTGCTGATTTGCATGCCAAGTTTCATGGCAAACCCGATGCTGAGACTCCAGAGGTTTTCCTTAAGAAAGGCTAGTGTTAGTTTCTGCCAGCAGGTGCAGGACGCCATACTTGCTGGGGCAGTCAGATGGTGGGAG
Source organism: Oophaga sylvatica (assembly GCA_033576555.1). NCBI lineage: Eukaryota > Metazoa > Chordata > Amphibia > Anura > Dendrobatidae > Oophaga > Oophaga sylvatica. Next base: position 506,143,381 of record JARQOD010000005.1, read on the forward strand.
GTTCCCTCCTGTCTTCTCCCCCATCCTCTGGTGTCTCTGTGGTCCGGGGGTGGACATTGGGCATTGCCCCAGCATGGTCAGGTGACGGCTGGGAGGCAGATTTAAACCTGCCATTTCCTACTTTAATTGCTGATTATTCTCAGTTCTGGTGGGTGGTTAAGGTCAGTGTTGCTGTACTTCTGAGGAGATACATGCTTTGGTGCCTGTGCTTGGTTTATTAGTGTTCACCTTACTTTATGCAGTGCATTTTTTTTAGTTCTGGTATTTGCCCTGTCTGCTGTTTGTGTGTCCGGTCACCAGCCGCCATGCTGCTCACCACTTGGGAGGGGCTCTGCTAAAGTTCCCCTTACCAGGACCGAGAAGTGGTGATAAAAAAATATTTGGCCCTCAAGTGGGACGGCTTACAAAAAGTGTCACCCACACACTGCTCTTGCTGGCTAGCAGTAGGTCATTTCACCATCACCCAGCATAACAATTATAAAAGTAACAATGGAAATGGATGGGGTTCACCACAGCACAAGACATCATGTGAGCCTCTTGTGGCTTGTGTAATCATACTTATTGTGTAAAATAGTAGTGTGATTTTTTTTTAGCCATTCACGTGAATCGAATTGCTAATTATATGAATTCGCTAAGACATTTAAATTTCATAAAATTTTACATAAATCTGATTCACACCAGTTGTGACTAGTAGAGAAAGCAGTAGACAGAGATAGATCAATAGATCATGTGACTAATACAAGGCTCCCAGACTGGGACACTACACTAGATTAACTGCTGATGATAAAAAGCCAAAAAATAACCACATTTTGACAATTTGGTCATTTAGGTTCTGAATAGTATGACAGAAGGTATCTAGGTGTTACAGCTGTAATATGGAGGTGAGTAAAGATCCTTTATCTACAGGTGTGGAAATTGCCCAAGAATCATGGAAAGGAGGGGGGCAAATAAACACTAAGTTCTGGTATCCTTGGTAGTTCTGGTCCAATAATCCTTATATCTCATTGCTACATAGAGTTAAGGGGTAACTACAGTTTTTTTTGGAGAAGTTGGAGCCTACCATAGAATGACTGCTGATTTTATAAATCAATAACATATCCTAAAGGAATCAAGGTTCTGTATATTCATAGATATATGGGCGACTCAGCAATTTTACAGTTATCTTTATTATTCAGACTTTTCATATACAATATTTTGTTACATGCTAAAGTTAAGAGCAGCGACCACAATAATCAAACCAAAATCCACACTTGGCTCTAAAATGTGCTGCATTTCTAATGGGTAATCCATCACATTTACTGTTAACAATGGTATTAAACAAAACTTGCATTAACAGAATGGTGTAATGTAATATCTTGCAAAAACAAAGAATTAATAAATCTGACCAGGTAACAACCATTTTCTAATTAATTTAAAATAATTCTGAATGATTATAATGTAGGTTATTTTCTATTACCACTATCTTTGTAATCCAGCAATAATATATCATTAGTATTTCCTGTTATAGTTGATTGCATGTATTGAATCCTTCATTGTCATTTCATTTGAGAAAATAATTCCTTGGAAAATTTAGAAAATTAATCATCGATGTATCATGTTACATATTCAAAGCTATTATATATATATATATAAGGAAGACTGCACATTGGAACAATTTATCATTATTCATTTAGTGCATGATGCCAAAAAAGAATGAAGTTTTGTTTAGTTCACTGCAAAATAGAAGATAAATTGCAAATTAACATAATATCAGAATCTTTTTAAGACAATGGGTTATTCTTTATCCTTTTGCTCTGCTGTTCCATGATTATTTTTAATAGTAGATGCACACATGCTAAATCTATAACTTCAAGTGCCCTTCTGTGGTGACCAACTAAAATATTAGCAAAATAAATGTTTTATGGGGTAATGTTGGCAGGAAATCCAAACGAAACAGGTGGTATTGTATTATTTCAATATAACATAATGATGCAGCCTGGCTCCCATCTGTACAGCATGCGGTTGTGTCTACTTAAAGAGTATGAAGCAGCTAGAGTATACACCGGGGATAGCGTTAGCACACAAATAAGCAATGGCTGGCTACTAAACACAATAATAATCCAGCTTCTAGGTCCTCAGGGTTAAATATTAGCTTGTAAAATTTCCATTTCTTCATAAAATATTAAAAATGTAGAAAGGCAGCATGTACTGTGCAATGTGAGGTTCTATGAGATTTAACACTACAAAAAAGTTTTACTGATGCCTCCTCAAGTCTTTAGCTAATGTCTCAACTCGTTGGTAAAAACAAAACATCGTCTTCTCTTGATATATAGGATGTTTGAATGTATAAAGTTATTTTTTGGTGGTTAACATTTTTTAAAAAGGGTCAGAATATCATGAAAAAAAACAACTAAAAACTACTGCTTTCCCATCCCAATGATTGATATATAGGAATGCAGTGGAGGAGTGGTAATTTCCGTTGTATTGGGAGAGACCAAGAAGTAGACACCATCGTTGACTCAGAACATGAGCAAATGAGGATTGGTGAGGTCAATATTTATTCTTTGCCATTTTTTGCCATTTTTTTTGTTATCCCATTTCCCAGATAGTCCTTTAATGCAGTAAATTTTCTTTTAGTATAGAATGAAACATTAAAAATGAGCTCGAATGGGAAAAAACACATTCTGGATTAATATTTGTATGGTGTAATTGTGTTCTAGATTACATGATGACTAATATGTAGAAATTCCTATCATATCTCAATAACTGGAGTAAGATTTATGGCAAGAGGTATGCCATAGCTCATGAATAGAGATGGGCGAACTGGAACAGAAAAGTGCGACTTCCGTACCGAACACCTACAGTACTGTCAGGCTCAGACACCGAACACGGACTTCACCAGGAATTCTGTGTTACAGTTCAATTTTGGCTCCCTGAACACTGCATGTTTTACAGCCAATCAGAAGCAGTGTTTGCCGTGCTGTCATGTGTTTCTGATTGGCATAAAAATCATTACCACCGGTCAGACAACCGTGATTGGATGTAAAAAGTGTACTTCCAGTCACTAGCGTCGGCTGATGGGACTACTGCTCTGCAGTTCATTGGCCCGGCTGGGAACGCAGCCTCAGTGATCTGTGGTAACCTCGATGATGTCGCCACTAGTCACTGTGGCTGTGCTCGCAGCAGCTCTTTCCTCAGTGGTTCTCAGACTGGACAGTCACATATTGACACCGTTCAGGTTGAAAACTGTTTATCTCCAGACATGGATTATGGCATTGGACAGAATGTCGTATAGGTGAGGGATATGGTTGTCTTTTAATTTTGTTTTTTTACAGGAGATGATGGCTTCAATGGAATAGGCGTTAGGTGAGTATAATTGTGTTTGGTATTTTTAAATGAAAAAGTAAAAGTGTGTTTTTTATTTCAAATAAAGGACTTTATACTTGCTGTGTGTTTATTTACAATATAATTATAAGATTAGTAATGGATAAGTGTCTTATAGATGTCCCTCCATTACTAAGCCATGGGCTTGATGTCACCGGTCAATACAAAATGACATCAACTCCACAAATATGAATCCCACTTGCCACCACCACAGAGCAAGTGGGAAGAGCCTGGCAAATAGTAGTCCCATCAGTTGACGCTAGTGACCAGAGGTTCACTTTTTACCTACGATCACAGCTGCGGTCTCTTGCTGTTATTTTACAGAGTGGGAACTGCGGCTGTTTGACTGCCGGTAATGATTTTACCGCAGATATGAAGTAGTGTTTGCTGCACTGTCATGTACATGACAGCGTGGCAAATACTGGATGTTCAGTTCTCCTTTTCAAGTGAATAGGGTCTGGGTTCAGATCTGGGTACTGTTCTGGTACCCAAACTTTTTTTTAACTGTTCAGCTGAACCCACCGGACCCGAGCATCCAGGGGTCCACCCATCTCTACTCATGAATTAGACGAACTGTAGCATTGTGTCATAAGTTTTTGTGCAATTCAGAGTTGGGTAAACATTTTTCAACTTTTCAAAACAATTTATGCCAGAATTCTGGCGAAATTGCTTTGATGAATCAGGACCAAAAAATACCTAAAATACATTTAATGCATGTAGTACACTTGGTTGACAAATTTTGCTTAGTATGTCTTCTCGATTATCACTGAAATGATGTAACACCACAAGACTATTATTACCATCTAACAAGAAAACTCCAATGTACGTACTGTATGAACCAGGAGTTGCCTATATGGGACACATACTGTTGTTAGATGTTGTAAATCCTACCGGCCACACAAAATAATTAGATGCCAGTAGGCGATGTTCAATCTGGTTTCAATTTACTAATTAACTTGAATGTTTAAAACTAAAAGTCCACCATTGTAAAGTAACAGCTTTGTGTGGAAAAGTCGCTGCTGTGAGTTACTGCTGTATTCTGTGTGTGGTAGCGCAGGAGGGCATTATTTTTTAGAAATGTGTTTATGAGACCATAAAAGTAATTGTGTGCTGAGAACTATGTGGAATCTGGAACAGTTAATAAACACTGAAAGGAGTTTATCCTCTTCACAGTAAACTTCATTTTTATTAATCAAAATCTGATTTAACTATGTGGTTAATTACTGTTGTGCAGGTTTTATCAACTCTGTGTTGTGTTATGTTGGGTCTGTCTCTAATTAAAGTCTCCTTTGCTTGTTCCTGGGGAAAAAAAGTAGAATGTAAGTTACAAAACAGCTTTATATACAATCTTTATGACATGAATTAAATGTCTTAGCGCTACTTGTAGCTGGGAACCCTCCTTGCAAGACTCATTTTATAACAAGGGCAGCTAGTTGTCTCCTTTAGCAGGAAAACTAATGACTATACAGTGCAGTATTTATATATTTATTTACATATTATTAACCCCTTTCCGACATCATGCATAAATGTACTCCAATGTCGGAATCCCTGCCTTTGATGTGGGCTCCGGCGGTAAGCCCACATCTTTCCTGGCACATGTCAGCTGTTTTGAACAGCTGACATGAGCCCGGAACAGCCCAAGTTGGAATCACGATCCACCCACAGCTATTAACCCGTTAAATGCCGCTGTCAATCTCTGACAGCTGCATTTAACATGCGCTTATGGCAATCGCGCTGGAAATCCGCTTATCTGTGACCCCGTCATGTGATCGCGAGTCACCGATGGGTTGGCATGACAATCAGAGGTCTCCTACAGACCTCCATGGTTGTCACTGCCGGATTGCAATGAGCGCAGCCCGGTGGTTGGCGCTCATATCAAGTCAGCAATTCTGCTACATACAGGCTATCTGATCATCGCCTGTAAGTAGCAGAGCCGATCAGACAAGTGCAGCTTCTAGCCTCCCATGAAGACTATTGAAGCATGCAAAAAGTAAAAAAAAAATTAAAAAATATAAAAAATATATAAAAGTTTAAATTACCCCTTTTTCACCCCATTCAAAATAAAACAATAAAAAAATCAAACATACACATATTTGGTATCACCGCATTCAGAATGGCCTTATTTATCAATATTAAAAAAGAATTAACCTGATCGTTAAACGGCGTAATGAAAAAAAAATTCAAAACACCAGAATTACGTATTTTTGGTCGCAACAATATTGCATTAAAATGCAATAACGGATGATCAAAAGATCGTATCTGCACCAAAATGGTATCAGCTTGGCACACAAAAAATAAGTCCTCACCCAACCCGAGATCACAAAAAATGGAGACACTACGGGTATCAGATATTGGCGCAAATTTTTATTTTTTTTAACAAACTTTGGAATTTTTTTTCACCACTTAAATAAAAAAGAACCTAGACATGTTTGGTGTCTGTGAACTCTTAATGACCTGGAGAATGATAATGTCAAGTTAGTTTTAGCATTTAGTGAACATGGTGAAAAAAACCCAATGAACAACTGTGGGATTGCACTTTTTCTGCAATTTCACCGCACTTGGAATTTTTTTCCCGTTTTCAAGTACATGACATGGTGGTTTAAAAGTACAACTCGTCCCGCAAAAAACAAGCTCTCACATGGCCATTTTAAAAAATCAAAAAGTTATGGTTCTAGGTAGAAGGGGAGTCGTTAATGGGTTAATATATTATATATATATATATATAAATATATATATGTGTACATATATATAGTGACAAAGTCACTGGTAAGGTAATAGAGGGGAGATATGTGTTACTGCACTTAATAGCGTCAGTGATATGAAACCAGCGTATTTTTCTCCAGCACACCATGTGTGGTGAGGGTTAAGTTAAAGTTGCATAATGGGCTGGTTTCATGAGAACGATTTGCCTCCTGGAGGGCAGATTGTCCTAGACTAGTTTGTGGATTCCATATAAAGAGCCTCTCAGTGCTAGAAAAGAAGATTCCCCCCCAAGTGAGCCCATTTTGTAAATTATAACCCTTTGGGAAGTTATCTACAGATGTAGTGACGATTTTGACTCCATGGGTGTTTTCCAGAAATGGCAGGAGTGGATGTAGCTGAGTGAAAATTGTAAACTGCCGTTGTAGTGACCAGTACGTTATGCCCAGTTCATGCTTCTGGATACACGCACATGTAAATTAGGCGTGCTGTCATCACTACAGACATGCCAAACATATGGGTGCTAAGTGTTGTTTAGGCACACTGGGACTCAGAAGGGAGGGGGCATTTTTATTTGGGAGTGGAGAATTTGCTGAATTTATTTTGGTGCTTGAGGAGCCATTTTGCTTTTCCAGAGCCTTTGTGCTACCAGTAATGTAAGGCGGCCAAGGTGGTAGTCGTGGCAACAGGCTGTAGTGTTCCCACACTCTGGCGCCCCACAGACAAAATACAAAGTCCTTTCTGTAGTGTGTATGATGTGTGCAGCAGAGTACTCACTTCAATCGCTGGAGTTCCCTTGGTCTCTTTCTCTCCAGCTTCATGGTTCCTGGTTCCATAAAACAATGCAGAGTTACAGTCCTTTTCAAACAGTTCAACTTTACTGATAACATGGGCACTCATCACTTTGACAGCACAATTCACACAGAGCCGCATATCCTGTACTTTCCCTGCCTTTCGGGCAGACTCCATTCTTTCTGTGTCCTCTCTTTCTTTTCTCCTGGCAATCCCTGCCGTCTGTTTGGACAATCCGTGTCCCGTCCATACTTCCTGGATCACCAGCTACCTGTCAGCCCCTCATCGGGTTCCAATCAGGAAAGGTGCCTGGAGTGCCATCCTAACGAATCCACACAGGTCACAGAGCCCGGATCCTTACTGGGGATGGTCCTTTTGAGCTGGTGCCCGACTGTACTATTCTCCAGCGTGGGGCCCCTTACTGACATCTGGAGCTTTATCCCCAAGGCCTGTAACTGTCTCCTGCACTGCCCAGGCTCCTTCTGACTCTAATCAGGAATTATTCTGACTATTCCATATTTCAACAATTCCTCTGAAGCACTTGAAGGGTTAATAAACTTCTTGAATGTGGTTTTGAGTACCTTGAGGGATGCAGTTTTTAGAATGGTATAATTTTTGGGTATTTTCTGTCATATAGGCCCCTCAAAGTTGCTTCAAGTGTGAGGTGGTCCCTAAAAAAATGGTTTTGCAAATTTTGTTGTAAAAATTAGAAATCACTGGTCAAATTTTAAACCTTATAACTTCCTAACAGAAAATGATTATGCTTCCAAAATTGTGCTGATGTAAAGTACTCATGTGGGAAATGTTATTTATTTACTATTTTGTGCGATATGACTCTTTAATTTAAGGGCACCAAAATTAAAAGTTTGAAAATTGAGAAATTTTCAATTTTTTTTGCCAAATTTCTGTTTTTTTCACAAATAAATGCAAGTCATATCAAAGAAATTTTACCACTATTATAAATTACAGTATGTCATGAGAAAACATTCTCAGAATCACCAGGATCCGTCCTGGATCACCAGCTACCTGTCAGCCCCTCATCGGGTTCCAATCAGGAAAGGTGCCTGGAGTGCCATCCTAACGAATCCACACAGGTCACAGAGCCCGGATCCTTACTGGGGATGGTCCTTTTGAGCTGGTGCCCGACTGTACTATTCTCCAGCGTGGGGCCCCTTACTGACATCTGGAGCTTTATCCCCAAGGCCTGTAACTGTCTCCTGCACTGCATGTACCCTGCCCTTGGGTAGGCTCCTTCTGACTCTAATCAGGAATTATTCTGACTATTCCATATTTCAACAATTCCTCTGAAGCACTTGAAGGGTTAATAAACTTCTTGAATGTGGTTTTGAGTACCTTGAGGGATGCAGTTTTTAGAATGGTATAATTTTTGGGTATTTTCTGTCATATAGGCCCCTCAAAGTTGCTTCAAGTGTGAGGTGGTCCCTAAAAAAATGGTTTTGCAAATTTTGTTGTAAAAATTAGAAATCACTGGTCAAATTTTAAACCTTATAACTTCCTAACAGAAAATGATTATGCTTCCAAAATTGTGCTGATGTAAAGTACTCATGTGGGAAATGTTATTTATTTACTATTTTGTGCGATATGACTCTTTAATTTAAGGGCACCAAAATTAAAAGTTTGAAAATTGAGAAATTTTCAATTTTTTTTGCCAAATTTCTGTTTTTTTCACAAATAAATGCAAGTCATATCAAAGAAATTTTACCACTATTATAAATTACAGTATGTCATGAGAAAACATTCTCAGAATCACCAGGATCTGTCCTGGATCACCAGCTACCTGTCAGCCCCTCATTGGGTTTCAATCAGGAAAGGTGCCTGGAGTGCCATCCTAACGAATCCACACAGGTCACAGAGCCCGGATCCTTACTGGGGATGGTCCTTTTGAGCTGGTGCCCGACTGTACTATTCTCCAGCGTGGGGCCCCTTACTGACATCTGGAGCTTTATCCCCAAGGCCTGTAACTGTCTCCTGCACTGCATGTACCCTGCCCTTGGGTAGGCTCCTTCTGACTCTAATCAGGAATTATTCTGACTATTCCATATTTCAACAATTCCTCTGAAGCACTTGAAGGGTTAATAAACTTCTTGAATGTGGTTTTGAGTACCTTGAGGGATGCAGTTTTTAGAATGGTATAATTTTTGGGTATTTTCTGTCATATAGGCCCCTCAAAGTTGCTTCAAGTGTGAGGTGGTCCCTAAAAAAATGGTTTTGCAAATTTTGTTGTAAAAATTAGAAATCACTGGTCAAATTTTAAACCTTATAACTTCCTAACAGAAAATGATTATGCTTCCAAAATTGTGCTGATGTAAAGTACTCATGTGGGAAATGTTATTTATTTACTATTTTGTGCGATATGACTCTTTAATTTAAGGGCACCAAAATTAAAAGTTTGAAAATTGAGAAATTTTCAATTTTTTTTGCCAAATTTCTGTTTTTTTCACAAATAAATGTAAGTCATATCAAAGAAATTTTACCACTATTATAAATTACAGTATGTCATGAGAAAACATTCTCAGAATCACCAGGATCCGTTGAAGCATTCCAGAGTTATTATCTCATAAAATGACAGTGGTCACAATTGTAAAAATTGCCCACTGTCATTAAGGTGAAAACAGGTTTCGTCTCAAAGGAGTTAATGGCTCACTGAAAAGATGGTAACAAATAGCAAGCTTTCAAGACTACTCAGGTCTCTTCATCAGTCTCAGATTTTCTGTCATACTGAGCCTGATGAAGAGACCTGAGTACTCTCGAAAGCTTGCTATTTATACAAGGGCAGGCTTTCAATGTAATTTACAACTGAAAAAGTCACAGGTTTTGAATGATATTCAACAGTTTGTACTAAGGGTCGTATAGTACTTAAAAAAAATCATAAGTATTTTACTAAGTCTTTATTCAGATAGAGATGAAGTCATGACATATGTTGCAAGTAAACCTTGAGCTGGAGTCATTTTGTCCTGATTTATTCCTGTCTGTAAGTGAAACAAATTGCTTTAACTGCTCTTGCTGAGGTCCATCTAGTCAGATGGCTCATGCTTTGGAAGTCGAAAAGAAACATTTTGATGATCGTATTTCAGCACTGTAGAGGTTTATTGTTGATACAATTATATATCACAAGCACAACACGTCTCGCTTTCTAGCCTGATGGAAAATCAGATATTAGTCTGGGAGAAAGAATAATTCTCAGCCCAGCTGCTCATATTGCTTCGCTGCTTTAGTTTTAGGTTGAATAAAATCTTGAAACATGTTTAAAAATTTGATTACAGCTTATAATAACAATAATCACCATGAAATCGGTTGTTACTACAGTTAATGACCTGGTTATTAGTTCAGCAACCGCCTAAGTTCCCCTCTGGCCATTAAATAACAAGCTGCCTGTTAGTTTCACCTTATGTCTCTTTTATTCGCCATCCATAAAAAGATAAAAAATAATGTTGCATCTGTTGTTCTCCTCTTGCACATATGAAATTCTTTGTAGAAATTTTTAGAAAGTAAATTAGAATACTGGAGAAATTATGAGACCAGCTAAAAAGAAGATTTTTATTTAAGAAATTAGAAATCAATGGTTAGCTGCAGACTAATGATTCTACTAAACATAACTTATCATCAGTTGTCACCAGAGTCCCTAATGCCCCCCTAAAGGATCCGACTTTCTAGCATACAGAACGGGATCACACAACCTTCCATAGCCATCCTTTTAGTGAAAGTGCAAGATTCTACATGGTATCGAGAGATCTTGCTCTTTGCAATTCCCCCATTATGCTTCATCCTCTGCCGCAACCAATTAGTAAGGTATGTTACGGCTCTGGGTTAGTGTAAAGTGTGAGATCTTCTAATAACACGACTTCTCACGCTTTCACCTTGATGGAGCCCACAGAGAATTGTGGGATACTGCTCTGCATGCTGGGATCCTATAACCCAAAAGTTCCGCCCCAACGTTTGTTAGAAAGTCAAATCTTTTAGAGGGGCCACTTCTGGCCACTTTTGATAATAAGTTATATTTAGAAAAATAATCAGTCTTTGGCTACTCACTGATTTCTTAAATTAAAATGCCAGCCCCAGACTGGTGGTAGGTACTCTTTAAATGATTCAGACTGATAAAAGTGGATTCAACTGCTTAATACTCACCCTTACTGATTCTTCTCAGCTCACATCTCAATGCTTACCCAATCCAATTATCAAAAGTGGCCATAAGTGTTCCTAACGCCAGCTAGTGGACCCAACTGTCAAGCAAAGTTCAGGTCTGAAGTTCTGGGTTCGCATCCCTATTAGGATTCTTTGAAGTGTAGAAGGAAACCGGAGAACCCAGAGGAAACCCACAAAAACACAGCGAGAACATACAAACTCCTTGCAGATGTTGTCCTTGGTGTGAAATGAACTCAGGAGCCCAGCGCTGCAAAGCAAGTGTGCTAACCACTGTGCACATATTGATTGTGAGGTCCAGCCACATGGATCCTCACTTGTCATAAGAGGAAGGCTATGGATACAAAGGAGTTATGTATTATCTCAATGAGAAATCTATGGGTCTCTACACCTCACAGTGAGATGGCTTAAGCTACACTTATTACAAGACTTACTATTAGAGCCTGTACACCTCTGTCTGCATACAAGTTCTTCTCACATCAGAGTAATTTTTTCTGTTACCAGTGGGAGTCTTGGGATCCAGACCCAACTGATTAGCAGATATTTGCATTGTCTATTATGTAAACATTTATATAATTATAATCTCTAAAGACGACCTTTCATCAGTTTGAGCACGTTAAATTGCCCTAATCATGTATTAGTGGCTACAGAGCTGAGTAAAATGTTTTATTTATTTTTTTAAGGGAATCTCTCGGCAAGTGTTTGCCATTTAATCTAAAAACAGCATGATATAAGGGCAGAGACCATGACTGCAGTGATATGTCACTTACTGGGATGCTTGTTGTATTTTAATAAAATTACAGTACTGTTTTTCTTTTAACAGCAGTAGATTATTACTAAAATACTAGTTCATCTTTTGCCATGTAGTCATCCTGCTCCCATCACTGATTGACAGCTTTCTGCCTATGCACAGTGTACACAGAAAGCTGCCAATCAGTGATGTGGGCGAGGTTACACACAACTCAACATTCAGAGATCTGGTTGATCTCCAGAAGATGAAACAGTGATTTATTAAAAGTACACTACACTGAGTAACTAATACATAGCTAGAATCAGGGTTTCTGTCCGTACATTATGCTGCTCTCAGATTACATAGCAAAAACTTAGCGACATATTCCCTTTCATTTCTCTCCTCCGTTGCTGAGATATTAGTTTATAAAGTATATGGTCTAATTTATATTAAGTTTAACTGGATATATTTTTGGGGGCATGTACTTCTTCTCCTGCATGAGGTTGACCAATCATACACAGTGTAAGGTTCTTTGTCTCTGTTGACATTTTCCTTGAAACTCAGTTTTCTGTCGGCCATTTTGCTTTCTGTCTTTCTGCAGCTCTTGCCCTCAGTTAATATGGAGTTTCCGGTTTTCATGTTCCCGCCCTGATTCTTCCCTCTTGCTTCTTAAGCAGCCTCAGCTGAACAATCAGTGCTCCTGAATCAAGCCTCAGTCAGTCTGTGACCTGACTCCTGGAAGCCTTGGACTTGTACTTCAGCTATTCCCTACTGAGGAACCTTGGAACACTTTTGGACTCTGGAAACCTGCTGTTTGGTGAATCCATGTTTGCAGAGGAATTACGGTACAGAGAAGAGATCCTGAACCTGCTTTGGAGATTTATTGTAGTGCTTGAAGTTACTCTGGCCTGCTGTGTCTCCTGTCGCTGTTCCTGCAAACTGTATGAACTTTTCAGCATGCTTGTATGAAGTAATACAAGTCATTTCATTTCAACCTATGTCTCCTGTGTTTTCCTCGCACCCAAGCACAAGACGCTATAGGAACTGTACACTATACATGACAAGATTCAGGAGCCAATGTTTAGTGTCTGCTGGGTCTGGGAAAGCCATGTCTGCTGTGACTGTGGATATCAGATGTCCGTTTAATACCTTATGTGATGACAGTGGTTGTGACTTCTCACAACCATTCCAGGTGAGCGCATTCCCTTAAAATTTTACTCTGGAGTGTTACCACAGGTAAACACTATTGTTTTTTTTTTCCCTTTCCTCTTCTCCTTCCAGCACTTCTGCCTTAAAAGATCTGGAAGATGGAGGCCCGCATAAAGGAACTTTGCGGAGTGACTGATACAATCCTTTCAGATGTACAGACTTTAAAAACCCGTTTTGCAAGCCTACAGGACCTCACTAATCATAATTTGCAAGTGTTTGGACAGACTACCCAGGAATTGCGAGCCAGGATTGAGGCTCTAGAGGAACGAGCCCAGGCTCCTGCCATAACCCCAAGTTCTGGGATCCCCAAATTACCTCCTTTTCGTTTTGGCGGTGAACGTGAGAAATTCAGGGGATTTATTAATCAATGCAATTTATTTTTCTCTGCACATGCTTCACAATTTCCCACTGAACGATCCAAAGTGCTTACTATAATCATGTTGCTTACCAATAAGGCTTTGATGTGGGCAAACCCTCTGATTGAGACTGAGGATGATTGTTTGAATCACCTTGATGCTTTTATTTCAGCCATGGGGCAGGTGTTTGATGACCCCAATCGAGGTGCAACAGCTGAAGCAGCCATGTTAACTTTGCGCCAAGGTAAGCGTTCAGTAGCCGAATATGCCCTGGATTTCAGGAGATGGGCTCTTGATACCACTTGGGACACTTCCGCTAAAAAATCTATTTTTCAGAAAGGGTTGTCTCCACTGATTAAGGATGAACTTGCTCGTGCCGACCCTCCCACTGCGTTAGGTGACTTTATTAACTATTGTATCCGTATTGATGCTCGTCTGACTGAACGCAGACAAGAGAAATGGTTCGAAAATAATCGCACTAACCTTTTACTACCTCCCTCCTCAGCTAAGGAACCTTTGAGTAGGATCACAAGGGAACCAGAACCTGAACCCATGCAGGTGGACTCTTTACAAAGACGGGTTAGTGATGCACGCAAAGAACATCGTATAAAGGAAAATCTATGTTTCTACTGTGGTAAGTCAGGGCACTTCATTATAAACTGCCCCAGCCGTTCTCGTAAGACTACTGCAGCAGTCATTCACTGTGAGTGTTGCGAGAGGAGCTCTGTCATGTCCGAGCCTCAGGCTCCAGAGAGATCTGCTGCAAGAGATCTTGATTTCTCAGACTTAAACTCTGTTAGTTCTGGGGACGATGACGGTATAAACGCTGCAATTTTTCAAGTTTCCTCAGCGGTGTCCCAGCTGAGTTGTAAAAGAAACAATTCTCATTGCTTCCTTTCCATCAAACTCTGGGTTGACTCAGTCTGGGTGTCTAGCTCTGCTATGATCGACTCAGGAGCAAGTGGAAATTTTATGGATATCTCCTTTGCTCTGAAACAGGGGATACGTTCAGTGAAGAAGGCTACTCCAGTACAGATGGAGACTGTGGATGGCTCTCTACTGACTTCTGGACCAGTGGATCAAGAAACAGAGCCTTTGAGGGTCCTTATGGGTAAAGATCATCAGGAGAAAATGTCTTTTTTGCTTATCTCTTCTCCCCACTTTCCCATTATTCTAGGGCTACCATGGCTGCAGGAGCAGAATCCTACGATTAACTGGGAGACCAAGGAATTACACTTTCCGGAGAAACAGATGAGTCAAGGAGTTTCAGCTTGCTCTGTTCCTAAAGGAACCATGTCAGTCCCTGAACTACCAGCTGCATACCAGGACTATGTGGATTTATGTGACAAGAAGAACGCTGATCAGCTTCCTCCTCACCGTCCATATGATTGTCCAATTGAATTATTGCCTGGAGCCGAGATACCTTTTGGTAAGATCTACCCCCTAGCGGGGCCCGAGCTAAAAGCTTTGAAGGATTATATAGACGAAAATTTAGCCAAGGGCTTCATACGCCCCTCTTCATCTCCCGCAGGTGCACCCATCTTCTTTGTGAAGAAGAAAGATGGATCTCTGAGACCCTGCATAGACTATAGGGAACTCAATAAGGTTACTATTAGAAACCGTTATCCATTGCCTTTAATCCCTGAGTTGTTGGAGAGAGTGCGGCATGCCAAAATTTTCTCTAAACTGGATCTCCGTGGGGCCTATAACTTGGTCCGTATTAGACCTGGGGATGAATGGAAGACTGCTTTCAGGTCACGCTATGGACACTTTGAATATCTAGTTATGCCTTTTGGTCTGAGTACCGCCCCAGCCACTTTCCAACACTTCGTGAATGATATCTTCAGGGATCTCCTAGATACATTTGTGGTGATTTATCTGGATGATATTCTAATTTTTTCTAACTCCACAGAGGAACATCATGGACATGTGAGAATGGTCTTAGAACGCCTAAGACAAAACCATCTCTACATCAAACTTGAAAAATGTGAATTCCATAGGACCGAAATTCAATTTCTGGGGTATGTACTATCTACGCAAGGGATTAGTATGGATGGAAGCAAGACCCAAGCCATCAAGGATTGGCCAATTCCTAGAAATGTGAAGGAGGTGCAGCGTTTCATCGGGTTTGCCAACTTCTATAGACGTTTCATTAAGAATTTTTCTGAGGTAGTGTCACCTATCACCCAACTTACCCGGAAACAGTCTAGGTTCTCCTGGACCCGCAAGCTCAGGAAGCATTTTCCTGTTTAAAGGATAAATTTACCACCGCACCTATCTTAGTACATCCCAACCCGAGCTTGCCTTCATAATAGAGGTGGATGCTTCAGACTGTGCCGTTGGAGCTATACTCTCTCAGAGAACAGGTGAGAAGAATGTCTTGCATCCCTGTGCCTTCTTTTCCCAGCAGTTGTCTTCGGCTGAGAGGAACTACGATGTGGGCAATAGAGAATTGTTGGCCATTATTGCCGCCTTCAAGGAATGGAGACACCTTCTTCAGGGAGCTGCACAGCAAATAGTCGTCCTGACAGACCATCGTAACCTTGAATTTATCAGGTCGGCTAAGTGCCTGACTCCTCGCCAGGCTCGCTGGAATCTTTTCCTAAACCAATTTAATTTTGTCATTTCTTATAGACCAGGATCGCGCAATGGAAAGGCTGATGCACTCTCTAGGATTCATTCAGCAGAGACACGTCCACTTACTCCTCCTAAGACTATTCTTCCTGACTCTAGATTCCTGGGAGTGATTCATAATCAAGACCTACTTAAGGACATCAAGGAAGCATACCATGCGGATTCTTTGTTGGCTCAATCCCCAAGGGACGTAAGTCTTGTCTTTAAGAATGGTGTGTGGATTCAGGGACGTCTGTATATACCTGAAACAGTCAGATTGAGAGTATTGCAACTCATCCACGATTCCAAGATAGCCGGGCATAGGGGAATTCTAAAGACACAAGAATTTCTTTCTCGTTTCTTTTGGTGGCCCACTTACAGGAAAGATGTCTTAAACTATGTCACTTCATGTGAAGTCTGTGCAAGATGCAAAACACCTCGCTCCTCACCAACTGGTCTGTTGCAACCTCTTCCCACCCCGTCCCGCCCGTGGGGATCCATTTCTATGGACTTCATTGTGGAGTTACCAACCTCTCAAGGGAAGAACACCATTCTAGTGGTGGTTGACCGTCTAACAAAGGCAGCTCATTTTATCCCTTGTGTCGGCTTACCCACTGCAAAACAGACATCAGACTTGATGATTTAGAATGTGTTTCGCTTACATTGAGTACCGGATGAGGTCATTTCGGATCGAGGGGTGCAATTCACTTCAAGGTTTTGGCAAAATTTCTGTGCAGCATTGGACATTAAAGTAAACCTTTCTTCTGCTTTTCATCCCCAGACTAATGGACAGACAGAACGAACCAATCAGACCCTGGAGCAGTATCTGTTTTATCTGCCACCTACAGGATGATTGGGTGGATCTACTTCCACTGGCTGAGTTCTCTTATAACAACTCTCAGAGCGCCTCCACTAAGCAGTCTCCTTTTTACTCCAATCTAGGTTATCATCCTAACATTCTTCCTCGATTTCCCATAGATACGCCCTTGCCGGCAGTGGCTGAAAGAATCACTTCTTTACAAAAGAATATGGATCTTCTAAAGGAAAATCTAGAATTGGCTCAGGAAAGGTACAAGAAAGCAGCAGATAAATTTCGTAAACCAGCACCAGCTTTCAAGGTAGGAGATTTGGTCTGGCTGTCAACCAGAAATCTTAAATTAAAGATTCCATCGTCTAAATTGGGACATAAGTACATTGGACCTTATAAGATCAATAAGATTATAAGTGCTGTTGCTTGTCGTCTTCAACTGCCCAGAACTATGAGAATCCACCCTGTCTTTCATGTATCCCTACTAAAGGCTGCAACACCCAATACGTTTCCTGGACGTTCTTCTCCTTGCCCTGACCCAGTGCTGGTCGATGGTCAGGAAGAATTTACGGTGGAAAGGATTCTAGATTCCAGGTTGTACAGAAATCAGTTGCAATATTTGATTAAATGGCAGGGCTACCCAGTGGAGGACAACTCATGGGAACCAGTCAATAATGTAAATGCTCCTCGCCTGCTCCGCCAGTTTCATCAGAGGTACCCTGACAAGCCTGGTCTGAGGTCATCCGGAGGTTGTCCCTAAGGGGGGAGTAATGTAAGGTTCTTTGTCTCTGTTGACATGTTCCTTGAAACTCAGTTTTCCGTCGGCCATTTTGCTTTCTGTCTTTCTGCAGCTCTTGCCCTCAGTTAATATGGAGTTTCCAGTTTTCATGTTCCCGCCCTGATTCTTCCCTCTTGCTTCTTAAGCAGCCTCAGCTGAACAATCAGTGCTCCTGAATCAAGCCTCAATCAGTCTGTGACCTGACTCCTGGAAGCCTTGGACTTGTACTTCAGCTATTCCCTACTGAGGAACCTTGGAACACTTTTGGACTCTGGAAACCTGCTGTTTGGTGAATCCATGTTTGCAGAGGAATTACGGTACAGAGAAGAGATCCTGAACCTGCTTTGGAGATTTATTGTAGTGCTTGAAGTTACTCTGGCCTGCTGTGTCTCCTGTCGCTGTTCCTGCAAACTGTGTGAACTTTTCAGCATGCTTGTATGAAGTAATACAAGTCATTTCATTTCAACCTATGTCTCCTGTGTTTTCCTCGCACCCAAGCACAAGACGCTATAGGAACTGTACACTATACATGACACACAGGCAATATCATTGCAGGGAAGAAAAGAACACTTACAGATCTGATCTCACAGTGCTGTCAGTGATTATCTTCTATAAGTTTTTGTAGTGATATATAAGTCATATTTGCTGTATATCTACACAGTAGCTGTAAAGATCAGTGAGGAGAGGAGGGCGTGTTCTTTTCTCTCCTGCATGCCACTGACTGCTTATGATTGGTCATTCTCAGACAGGGGAAGAAGTACACTCCAGCAGAGACAAATCTCTGTTAAACCCCAATTGAACGTTACATAAATTATAAGCTAAACTCTACAAGCAAAAGGAAAGAAGAAAACATAATAAAGCCTACATTTAACTCAGGTTTTCAACCACTATTCCATAATGTTGCCAGTTTTACTGTCCAAACTTGTGAAAGATTCTCTTCATTTAGACTTAGGTAGCGGTCACCAGAGCATTGATTCTCTCATCCAAGAGAATTGGCTCGATAATGCTAATGACACTTCGCTCAAACTCTAATCAGAGGTTGATCCAAGTGTCAGTTTAGTGTGATCCAACGATCTCGCACAAGAGAATCATATCATAGGTGCGGAGAAGATGGAGAGCTTAATTTCTCCATCTTCTCCATAAACTTGTATGGGTGTGTGTCATCCAATTAGCGGATCCACTCGCAACATGCTGCCATTTTATTTCAGGGTGAATCTCGGCATGAGAAGAAAAACCACAGATCTGCAGTGCACAACAGAATAACATTAGTCAGAGTGCTATCTGGTAGAACAGGGTTCCCCAACTCCAGTCCTCAAGGCCCACCAACAGGTCATGTTTTCAGGATTTCTTTAGTATTGCCCAGGTGATAATTGCATCACCTGTGCAATCCAAAGGAAATCCTGAAAACATGATCTGTTGGTGGGCCTTGAGGACTGGAGTTGAGGAACCCTGTGGTAGAACATTAGATATCACTCGTCCAATGTATACGGTCGTCCGATGTATACGCTCATGTCAGCGAGCCCTTACAGCTTTATATAAAAACTTTTTAGCCTTTACATGTACTCAGGCCTTTCTCAGTGTGCGATGCTCATGATCCCTCACCGATCACTTTTATGATTTGTGGGGATCCACATTCTCAGTGAATGAGGCCAAGTTTCAGTGCCTGCACAATGCTTGGATATTGGTAAGGCTTTCGAAGGAGAAATTCAGAACTCATTGCGATCCACATCATCACTTTGTGTTAACCCTGTTGTTAGGTATGTCATCACTTGCTAAAACTGGAAAAGCCATTTAAATTAATATCAAATGTATATATATTTTAATACTTATTCTTTGCTTAGTTACTCTGAGATTTAGTAAGATACAAATTAAACACGGGTCAACGCAGAAACAACAATCATAGTTTTATTCTATTTTATTATAGTTTTGCTCTACTGTTTCTGCTCTAAAGGATGATGTTACTTTATGCTACATATAAAACATATTTGTCACAATTATATCAATATTTGTACATTTAAAAACACATTTGGCAGATGGCAGTAAAATATCAGATCATGGTTGAAAAAAGGATAAGGAAGCATTTTAGAATCAGTAAAGAAAGCAAATAAGGTGCAGGAGTCTCAGTGTAATTATCTCTAGAGGGATTCCAGTCCCAGGAGCCATTGATCTATTTATATGTGATGATATGGGTTGCTTAGGATAAATATATAGCTATTGGCAAAGCTATTTTGCTTGTCCTTGTGAAATCTACACCAATGATTGAATCACTTTTGCTGCATCAGCCTGAAGGTTTATGTGGTTTTCGCATGTCAATGCCATCAACCTTTTCAGAATTAACCCCTTCACCCCCAAGGGTGGTTTGCACGTTAATGACCGGGCCAATTTTTACAATTCTGACCACTGTCTCTTTATGAGGTTATAACTCTGGAACGCTTCAACGGATCTTCGCGATTCTGAGATTGTTTTCTCGTGACATATTGTACTTCATGTTAGTGGTAAAATTTCTTCGATGTAACTTGCGTTTATTTTTGAAAAAAACGCAAATATGGATAAAATTTTTAAAATTTTGCAATTTTCAAACTTTGAATTTTTATTCCCTTAAAACAGAGAAATATATCACACAAAATAGTTAAGAAATAACATTTCCCACATGTCTACTTTACATCAGCACAATTTTGGAACCAAAATTTTTTTTTGTTAGGAAATTATAAGGGTTAAAAGTTGACCAGCGATTTCTCATTTTTACAGCAAAATTTACAAAGCCATTTTTTTTAAGGACCACCTCACATTTGAAGTCACTTTGAGGGGTCTATATGGCAGAAAATACCCAAAAGTGACACCATTCTAAAAACTGCACCCCTCAAGGTACTCAAAACCACATTCAAGAAGTTTATTAACCCTTCAGGTGCTTCACAGTAACTAAAGCAACGTGGAAGGAAAAAATGAATATTTTACTTTTTAGCCACAAAAATTATCTTTTACAAACTTTTTTTTTATTTTCACAAGGGTAAAAGGAGAAAATGGACAGATAAGGTTGTTATGCAATTTCTCCTGAGTATGCCAATACCCCATATGTGGGGGAAAACCACTGTTTGGGTACACGGCAGAGCTCGTAAGGGAAGGAGCGACGTTTGACTTTTTCAAACTAAAATTGGCTGGAATTGAGATTGGACTCCATGTCGCGTTTGGAGAGCCCCTGATGCGCCTAAACAGTGGAAACCCCCCACAAGTGACACCATTTTGGAAACTAGACCCCCTAAGGTACTTATCTAGATCTGTTGTGAGCACTTTGAACCCTCAAGTGTTTCACAAAAGTTTATAAAGCCTGGGTGTGAAAAAAAAAAATCAATTTTCCACAAAAATGATTTTTTTAGTCCCAAATTTTGAATTTTCCCAAGGAAATTGGACCCCAAAAGTTGTTGTCCAATTTGTCCTGAGTACGCTGATACCCCATATGTGGGGGGGGAAAAATGTTTGGGCGAACGGCAGGGCTTGGAAAGGAAGTAGTAACGTTTTGGAATGCAGACGTTAATGGGGGTCATGTTCCGTTTGCAGTGCCCCAGATGAGCCTAAACAGTGGAAACCCCCACATGTGACCCCATTTTGGAAACTAGACCCCTAAGGAACTTATCTAGATCTTTGGTGAGCACTTTGAACCCCCAAGTGCTTCACACAAGTTTATAATGCCCGGGCATGAAAATAAAAAATCCTATTTTTTTCCCACAAAAATTATCTTTTAGTCACTAATTTTTTATTTTCCCAAGGGTAACAGGAGAAATTGGACCACATAAGTTGTTGTACAATTTGTCCTGAGTACGCTGATACCCCATATGTGGGGGGGAACCACTGTTTGGGCGCACGGCAGAGCTCGGAATGGAAGGAGCACCATTTGACTTTTTCCAACCAAAATTGGCTGGAATTGAGTTTGGATGCCATGTTGCATTTGGAGAGCCCCTGATGTGCCTAAACAGTGGAAACCCCCCACAAATGACCCCATTTGGGAAACTAGACCCCCTAAGGAACTTATCTAGATTTTTGATGAGCAATTTGAACCCCCAAGTGCTTCACACAAGTTTATAACGTAGAGCCGTAAAATTTAAAAATCATATTTTTTCCACAAAAATGATCTTTTCACCCCAATTTTTATTTTTCCAAGGGTAACAAGACTCCAAAAGTTATTGTGCAATTTGTCCTGAGTGCGCTGATACCCCATATGTGGGGGTAAACCACTGTTTGGGTGCATGGCAGAGTTTGGAAGGGAAGGAGCGCCGTCTGACTTTTTCAACGCAGAATTGGCTGGACGCCATGTCGTGTTTGTAGAGCTCCTGATCTGCCTAAACAGTGGAAACCCCCATAAATGACACCATTTTGGAAACTAGACCCTCAAGGAACTTATCTAGATGTGTGGTGAGAACTTTGAACCCCCAGGTGTTTCACTAAAGTTTATAACGTACAGCCGTAAAATAAAAAAATCTTTTTTTTTTTTTACAAAAATGATTTTTTCGCCCCCAATATTTTATTTTCACAAGGGTAACAGGAGAAATTGGACCCCAAAAGTTGTTGTCCAATTTGTCCTGAGTACGCTGATACCCAATATGTGGGAGAAAACTACTGTATGGGCGCACGTCAGGGCTCGGAAGGGAAGTAGTGACGTTTTGGATTGCAGACTTTGATGGAATGGTCTGGGTGCGTCATGTCACATTTGGAGAGCCCCTGATGCGCCTAAACAGTGGAAACCCCCCACAAGTGACCCCATTTTGGAAAACAGACCCCACAAGGAACTTATCTAGATGTGTGGTGAGCACTTTGAACCCCAAAGTGCTTCACAGAAGTTTATAACGCACAGCCGTAAAAATAAAAAATCCTTTTTTTTTTACAAAAATGATTTTTTCGCCCCCAATATTTTATTTTCACAAGGGTAACAGGAGAAATTGGACCCCAAAAGTTATTGTCCAATTTGTCCTGAGTACGCTGATACCCAATATGTGGGAGAAAACTACTGTATGGGCGCACGTCAGGCTCGGAAGGGAAGTAGTGACGTTTTGGATTGCAGACTTTGATGGAATGGTCTGGGTGCGTCATGTCGCATTTGGAGAGCCCCTGATGCGCCTAAACAGTGGAAACCCCCCACAAGTGACCCCATTTTGGAAAATAGACCCCACAAGGAACTTATCTAGATGTGTGGTGAGCACTTTGAACCCCGAAGTGCTTCACAGAAGTTTATAACGCACAGCCGTAAAAATAAAAAATCTTTTTTTTTTTTTGCAAACATGATTTTTTTGCCCCAATATTTTATTTTTACAAGGGTAACAGGGGAAATTGGACCCCAAAAGTTGTTGCCCAATTTGTCCTGAGTACGCTGATACCCAATATGTGGGAGAAAACTACTGTATGGTTACACGTTGGGGCTCGGAAGGGAAGTAGTGACGTTTTGGATTGCAGACTTTGATGGAATGGTCTGGGGGCGTCATGTCGCATTTGGAGAGCCCCTGATGCGCCTAAACAGTGGAAATCCCCAACAAGTGACCCCATTTTGGAAAATAGACCCCACAAGGAACTTATCTAGGTGTGTGGTGAGCGCTATGAAGCCCCAAGTGCTTCACAGAAGTTTATAATGTACAGCCGTAAAAACAAAAAAATAATTTTTTTTGTACAAAAATGATATTTTCGCCCCCAATTTTTTATTTTCCCAAGGGTAACAGAAGAAATAGGACAAATTGCACAATAACTCTTGGGGTCCAGAGTACGCTGATACCCATATGTGGGGATAAACTACTGTTTGGACGCATGGCAGAGCTCAGAAGTGAAGGAGCACCGTTTGACTTTTTCAACGCAGAATTGGCTGGAATTGAGATCAGACGCCATGTCACATTTGGAGAGCCCCTGATGTGCCTAAACAGCGGAAACCCCCCAATTCTAACTCCAACCCTAACCCCAACACACCCCTAACCCTAGTCCCAACCCTAACCACAAACCTAACTCTAACACACCCCTAATCCCAACCCTAACCCTAATCCTAACTTTAGCGCCAACCCTAACCCTAACTTTAGCCGCAACCCTAACCCTAACCCTAATGGGAAAATGGAAATAAATACATTTTTTTAATTTTATTATTTTTCCCTAACTAAGGGGGTGATAAAGGGGGGTTTGATTTACTATTTATAGCGGGTTTTTATGATTGGCAGCTGTCACGCTAAAAGACGCTTTTTATTGCAAAAATAGTTTTTTGCATCGTCACATTTTGAGAGCTATAATTTTTGCATATTTTGGCCCACTGTCATGTGTGCATCGCCACGAAGATCGTCGCGGTTGCACATTCTGACTTCTCACAGCTGAGTTGCTGTTTCTTTGTGTTTGGCAGTGAGGGAGTTAATTCTGTCTGTGCTCGGTTCTGGGACTGGGTGCAGTTTCTCCCGGCTGCAATTGATTATTTGTTGATTGGTTTCCTTTAAATCCCTGGTTGTCTGCTTGGGGAGTTGCCAGTGAAATTCTTCATGCAGACCACAGATAGGATTGAATCTGGATAGACTTAAGTTAAAGAGCTCCTTAGTTGTTTTAAGCTCAACTTGCTTAGAGTTTAATATCCCAGACCATTTATGTTCCTTCTGTGTTTGAGTGTGTATGCGAGTCTGTGTTTTCTCCAGTCTGTCTTATATGTCTAATCTGTGTATTTAGCAGAGATCAGCCCATATCCCTTTGGTGGTAATCAGGGTCCTTCTTAGGACTGATTACAGGGTTCAGGGACTGATAGGAGACAGGGTTAGGCTGGAGACTTGGACCTCTGAACCATTATCAGTACCTCCAAGGTGAGGGATTAGTTAGGACCCCAGTTTTAGGGTCAGGTTAGACCCCGGTCCTCCTCTTTCCTGTGACAGCGTATCAAGTCCTCAAGATTAACCCTGAGTTCAACGGATATCGTGTCAGGTAAATCTATTCTATATTTACATGCTGATGTTGCTAAACTATATGTTGTATAGAGTGTTGTTTCTGTAAGAATAGTTAACTGACATCGTACACATATCATTAGACAGCGTGACATTTTCACTGGCCATTAAAATTATCCCCAGTTGCCATGGATCCAGTAGCCCAGCTGGCTCTGCAGTTGCAGGGATTATCCATGGAGCTGACGGACATTAAGTCCAAAGTTTTATCTCCCTCGGAGCAAACCAGATTTGAACCTAAAGTAGCTCTCCCGGACAGGTTCACTGGTGGGCGAGACAAATTTTTCACCTTCCGGGAAGCATGTAAATTGTATTTTCGGCTTCGGCCTCGATCATCAGGGAGTGAAGAGCAGAGAGTGGGAATTGTTATCTCACTCCTACAAGGGGACCCTCAATCCTGGGCATTCTCCCTTCCTCCGGGATCCCCGGCTCTACAGTCTGTAGATCGATTTTTTACTGCCCTGGGTTTGGTATATGATGACCCAGATCGGGTCTCTCTTGCTGAGACAAAATTACGTAAGATACAGCAGGGAGATCGTCCGGCGGAGGAATTTGCTTCTGAGTTCCGTAGATGGGCCACAGATACTCAGTGGAATGACCCAGCTCTTAGGAGTCAGTTTTGTCATGGGCTTTCTGACAAATTAAAGGACGTTTTGGCTCAGTATGATTCTCCTCCATCACTGGAGGCTGCTATGGCCCTAGCTATCCGTACTGATAGACGGCTTCGGGAGAGGGGTGAGGTAACTCCGCCCCCGGTTGTTGCTCCACCTACTACAAAAGTCCCTTATGTTGAGGTTCCCCTTGTCTGTTCGGAGGAGCCTATGCAGTTGGGAGGGACATCATTTCGTAGGAGGGGATTGGCGGTACGCAGCAGGACTAGAAGGTGTTTCTTCTGCGGGAAAGAGGGACATTTTGTTGGGGGATGTCCATCCCGTGCCTTGTTGAGCAAAAAGTTGCCGGAAAACTGTTAATCCCAGGTTGTGTGGTGGACGACAACCTGGGAGTATGTATTTCGTCCGCTAGTTCTTCTCAGTTCCTTGTACCAGTGGAGATGGTGGTTGGTACGAGAGTGGAGAGATTTTCTGTTCTTCTTGATAGTGGGTCCGGGGCTAATCTGGTTGACGCTCAGTGTGCTCAGGCTCAAGGTATGCATCTGAGTGTATTGGTCAAACCGATCCCTATATTCTCCATTGACGCCAGGCCTCTCGGCCAAGGTAGCTTTGTTCATGAGGTCCATAACATTGACATTCGGGTAGGGGCGATACATAGGGAACAATTATCTTGTTATGTGTTGGAGGGTCTACCTACTCCTATTGTGTTGGGACTTCCTTGGTTGGTTAAACATAACCCTGTGATTAATTGGCAGTTCAGAGAGATAAGCCAATGGGGTGAGTTTTGCAAAAGTAACTGCATGAACACAGTCATCAGTGCGGTCGTGCCTAGTACATTGCCTCCTTTTTTGGAGGACTTTGGGGATGTGTTCTCTGAGGAGGGGTGTCAGGAGTTGCCTCCTCATCGCGTGTATGACTGCTCTATTAATTTACTTCCTGATGCTAAGTTACCTAAAGCTAGGTTATATAACCTTTCTGGTCCTGAGAGGCAGGCTATGAAAGACTATATTTCGGAAAGTCTGGCCAAAGGGCATATTAGACCTTCATCTTCCCCAGTGGTCGCGAGGTTCTTCTTTGTGAAGAAAAAAGATGGAGGCCTACGCCCTTGCTTGGATTTCCACGAACTTAATCGGATTACTGTTCGAGATCCGTATCCTCTCCCTCTTATTCCTGATCTCTTCAATCAAATTGTTGGCGCCAAATGGTTTTCTAAATTGGATCTCAGGGGGGCGTATAATTTGATTAGGATAAAAGAGGGGGATGAGTGGAAAACGGCGTTTAACACGCCGGAGGGACATTATGAGAACCTTGTCATGCCTTTTGGTCTGACTACTGCACCAGCAGTATTCCAACATTTTGTTAATGACATTTTTCGTCACCTTGTGGGGCTGTTTGTGGTCGTATATTTGGATGACATTTTAATTTACTCGCCAGATCTTGTGTCTCACCAGGAGCATGTGAGACAGGTGTTGCAGATCTTGCGAGACAATAAACTATACGCCAAACTGGAAAAGTGTGTATTTGCCGTACAGGAACTTCAGTTTTTGGGTTTCTTGGTGTCAGCCTCCGGTTTCCGTATGGACCCTGAAAAAGTGAGAGCAGTGCTTGAATGGGATCGGCCAGAGGATCTTAAGGCTCTGCAGCGTTTTCTGGGTTTGCTAACTACTACCGGAAATTTATTTGTAATTTCTCATCTGTTGTCAAACCTCTCACTGACATGACAAGAAAAGGGACGGATTTTTCTAAATGGTCGGACAAAGCTTGCCAAGCTTTTTCCTCTTTGAAAAAATGTTTTGCTTCGGCACCCGTTCTCATCCAACCAGATGCATCACAGCCGTTCATTGTGGAGGTGGACGCGTCTGACGTAGGGGTGGGTGCAATATTGTCCCAGGGTCCGTCCCCTGGTAAATGGCATCCGTGCGCTTTCTTTTCTAAGAAGTTGTCGTCCGCCGAAAGGAATTATGATATCGGCAATAGGGAACTTTTGGCCATTAAGTTGGCTTTTGAAGAATGGCGTCACTTTTTGGAGGGGGCAGTCCACCCGGTCACCGTCATTACTGATCACAAAAACCTGCTGTATTTGGAATCTGCTAAGCGTCTGAATTCCAGACAAGCTCGATGGTCGTTGTTTTTTACCAGGTTTAATTTTGTCGTCACATATCGCCCTGGGTCTAAGAATGTTAAGGCTGATGCCTTGTCTCGCAGTTTCCCAGGGGCCGGGAAAACGGATGACCCGATTCCTATCCTTCAGGAGGGGGTGGTAGTGTCGGCTGTATGTTCTGAGCTTGAGGAGGAGGTATTAGAGGCTCAGGGGGACGCCCCTGCAGGACCTTCAGGGAGACTGTTTGTCCCAAATCAGTTGAGACAAAAGGTTATTGAGGCACATCATAATTCTGCTTTAGCAGGACATCCAGGGAGTAAGGCTACTTTAGATCTCCTTTCTCGCCGGTTTTGGTGGCCTAACGTTAATAAAGATGTTATAACTTTTGTCGCGTCCTGTGGGGTTTGTGCTCGCTCTAAGACCCCGCATACCCGTCCGTCTGGGACCCTCTTACCCTTGAAACTTCCGGAGCGTCCATGGACTCATTTGTCTATGGACTTCATTACGGATCTTCCTCCGTCATCAGGGAAAACTGTCATTCTGGTGGTTGTTGACAGGTTCAGTAAGATGGCACATTTCATTGCTCTTCCTGCCCTCCCTAATGCTAAAACTCTGGCGCAGGTGTTCATTGGGGAGATTGTGAGACTTCATGGGTTGCCTTCTGATGTGGTGTCAGATAGGGGGTCTCAGTTTGTGTCTAAATTTTGGAGGGCATTTTGTTTACGTCGGGGGATGCAATTGTCATTTTCCTCGGCTTTTCATCCGCAGACCAATGGTCAGACAGAGCGTCTGAATCAAAGCCTTGAGACTTATCTTCGGTGTTTCGTCTCAGAGAACCAGGAGGACTGGTCTTCTTTCTTGCCTCTGGCAGAGTTCGCTCTTAACAACAGGCGGAGCGAGTCCACTGGTAAATCCCCGTTTTTTGGGGCATATGGTTTTCATCCCCAGTTTTGTACTTTCAATGGGGGGGGTCCCTTCTGGGGTTCCTGAGGAGGAGCGTTTCTCGTCGTCACTTGCTTCAGTGTGGAGAGGTGTATTGAATAATCTGAGTGCTATGGGGAACCGTTATAAACGTATGGCTGATAGGAGGAGAGTTTCTGGTCCAGATCTGAATGTGAACGATCTGGTATGGTTGTCTACCAGGAATATAAAACTTAAAGTTCCCTCCTGGAAACTGGGTCCCAGATTCATCGGGCCGTACAGGATCAGTTCCATAATTAATCCTGTGGCATTTCGTCTGGACCTCCCTCCTACGTTTAAAATCCACAATGTGTTCCACAAGTCATTACTTAAGAGGTACGTGGCACCAGTCATACCGTCACCTCTACCTCCTCCTCCAGTGGTGGTCAATGGTAACTTGGAGTTTCAAGTGTCAAAGATCATTGACTCACGTCTGAATCGCCGGTCCCTTCAGTACTTGGTGCATTGGAAGGGGTATGGTCCAGAGGAGAGGACGTGGGTTCCTGCGTCTGACATTAACGCAGATCGTTTGGTTCGGACCTTCCACAGAACTCACCCGGGCAGACCTGGCCCTGAGGGTCCGGAGGCCCCTCGTAGAAGGGGGGGTACTGTCATGTGTGCATCGCCACGAAGATCGTCGCGGTTGCACATTCTGACTTCTCACAGCTGAGTTGCTGTTTCTTTGTGTTTGGCAGTGAGGGAGTTAATTCTGTCTGTGCTCGGTTCTGGGACTGGGTGCAGTTTCTCCCGGCTGCAATTGATTATTTGTTGATTGGTTTCCTTTAAATCCCTGGTTGTCTGCTTGGGGAGTTGCCAGTGAAATTCTTCATGCAGACCACAGATAGGATTGAATCTGGATAGACTTAAGTTAAAGAGCTCCTTAGTTGTTTTAAGCTCAACTTGCTTAGAGTTTTATATCCCAGACCATTTATGTTCCTTCTGTGTTTGAGTGTGTATGCGAGTCTGTGTTTTCTCCAGTCTGTCTTATATGTCTAATCTGTGTATTTAGCAGAGATCAGCCCATATCCCTTTGGTGGTAATCAGGGTCCTTCTTAGGACTGATTACAGGGTTCAGGGACTGATAGGAGACAGGGTTAGGCTGGAGACTTGGACCTCTGAACCATTATCAGTACCTCCAAGGTGAGGGATTAGTTAGGACCCCAGTTTTAGGGTCAGGTTAGACCCCGGTCCTCCTCTTTCCTGTGACAGCGTATCAAGTCCTCAAGATTAACCCTGAGTTCAACGGATATCGTGTCAGGTAAATCTATTCTATATTTACATGCTGATGTTGCTAAACTATATGTTGTATAGAGTGTTGTTTCTGTAAGAATAGTTAACTGACATCGTACACATATCATTAGACAGCGTGACACCCACAGAGTCATGTGAGGTCTTATTTTTTGCGGTACGAGTTTTTTATTTGTACCATTTTTGAGCAGGTGACATTTTTTGATCGCTTTTTATTTCGATTTTTGGGAGGTTAGAATGAACAAAAATCAGCAATTCATGAATTTCTTTTGGGGGGGAGGCGTTTTTATTGTTCCGCGTGTGGTAAATTGATAAAGCAGTTTTATTCTTCGGTCAGTACGATTATGGTGATACCTCATTATATCATTTTTTTATGTTTTGGCGCTTTTATAGAATAAAAACAATTTTATATAAAAAATAATTATTTTTGCATCGCTTTATTCTGCGAGCTATAACCTTTTTATTTTTTCGCTGATGATGCTGTGTGGTGGCTCGTTTTTTGCGGGACAAGATGACGTTTTCAGCGGTACCATGTTTATTTATATCGGTCTTTTTGATCGCGCGTTATTCCACTTTTTGTTCGGCGGTATGATGATAAAGCATTGATTTTTTGCTTCGTTTTTTTTTTTTTTTTTTTAAGGGGTTCACTAAAGGGGTTAACTAGTGGGACAGTTTTATAGGGGGGGTCGTTACGGACGCGGCGATACCAAATATGTGTACTTTTATTGTTTTGTTTTTTTTATTTACAGGAAGAAATGAATTTATTGGGGAATATTTTTTTTTTTTTTTATTTATTTTGGATTTTTTTTTATAACATGTTTATTTTTTTTTTTTAACTTTTTTACTTTGTCCCAGGGTGGGACATCACTGTATTTTATCAAATCGCTGGTGTGAGAGTGTGCATAGCACACTGTCACACCAGCAATCGCTCAGGCAGTGCAGCAGCTTCTCAGTGCCTGCTCTCAGCAGGCACTGAGGAAGCCGCCTCCCTCCAGGACCCCGGCGCCATCTTGGATCCGGGTCCTGGGAGGGAGGAAGCCCTCAGAACAGCGCGATCACATCGCGCTGGTCTGAGGTCTCAGGGGGGCGCGCAGGGGGTCCCCCCTGCGCGATCCTCCCCTGTGCCCCCAGTACACCGCGATCATGTTTGATCGCGGTGTGCTAGAGGTTAATGTGCCGGGAGCGGTCCGTGACCGCTCCTGACACACAGTCACGGGTGTCAGCTGTGATAATCAGCTGACAGCCGGCGGTGATTAGCTGCGCTCCCCTCAGGAGCGCAGCTGATCGCCTATGACGTACTATCCCGTCCATGGGCAGAATGGCACGGGTTTTATGGACGGGATAGTACGTCTAATGTCAGAGAGGGGTTAAAAGTAACCATTGATTTAATTTTTATTTTATAAAACAATAGTACACATGAAAATATGCAAGTTTGTAGTATAGCTTGTCAGAGAAATTTGCATATTTTTATTCTTGGATTGAGTTTACACTTTCAAATCATAGGTAAAATTTGTGAAATCTGTGTTCAGTGATGACAAATTTTCCTTTTATTGAGAACACAGTGGCTGCCTTTAACCCCTTAACAACTGCTGAGATGCCTTTTAATGGTGGTCGTTAAATGACCTTATTCCTTAGTGCTGCTTTTTAACAGTACTGAGGAATAAGAGAATAGCGCCGCCCAGTGGCGGCAATTCCCAGGGGCGTCAGTTGTGACAGCTGACACCCTGCTTTATCGACCCCAGCCAGTTTTGAAGTCGATTGGGGCTGATTAACCCTCTAAATACCGCTGTCAATCGTGGCAGTAATATTTAAGTGGTTAAAAGGGCATCACAAAACCCCCTTAGTATCCATTGGACCCCGTGTTGTGAATCATAGGTCACGATGGTTACCATGGTACCCTAAGGTCATGTGTTGACCCCAGGGTATGGTGGCCTATGAGATCCAGCAATAAGCTGGGCCTTACAGGCTGTGTCAGTGAGACACTGACAGTCTCATTCACTGCAGTAAACGAATACTGCAGTGTATGAGACCAGTGATCTAAATAAAAATTATACATGTCCCAAAGTGGGGTTAAGTGAAAAAGTAAAAAAAAGTAAAATAAAATATGTAAAAAAGTAAAAAAAACACACAAAAGAGCACACAAATCACGAAAAGCCGTTTTGCCAGTCAAAATGCAGCATTTGTGATAAAACAAAAATAAACAAAAAAAGTACTCATAATTGCCATATTGCCGAATCCAGAACGACGTGCTCTATAAAATTGGCAAGTTATTTATTTAGTATGGCGAACGGACCGATGTAAAATAAACAAAGCACCAAAAATGTCACTTTTTCATCATCGTGACTCAAAAAAAAGTGAATGAAAAATGATCAAAAAGTGGGGGTCTACACTTTATGAGGGCACAATATATGGGCACTAAACTGGCACATTTGCAATTCTCCAGAATAAAGCATAGAATGTATGTTACAAAATAGTCACTGCAGACATAGATGAATTCACTGAGAGATGTAATTTCTACAATAAGGTTACTTTTGGGGTTTTTCTGCTGTTCTGGCACATTAAGGGCTCCACAACTGTCGCCTGCAAATTATTTTAGCAAAATCTGTGCTCCAAAAAAAATTAGCGTTACTTCCTTCTCAGCCCTGATAAGTGGCCAAACAGTAATTTCTGATGACATATGGGGTATCACCACGTTCGGGAGAATTTGCGCAATAAATTATGGGGTCCAGTTTCCCTTATTAACCCTGGTGTGCCTGAAAATTTGCAGTAAATACAAAAATTACATTTTTACAACTAAAATATCATATTTCCACATCTTAATGTTATGAAATTATGTGAAGCACCGATGGGTTCAAAATACTCACTGCACCCCTGGAAGAATTCCTTAGGCAGTGAAGCTTCCAATATGGAGTCTCCTGGGGGTTCTGCTGTTCTGACACCTCAGGGGCTCAGCTAATGGTGCTCACAATCTGTTCAAATGGTATATGCATTCTAAAAGTCAAGTAGCGCTCCTTCCTATATGATCCCTGCCATATGTACCAACAGTAGTGCTCAACTACATATAGGGTATTGCCACATTCAAGAGAAATTGCATAAAAAATTGTGGGGTTCAATTTCTCCCATTACCCCAAGTGTAAATTATAAATTTGGCCCTAAGACAATATTTTAGTGGAAAAAAAATATTTTTTATTCTTACATTTAAATGTTATAAAGTTTCATAAATTCAACTGTAGGTTAAAATGCTCATTACACCCCTAGATGAACTCCTTCAGAGGTCTAGTTTCCAAAATGGGGTCACTTGTGGGGAAGTTTCTGCTGTGTTCACATGTCAGGGGTTCTCTAAATGCAACATGACATTCACTATGTATTCTTGACAAATAACGCTCTTTCCCTTTCTAGCCCTGCCATGTGCCCAATCAGAAGTTTTGACCAAATGTGAGGTATCATTTCATTTGGTAGATATTTCACAACGAACTATAAGGTCCGTTTTCACCTATTATTATCTATTGTGAAAATAGAAAATGTTGGCTAAAATTACATTTTCGTAGAAAAAATGAAAAATTTCCATATGATGACCAAATTCTGTGATGTACCTGTGGACTCCAAATGCTTTCTATACCCCTGTATAAAAATCCACAAGGGGTGGAGTTACCGAAATGGGGTCACTTGTGGGAGGGTTTCCACTGTTTAGGCACATCAGGGACTCTCCAAACACAACATAGAGTTCTCTATCAATTCCAGCCATTTTTGCGTTAAGAAGTCAAATGGTGCTCCTTCCCTTCTGAGCCCTGCTGTGCGCCCAAACAATAGTTTCCCCCACATATGGGATATCGACATCCTCAGGAGAAATAGCAAAACAAATTTTGAGGTCCAATTTCTCCTGATACCCTTGTGAAAATAAAAAAAATTGGGGCTAAAAGTACATTAAAATGTGATTTTTTTTTTTTTATTTTCATGGCTCTACGTTCTAAATTTCTGTGAAGCACCTGGAGCTTTAAGGTGCTCACCACACATCAAGATACATTCCTTCTGGGATCTAGTTTCCAAAATGGGGTTACTTGTGGGAGGTTTCCACTGCTTAGGCACATCAGGGTCTCTCCAAATGCGACATGGCGTACACTCTTGATTCCAGACATTTCTGTGTTAAAAAAATCAAATGGTGCTACTTCCATTCAGAGCCTTGCCGTGCACCCAAACAATGGTTTTCCCCCACATTTGTGGTATCTGCATATTCCGGGGAAAT
This sequence comes from Oophaga sylvatica, assembly GCA_033576555.1. Classification (NCBI taxonomy): domain Eukaryota; kingdom Metazoa; phylum Chordata; class Amphibia; order Anura; family Dendrobatidae; genus Oophaga; species Oophaga sylvatica. Next base: position 506,176,995 of record JARQOD010000005.1, read on the forward strand.
TTCATTAAAAAAATTGGGGTCCAATTTATCCTGTTACTTTTGTGAAAATAAAAAATTTGGGGCTAAAAGTACAAGTTTGTGGAGGAAATGTGATTTTTTATTTTCACTGCTCTGCGTTATATACTTCTGTGAAGCACCTGGGGATTCAAGGTTTTCACCACACATCTAAATACATTCCTTCAGGGGTCTAATTTAAAAAATGTGGTCAATTGTCGGGCATTTCCACTGTTTAGGAACATTAGGGGCTTTTGAAATTTGACATGGCATCCGCTCTCGATTCTAGCCATTTTTGCATTCAAAAAGTCAAACGGTGCTCCTTCCATTCTGAACCGTCGTGTGCCCAGACAATAGTTTTCTCTCACACATTGAGTAATGGTGTACGCAGGAGAAATTGCACAATAAATTTTGAGGTCCATTTTATCCTGTAACCCTTGTGAAAATAAAAAAAATTGGGGCTAAACTAAAATGTTTATGAAAAAAAGTAAAATGTTCATTTTTTTCTTCCATTCTGCTTCCTATGAAGCACCTGAAGGGTTAATAAAGTTTTTGAATGTGGTCTTGAGCTCCTTGAGGGGTGCAGTTTTTAGAATGGTGTCACTTTTGTGTATTTTCTGTCATATAGGCACCCCAAAGTCACTTCGAATATAATGTGGTCCCAAAAAAATGGTTTCGTAAATTTTGTTTAAAAAATGAGAAATCGCTGGTGAATTTTTAACTCATAACTTCTTAACAAAAAAAAGTTTCAAAAATGATTAGGATGTAAAGTAGACATGTGGAAAATGTTATTTATTAACTATTTTGTGTGACAATTCTGTAGTTTAAGGATATAAGAATTAAAAATTTGAAAATTGCAACATTTTAAAAATGTTTGCCCCAAATTTCAGATATTTTCACAAATAAACGCAAGTCATATAGAACAAAATTGTACTACCATCATGAAGTTCAATATGTCATGAGAAAACAGTCTCAGAATCAGTGGGAGCCGTTGAAGTGCTCCAGAGTTATTACTTCATAAAGTTACACTGGTCATTAAGGTCATAATTGGCTCAGTCACTAATACAATACAAATGCACATCACAATTTTAAGATTTATATTTTTAAAATATTTAGAAAACAATATATCATTTCCTTGCTACTTTGTGTTGTTGTTATATCACATCTATGAATACCTTTTCAGGGCAATGTATACAGAGCAAGAAGTATGAGTCTAGTGTTTAGGCTTAGTGGCAAAAGTGAAAATTGCTAAATTTTATAATGGTATAATGTGAATAGAGATAGATAAAGTTGAACATAAAATTATCAATATGAAAAAAAAACAAACAATACAACATTTAACAGAAAAATCCCATTTAAACATTGGTATTCTCATGTTTGCTTCTTAGCAATGCAGTTTTAATACCTGAAAATTCCACATATATTTTCTTACATTCCAGTTTATAATCTTCATGTAATGTTTGTTTTAAAGAAAAGCAGCATATTTCTCATATTACCTTATATTTGTAGTACATTGTATGCTTTTATATTTTGTTGCCTTCATTTAGTTACAATGGGGAGACTGCATTTACCCTTAAACACAATGAGTTATGACATTCTGTAGACTTGTCCCTTGCCGTATACCAACACTAACATTCAAGGAAACATTAGATTTTCACTTACCACAAGATTTAACAGCCCGTGGGTCAACGTGGCCTTATAAATATCCATGTTGTTAATTTTCTGTTGCACACTAACAGTTTGTGGCTTAAAAAAAACGATGCTGAATTACAGCCACATAATATTTATGGCTGTGGAGGTATTACTCAGACTCAATACTGAAGCAGAGAAGGTGCAGATGTAGCAGTTGTTAATGACACAATTTAAAAGGCTGCCTGGCAGACCATGGTTCTGCATCTTATTACTATGCTGTCATACACTATTATGCCTGTGCATCGATTTCTTTTCAGCTATGATGACTAGAGCTGCATTTCTGTTTTTGAAGGTTCAGAGTTCAGATGTTTAGGAGCTTTTTACACTACTAGAGCATTGTATCACTTCTAATAAGCTAAAAAAAGTTATTCTCATCCTCAATGATGAATATAATTGCAAAATTTCTTATAAAAACAAGCAACTTTCCAATTTTCCATTTATTAAAAACTTACCTCTCAAAATAATAAAAATCCTATTCATTATTTCTTACTGCTTGCTGTCTAGAATATAAACCACCCCCTCTATCTAGTAGCATTGACTTAACCCCTTCACCTCCAGCCAGTTTTCACCTTCGTGATCAGGCCGAATTTTACAATCCTGACCAGTGCCGTTTATGTAGAATCATTCAACATATTCCAGTGATTCTGAGATTGTTTTTTAGTTACATGTTGCACTTTATGTTAGTGGTAAATTTAGGTCAATATTTTTTGTGTTTATTTGTGAAAATATCTGAATTTTGGCAAATATTTAGCAATTGTCAATCTTTTAATTTTTATGCCCTTAAACTAGATAGTTATATCACATAAAATAGTTAATAAATAACATTTTCCACTTGTCTACTTTACACCAGCATTTAAACATAATTTGCTTTTGTTAGGAAGATGGAAGGGTTAAAGTTGATCAGTGATTTTGCGTTTTCCATCAAAATTAACAAAACCAATTTAGTTATAGATCACATCCCATTTGAAGGGTCAATGTGAAAGAAAGTGTCCAACGTTGACACTATTTTAAAAATAGCACGCCTCAAAGTGGTTGAAATCACATTAAATACGTTTATTAACACTTCAGGTAATTTGTTGTGCAATTTCTCCTGGGTACGCCGATACCTCATATGTGGTGGAAAACTACTGTTTGGAGGCACAGCAGCGCTTGGAAGGGAAGGAGCACCGTTTGAATTTTGAAAAAGTAAAATTGGCTGGAATAGATAGCAGACGTCATGTCGTGTTTGCTAGTTGTGGAAATCCCCCACAGGTGACCCTTATTTTGGAAGCTACACACCTCAAGGAATTTATTTAGAGGTGTGGTGAGCACACTGAACCCCGAGGTGCTTCACAGAAATTTATTCGATCTTCCAGCTGTGAAAATGAAACAATAGATTTTTCACAAAAATGTTTTTTCCTCCACATTTTTCATTTTTACAAGGGTATCAGGAGAAAATGAAATGTACTATACAATTTGTTGTGCATTTTCTCCCAAGTACACTGATACCCAATATAGAATGGAAAACTACTGCTTGGGTGCACAGTAAGGCTTGGATGGGAAGGAGCGCCATTTGAATTTTGTAGCGCCATTTTGGCTAGAATAGATTGCTGGCACCATGTCACATTTGAAGAACCCCTGACATGTCAAAACAGCAGAGACCCCCACAAGTGACCCCATTTTGGAAACTAAAGCTCTTGAGGAATTCATCTAGGTGAGTATTGAGCATTTTTAAACCTCAGGAGATTCACCAAATTGTATAACATTGAGCTGAGTAAATGGAAAGTTACCATTTTTTCCACTATAATGTTGCTTTGGCCCCAAGTTTTTAATTTTCAGAAGGGTTAATAGGAGAAAATGAATATTACAATGAATTACAATGAACATTACAATGCCAAGCTTAGATGAGAAGGAGCATCATATTGGAGTGCAGATTTCACAGGAATGGTTTGAAGGTTCCATGTCACATTGGCAGAGCACCTGACATGCCAGAAAAGCAGACCCCAACATAAGTGACACCACTTTACTAAACTACACCCCCAATAAATTCATCTAGCGGTGCAGTCAGCATATTGACACCACATGTGCCTCATAAAATGTTATACCATTGGGCAATGAAGAAAGAATAATTGCATTTTTACCACTAAAATGTTGTTTTAGCCCAAGTTTTTAATTTTTATAAGGGCTAATTTCTCCTGAGATTTTGTTGTTATGGTTTTACGGTGCCATGTCAGATTAGCCGCCCCCTGAGGTGCCAGAACAGAAGAACCCTCCCATAAGTGACCCCATTTTACAAACAACACCTCTCAATAAATTCACTAAAGGGTGCAGTGATCATACATTTCTTAGTGGTCGATCATTTTTTCTACACGTGAAGGGAAATAAAAGAGATGGTGTAACATCAGTGGTAGTGGAACCACTGTCCTGTGGCCCGAGGAGAGCCTGGAGGGGTGTGACTAGTCAAACACCTGACTCTTCGCTAGATGGTGGGGTTAGACTTGGCTCCCGATGGATGCCAGGTGCCACTTCAGGGCAGACCTCGGACACACAGGAGCTGACCCCCAAATGGGCAGGAAGATGGAACGACCAAGAATGGATGGACATGGCAAGTACTGGCAAGCACGGCAGGCATACTGGACGACAAGACAAGTGCAGGCAGGTACGCATGGTATACAGACTGGCACGGCAAGTGCAGGCAGATATGGCTACTGTACAGACTGGCACGGCAGGTGCAGGCAGGTATGGCTGGTATACAGACTAGCGAGACAGGTGCAGGCAGGTACGGCTGATGTGCAGACTAGCATGGCAGGTGCAGCTGGTATGCAGATTGGCACGGTAGGTGCAGGCTGGTATACAGACTAGCACGGCAGGTGCAGGCAGGTACGGCTGGTATACACACTGACACAGCAACTGCAGGCAGGTATGGCTGGTATACAGAGTGGCACAGCAGGTGCAGGCAGGTATGCTGGAAGGCACAAGCAGGGACAAGCAGGAACAAGCAGAGAAAGCTGGTACAGTCAGGTACTAGTGGGAACTGGCAGGTACTGGTGGGTACCTGAGAATGATTAAGTGTGCAGACTAACTGATTAAACACATTGCTCACACACCTCCCATTAGGTGGAGGTGCCTTAAATAATAAGTATCACCCAGTCATTGGCTGGGGATCCTTTAGAGTAGCACACGCTGTCCCTTTAAGAAGGCGGGAGCCCTTAGCACAGTCCCCAGTGAGCCATGCTCAGACCCCAGACAGCAGCAGGAGGAGTAAAAGGTGACAGGACGAGAGCTGTGGCAGTGAGTGAGTCGGTGTCCCTGCTGGGGGCAGTGGGGAAGCGTGCAGGGACGCCAACGCTACAGATGTTCACAAAGAAACAACGAGTAATCACCAGAGGAATATAGATGTGTTTTAATTTACATACACTATATAAAAAGACACATATGCATATTTTTCTCTATATCTGGCATGAAATCAGATAACCCTTTCCCATTTTAGGTCAATTAGGATTGCTATAATTATTAATATTTGCCTAATGTGACTGTCCAGGCTGAGAAACACTGATGAATGAGTTGCTGCGAGCACAGTGTCAGAGAGCAGCAGTGACATTATCGAGGTTACTGCCAGTCGCTGAGGCGGCATTTCCAGCCATGCTGAACTGCGGTGACCTCACTGAGAGAAAATCGAAGCAACCAGAGGAAACACATGCAAATCCATAAATCAGGCTGAAGATATATGTGATGAGAGAAGGCAAAAAGAAGAGAAGTGGTTGATCGGATGGTGGTGATAGGAGAAGTGAGAATTAAGGTGAATTTTAATATTTTCTTCTAACGTTTTGCTGGCCTTCTACTGCTCAGCAAAATGGCGACCCCAGCTGTCCACTATTTTACTGAATTCACAAAGATTCATATTTTGAAGATTATAATTTCTTGCAAAATTTGAGGAGAATTAAATTTAACTGGAATATATTTGCTCACCTCTAGTTGTCTCATCATTACAACTCTCAGTTTGAACTTGACAAAGTGATGTGTTTATTATTATCTGGCTTCAGAAGTGCACAGTAGTTAAGTTGGCATTATATTTTCTCTTATGTGACTGCAGCAGTGGAAATGTAGAATTACGTGGAGCAGATGTGAATGAATGACTAACCACGGCATATATGGCCAGGCCAAATCCACCAAAGTGTAAGATGGTTTAATTTAGCTATTCTCCACTCTCATTCAAGAAGGGTGATCCAAAGTGGGCTTGAGCAGCACCTCTTATGACATTACTGAAAGTATGAGACAGGTTTACAACTGAGAATTTTTGAGGAACCGAGTGTCAATCTTTTAGGGTGCTATCATGGTGGCCAACTGGTTTGTTACCAGAAGCAGATTGCAGAAACAAGTCTAGAATTTGTTGACATATTTATTGATAGTTTCTGTATTTAAAATTCTCTTTAAACTTCCAAGAAAAAGCTAGCGCCTAACACGTTTTTAAACATAAATGTATAAAAGCTGCTATAGCAAAAAGTACAGAAACATCTTCTACAAAATCGGTGCCTTTGTTAAACCGGGCCACATTCTTGAGTTACAAACAGTAAAATAAAACTTTGCTGTTAAGATTAAGTTTTGCTAAGAACCTGGACTGCTGCCAACCTCTCACATCCGTATTTAATACCCGCTGACCACACTTATGGCAGGCACAGAAATCCCTTTAAAACAAATGAACTGCTACACAATAAGAACATTCTCTACAAGCTACAAGACTCACACAAGCAAGTTCACAAAGGGGACATGAAAGAAAGCTTACTAAACTAGACATAAAACACCAAATTAAGTGTAATGAGAAGAATTAATACACTGCTCACTTCGGCTCTATTACTCATAACCACTTATGAGCCCATGGTATGAAGGCTACGAGTATATCATCCTGCCTAAAGTATGTAGAATATAATTACATCTTTCATGGCGGTTGTGGGTGTTAATACATTATGGCCAGAAAGGCGTGTAGATTTTTGGATTGTTTACAGTCTTTTGTGGGTTTTCTCTTTTTTTTTTTTTCCGGAAGGTTTGTTAGTTTTTGAATACAAAATAGACCTGGCAGTCACTTAAAAAGAAGTGTACTTTACAAATAAGAAAACAAGTTTATGCACATTTAGTTGCAGGAATAATATCAATATTGAAAATAAGTGAAAGTTATACAGTTGTATTTATAAGTGTCACATTTAAACTGGGTCTCTATGAAAAATATTTTTTGTCCATTTCTACCAGCAGATATAGTTAATGCACATACAGTATGTGTTAGGGTTCGAGTTCCCGCTGCTGCACAAGGGGAGTCTCGAACCAGTCCCGCTGCGGTCCCCCATCCATCTCCGTCTGCAGTGGAGCCTGCTCAGCAGAGATGTCGGTCCCAGTGTCTCGCCCATTCCAATACTGTGCAGAGACTTGCTGCTGCCCCTCCTGGATCTTCTATTATAGCCAGGGCTGGAGCAGACATCTTTGGGACGAAGTCCTGCGTTTCCCCTTCTGAGCATGCCCAGGGTAATATCTCTCATTGGAGATCAGGGGTCACATGTTCAGGTACTGCAGCAGCTCCTATTGGTCTGCCAGGAAGGTCCTGAAACTACATGTGTTTTGGAACAGTTTCTCATTGGTCCTTGTTTCTGGCAGGTCCTGTAGCTGTTACTATAAAAGTGTGGCATAGCTGGGCCGCCATGCGCTTGTATGAATTGCATTATGTGCTTTGCGCCAGTGTGATCATGTACGCATGTGGTTAGGGCTTGGCTGAAATAAGCCCCTAGAATACCGGCTTCTCCGGTGAGGAGATTGCTTGATTGCGTTGCTGTCTACATGATCACAGACTTCTATCCGCACAGCAGTTATCTGTGTATCCCTGTGAGTCTAACAAGACACAGTCTTTTTCTCAGCGGCTCTGTGACGTAACAGGGTTCGCTTTATAACGCTGGTTCAGCGCCCTAGCATTTTACTTTGCGGCTCACTGAAGTTAAGTGAGTTCGTACTTATCGCCATATAGCGCTGTGGCATTCCCGTTAACGGCTCTGGGGATTAACAGAGTTTGCACTAACTGCCACAGCGCGCTACGGCATTTATTTTAGCGACTCTGCGGGATAACAGAGTTTGCTACTTTCGCCATCTTACTAGCAGCGGGCTTCGCCTGCACGGTGGACCCCTGGCTGCGAACGCACCTCTCTACAATATCTATTAGGTGTGTTCCGCAAACCCCAACAGTATGTTTCCTGCTTTAAAGCCCGTCAAACTTGGCAATACCATATAACATCCTGCAATACTATCAGAGAGGCATTTTGTTGGCTCCAAACTAGTTTGACAGTTAGATACAAATAGATAGATAGATAGATAGATAGATAGATTGGTAGATAGATAGATAGATAGAAATATGTGAGTAACATATATAATCAGTACTTTGAGTGTGTAGCTTACTGTACAAAATTGTATTAACCAAAATTGTATTAAGCAGCAGACGGAAAATGAGCAGCTGGGGGATGATGTTTATAGCCTGGGAAGGGGGTAATACACATGGAGCATCCCAGGCTATTAATATCAGTTCACAGCTGTATACTTAGCCTTTACTGGTTATTAAAATGGGGGACCTATAATTAATAATCAACAAAGGCTAGGCAGACAGCTGCTGGCTGATATTAATAGCTAAGGAAAGGCCCATGGATCTTGGCCCTCTCCCAGACTAAAAACATCAGTTCTCAGCTGCCCCAGAAAAGGCTCATCCAAAAGATGCGTCAATTCTGGCTCTTAGCCTCGCTCTTCCTCTTTGCCCTGCTGCATTGGCAAGTGGGGTAATAGTATTGGGGCTCATGTTAGCTTTGTATTGGCGGCTGACATCAAGCCCAGGAGTTAGTAATGGAGAGGCATCTGTAAGACACCCCCATTACTAACCCCATAGTCATTTTCTAAATAAAAAACACCCTGAATAAAGTCATTTAATTGAAATAAAGACACTAACACCTTTTTTGAATTAAAAATAAAAAAGCACAGTTATACTCAATTTGATGCCTAATCCACTGAAGTCCATGTCCCCTGGAAAAGAATTAAAATAATAAACAACCATATCCCTCACTTGTCTGACATGAAGATAATCCTCCTATGCCCATGTCCCCTGTAAAGGAATAAAAAAAAAAAACATATTCCTCACCTCTCCAATGAGAACATAATTAATTTGTCCTTGACGAGTCTAGCTCTGCTACATCTACTTGACCTGCTGAACGCTTGCATGATGTGTGAGCATTCAGCCTGCCAGGCAGCAGAGACACTGAGCTGTGCGTGCCATGATGAGGTGAGAAAGTTGAGCATATTGGATATGAACTTTGTTCACCTTACTGACATCAGCGTAAGCTTGAGAACTTTCCTACAGTGCTCGCTTATGGATGAGCCTTTTCTAGGGCTGATGAGACCTGATGTTTTTAGTCTGGGAGAGGGCCAACATCCATGGCCCCTTCCTAACCTATTAATATCAGTCCGCAGCTGTCTGACTACCCTTTGCTGGTTATTAATTAAAGGGCGACTCTACGTCATTTTTTGAGGGGTCCCTCATTTTAATAGCCAGTAAAGGCTAACTATACCACTGTGAGCTGATATTAATAGCCTGGGAAGCTGAATGTGTATTACCCTCTTCCTAGGCTATAATCATCAGCCCCCAGCTGTCCGCTTTCCCTCTGCTGGTTATTAAACCTTCGGGCATCCCACCTAATTTTTTTTCAGATATTTATTTATTAATTAAATGCATGCACAGTAAGCTCCACACACACTATACTAATTATATATGTCACTGACATTTTTATATCTATCTATTCTATGTTTATATGTATCTCTATTCTGTCTATTCTATTGATGAAATACTTATGAAATGTTAAGTTTTCAAGGAGATGAGTGCATTCAAATTAGTTGGCACACAAATGGTCTGTGGGCTGTGCTATTTTTTTTATCACACCCATTGTCTTGCATTGGCAAGTCTTGTCCAATACATGAGGACAATTGCAGCATGCTGCAATTTTTTTGTCAGTCCGATCTGAGCTGAGAAAAAAAAAAATTGCAGATAAGCAGGGAATCATAGAAAAACATTAGGCAGAGCGCAATTCGATTTTTTATCAGATTGCACTAGTCTGTTTTCTTGCAAATGAGTATGATACCAGTTAATTTTGTTAAGAAATTTCTTCAGTGAGAAGACGAGCAAGGAGTACTGGAAGTGATGATGTCGCCCCACAGAGCCCTCATCTCAACATCAATGAGTCTATCTGGGCCTACATGAAGACACAGAAGGATTTGTGCAAGCCTACATCCATAAAAGATATTTGGTTAATTCTCCAAGATGTTTGGAACAACCTCCTTGGCGACTTCCTTCAAGTGTACAAGTGTACCTAGAAGAATTGATGCTTTGATGCTATTTTGAAGGCAAAGGGTGGTCAGTCCTACACTAAGAATTGATTTGATTTAGTTTTCTACTCTGTTTATTCACTGTGCATTTTGCTAATTGATAAAAATACACTAACAACACTTATTTGTGAAAGCACTCTTACTTTACAACATTTTTTCCATAACTACCAAACACTTTTGAACAGTACTGTATATTACAATTTTTGTTTATATTCACTTGTACTTTTATTAATGCTAAGTTTGTTTAAAGTAAAGTTCTAATTTTATTTGTTATGGAAAAAAATCATAAAAGTTAAATCTGAGCAAGTCATGCAGCCTGAAGATTAAGCAGAAAGTAAGGATTTGAAGTTGAGTCATGGGTATTTTTCCATGTTATAGCTTTACCAAAATTGCATGCAGGAACAATTTGCAGAACAATGGATGTCAGGCCAGTTGCTCTATGTCAAAAAGATGGTTGATCTTAATCTTATGTGAGTCTCAGTGGATATTTGATTATCACTTCACTTATACTTAAAATGATTGCTGTAGTTGATGTTTTTTAAAACAATGTCACCATTTAACAGCCAAAATAAAACCTACTGCATATTTTTCAAACCCAGATGGTTTATGTAGCTTGACTTGGTTACTTGGAAATGGATATGTGCTACATTTCCACTCATACATACTGGAGGCTCCTATTTTGTTCTGCACTCACGCTTTACTAAGATGGGAGATCTTGAACCTGTGGAAGCCATCTTGTTTTCTATTTGTTCCTACTTAAAGGGGTTGTCCACTACTCGGTACAACCCTTTTTCAATCTGTATAGTTCCCCATTTCAAAATATCAACACTTACACACACCCCTGGTGCCAGCGCCATTCCAGCGGTGTCTGTACTGTCTCTTCTGGCAATCGCGCACCAGTGTGAACTTATGTGAACCCTTAGGCCAAGTTCTGAAATGTCAATCTCCCCACCTTCGGACAAATCACTTACATCTGGGGAAGTGAGAGTGCAGAAGAACTGGAACAATGCAGGCACCAGAGGTTAGTATAAGTGTTGTTATTTTAAAAGAGGGGAAGATAGGGATTGAGAAGGAGTTGTCTCGAGTAGTGGACAACCCATTTAAGGCCACATGGAACTATGACACACTGCTTGAGTACCGTGTCTAGCTATTAGTCTAGTTCAAGTCTCTAGCTCCTCAGAATAGTCTTACCTAGACTGTTCCCACTCCTCTCCAGATTGTTCCTACTATTTCTGGTGTTACTTCCAAGAACTTTAAGTATACCTTGCTGTGTCCCGTTCATACTCCTCCAGCCATTGGATTCCAGTTATGCTCTTCCAGTATAGCAACACATGAAAAATTATTTTAATGTCACAGTTAGAGAAGAGCAGATAGGTGTAACTTAAGTTCAATGTCCTGAAATTATGTGCAAATTCGTACACATTATGGTTCAATACGTAATTTGCAACAAAAAAAATGACTTGTCTCCATTTTGGTGCATTATTTAGTCATTTAGGGTGAAAAAACAAACAAAAATCCCACAAAAGCAAAAAAAAAAAGAATACAACGCTTCTCAGCTCACCAACGACACACTGCTTGTAGTCTTCTGTATGGTCCTCTTCTTTTTGCCGCTGTGTGCCTCTTCACTTTAGGCCAGGACTTTGGGCTGAAATGAGGCCTTTGTGGTAACTGCGCTACCAAGGTTGCCATGTCTTGACGTGACCGTACAACACATAGTGATTGGCCTGGATGTCCTGGCTTTCAGTAAAGGGGACAATGATGTGACATGTGACATCAGAAAGAAGACTCGAATGCAGGCAGCTAACAGCAGGGTGGCTGGAGAGGTCAGCTGTGAGGTATTATTTTCATTGTTTTTTTTACATTTTATATTTATTATGTTCTGGGGTCTAGAATAGAATTTTGGGTGAAAATTTGGTAAAGCAGGCAAACGACCATCGCATCACTACTGACAGCTGTTTCGATGCCTTTAACACCCCTGGCAAATAGCCTTATTATGGCATATAGATTTGAGCTAATGGTCCTTCCTGTTATCTATGCCCTCAGGCCCTTTTAAAACACATTTCAAGAAATTAACTCAGATTTCTCCTTGCTGCTGAGAGAACAGTTAAACCAAGGCTTTGGAAAGCATGTAGACTTTCATCGTTCACAAAATTGAAGGTGTTGATGGTGAACTCTAGATCATATTTAGACAATCACTATACTTCCTAAAGGACTTGACTAGATTTCCATTTTAAAAAACTATCAGTTTATTTTTTATCTTGACCTATCTTTTGTTGGCTCAACTACACTGTTTGCTACCGATATTTTTTGCCACCCCTTACTAGTTTACCTCTTCTACAAAGTTGCCCAGAAAATTCCCAATGTGTTGATCTTGGAATCAACATTTCTATTTTTACCCTCTCCCCACCTAACCCAATCAGGCTGAGTTTTTTTTAGTATTTTTTCCCTGTTCATTCTCTGTTGCATCTATTCACTTGAATAACCCCTTTGTTTAGTTTTTTTCATGTTTAACCCCTTACTGTCCAATGACGTGCACAGTCCGTCATGGCAAGGTGCCAGTTCCGGCACCAGGACGGACTGTGCACGTCATGCCTTTGATCTACCACTGCGTGTAAACACGCAGTGGTAGATCAGAGCCGACAGCTGTCACAGACAGCTGACAGGCACGGCAAGTGGTGCGGGGACCTTTGCCGTCGGTCCCCGCACCCACAGCGCTGTGATTGGTCAGTCAATCTGACTGACCAAACACAGCAGCGATCGTGCAGGAGAAGCTGAAATTTCAGCTTCTCCAGCGCGATCAGTGCAGGAGCCGGCGCTGCAGTGGCCAGGCTTCCTGCACTGACAGCCAGGAGCGGAGCCCCCACCGCCCCTGGCTGTTAACCCAATGACTGCTGCGATCCAGCGCGATCGCAGAGCTCAGGGGGGGAGGCAGAGGGTCGGGAGCTCCCTCTGCCTCAGATCGGCGCCCTGCAATGTATTTGCAGGGCCCGATCTCTGCCTTGATGACCCGGGGGTTGTCATGACAACCTCCGGGTCATCTAGCTACGGGAAGCTGCTGTGATCATGGTCACAGCAGCTTTCCCCATAGGTACAATGCATTGCAATGCTGGAGCATTGCAATGCATTGTAACTGCAATAAAAAGTAAAAAAAGTGAAAGTCCCATAAAGGGACAAGTTAAAAAAAAATCATTTTTTAAAAAAAAATGTAAAAAAATATTAAAAAATAATTGTAAAAAAATCCCCTAAAAAATACACATTTTTATGTAATAAAAAAAATAAAAAACAAAAAAAATACACATGTTAGGTATCGCCACGTCCATAAAAATCCCATCTATAAAAGCGTAACCCTAGTTAACCCCTTCAGTGAAAGCCATAAAAAAAAACACAAAAAGTAGTAAATTATACTTTTTCCAAGCGGTATCATCATACCGCTTGGAAAAAGTGCAATAACACACGATCAAAAAGTCAGATATAAATAATCATGGTACCGCTGAAAATGTCATCTTGTCCCGCAAAAAACAAGCTGCTATACAGCATCATCAGCGAAAAAATAAAAAAGTTATAGCTCACGGAATAAACTGATGCAAAAATAATTATTTTTTCTATAAAATTTTTTATTGTGTAAAAAACGCCAAAACATAAAAAAAATATATAAATGAGGTATCGCTGTATTCGTAGTGATCCGAAGAATAAAGCTCCTTTATCAATTTTACCACACGCGGAACGGAGGAAAAAAAAAAAAAAAAAACAATTCCTGAATTGCTGGTTTTTGTTCATTCTGCTTCCACAAAAATCGGAATAGGAAGCGATCAAAAAACGTTATGTGCCCGAATATGGTACCAATAAATACGTCAGCTCGTCCCGCAAAAAATAAGCCCACAGATAACTCTGTCGGCCGAAATATGGAAAAATTATAGCTCTCAAAATACGGCGATGCAAACATTTCTAACAAAAAATTATTCCAAAAAAAAGCAACTTTTAGAGTGTGACAGAAGCTAAACATGAAAAAAGGATGTAAATCTGGTATCGCTGTAATCGCACCGACCTGAGGAATAAAGTCGCCTAATCACTAATACCGCACGAGGAACGGCGTAAAAAAGAAAACCAATTCTTCACCTTTTGTAGATTTGTTCATTGTGCCTCCCAAAGATCGCAGTAAGGCGATCACAGTGGTTCCCCCCCACATATGGGGTATCAGCGTACTCAGGACAAAATGCACAATAGCTTTTGGGGTCCTATTTCTCCTGTTACCCTTAGAAAAATAAAAATTTGGGGGCAAAAAAGTCATTTTTGTGGAAAAAAATATGATTTTTTTATTTTCACGGCTCTACGTTATAAACTTCTGTGAAGCCCTTGGGGGTTCAAAGTGCTGACCACACATCTAGATAAGTTCCTTGGGGGGTCTAGTTTGCAAAATGGGGTCATTTGTGGGGGGTTTCTACTGTTTAGGCACATCAGGGGCTCTCCAAGCGCGGCATGACACCCGCAGACCATTCCATCAAAGTCTGCATTTAAAAACGGTGCTCGTTCCCTTCTGATCTCTGCCATGCGTCAAAATAGTGGTTCCCCCCCACATATGGGATATCAGCGTACTCAGGACAAATTGCACAATAGCTTTTGGGGTCCTATTTCTCCTGTTACTCTTATAAAAATAAAAATTTGGGGGCAAAAAGATTATTTTTGTGGAAAAAAATATGATTTTTTTATTTTCACGGCTCTACGTTATAAACTTCTGTGAAGCACTTGGGGGTTCAAAGTGCTCACCACACATCTAGATAAGTTCCTTGGGGGTCTAGTTTCCAAAATGGAGTCACTCGTGGGGGGTTTCTACTGTTTAGGCACATCAGGGGCTCTCCAAATGTGACATGATACCCGCAGACCATTCCATCAAAGTCTGCATTTGAAAAAGGCGCTCCTTCCCTTTCGAGCTCTGCCATGCGTCAAAATAGTGGTTTACCCCACATATGGGGTATCAGCGTACTCAGGACAAATTGCACAATAACTTTTGTGGTCCTGTTACCCTTTGGAAAATAACAATTGGGGGTGGAAAGATCATTTTTGTGGAAAAGATATGATTTTTTAATTTTACTGCTCTACGTTATAACCTTCTGTGAAGCCCTTGGGGGTTCAAAGCTCTCACCACACATCTAGATAAGTTCCTTGGGGGGTCTAGTTTCCAAAATGGGGTCACTTGTGGGGGGTTTCCACTGTTTAGGCACACAGGGGCTCTCCAAATACGACATGGCGTCCAATCTCAATTCCAGCCAAAAAAGTCAAATGGCGCTGCTTCCCTTCCGAGCTCTGCCATGCGCCCAAATAGTGATTTACCCCCACATATGGGGTATCAGCGTACTCAGGACTAATTGCACAATAAATTTTGGGGTCATTTTATCCTTTGGAAAATAAAAATTGGGATGAAAAGATCATTTTTGTGGAAAAAATATGATTTTTAATTTACGGCTCTACTTTATAACCTTCTGTGAAGCGCTTGGGGGTTAAAAGCTCTCACAACACATTTAGATAAGTTCCTTGGGTGGTCTAGTTTCCAAAATGGGGTCACTTGTGGGGGGTTTCCACTGTTTAGGCACACAGGGACTCTCCAAATGCGACATGGCGTCCAATCTCAATTCCAGCCAAAAAAGTCAAATGGCGCTGCTTCCCTTCTGAGCTCTGCCATGCGCCCAAATAGTGGTTTACCCCCACATATGGGGTATCAGCGTACTCAGGACTAATTGCACAATAACTTTTGGGGTCCTTTTATCCTTTGGAAAATAAAAATTTGGATGAAAAGATCATTTTTGTGGAAAAAAAATGATTTTTTAATTTTACGGCTCTACGTTATAACCTTCTGTGAAGCCATTGGGGGTTAAAAGCTCTCACAACACATTTAGATAAGTTCCTTGGGGGGTCCAGTTTCCAAAATGGGGTCACTTGTGGGGGGTTTCCACTGTTTAGGCACACAGGGACTCTCCAAATGCGACATGGCGTCCAATCTCAATTCCAGCCAAAAAGTCAAATGGCGCTGCTTACCTTCCGAGCTCTGCCATGCGCCCAAATAGTGGTTTATCCCCACACATGGGGTATCGGTGTACTCTGAAGAAATTGTACAACAAATATTGTGGTTCATTTTCTCCTGATACCCTTGACAAAATTTAAAAAAATTGTGTCGAAAGAAAAATTTTGGGAAAAAAAGTTAAATGTTCATTTTTTCCTTCCACATTGCTTCAATTCTTGTGAAGTACCTAAAAGGTTAATAAACTTCTTGAATGTGGCTTTGAACACGTTGAGGGGTGCAGTTTTTAGAATGGTGTCACTTTTGGGTATTTTCTGTCATATTGACCCCTCAAATTCACTTCAAATGTGAGGTGGTCCCTAAAAAAAATGGTTTTGTAAATTTTGTTGGAAAAATGAGAAATTGCTGGTCAACTTTTAACACTTATAACTTCCTAACAAAAAAAAATGTTGGTTCCAAAATTGTGCTGATGTAAAGTAGACATGTGGGAAATGTTATTTATTAACTAATTTGTGTGACATATCTCTCTGATTTAATGGCATAAAAATTAAAAGTTTGAAAATTGCAAAATTTTCAAAATTTTTGCCATATTTCCGTTTTTTTCATAAATAAACGCAAGTTATATTGAAGAAATTTTACCACTATCATGAAGTACAATATGTCACAGAATCGCCAAGATCCGTAGAAGCGTTCCAGAGTTATAACCTCATAAAGAGACAGTGGTCAGAATTGTAAAAATTAGCCTGGTCTTTAACCTACAAAATGGATTGGTCATTAAGGGGTTAAAAACTTTCTAAAATTGCAAATGTAAAAAGTACTGTTCACGAGACTACATTTTTTTCCATAAACTCTGTAAATGAATTCCAGTTTCACCGTGTCTGTAACCGCTCTCAGTCTTTATGATAGATACATGAAAATTAAGTGAAATTGTCCACACTAATCATCTCAGGTAATCAATATCGCATATTCATTTCAATCATTATTTCTTAATAGATAGTACTTTTGATACCATAGATTAATTTAATTTTACACCTTAAGCACATAAATTAAAGGGCACTATCATATAATTTTATTGTCCATATTTCACACGCTATTATGTTAATTTCATCTAATTGTGTGATGTAATGATATTAATTTTTGATTGGCACTTCTTTTATTAAACATGCTCTTTTTTAACTTCTCTAATCTATACTCTTTCTGGCTCTTCTGAAACTAAACTCTTTCATCTTTAAAAAAGACTATTTTTTTACTTTAAGGGAAGCTATAATCAGAAAATTACAAATGAATTAAATTGGGTTCTTGAGTTAATTTATTTTTTTTAAATAATATTGGCAATTTTACTTAGTAAAATCTGTATTACAAATAACAAAAAAATGAAAATGTTACAATTTTCACACTGACTATTGTTTTTGTTTTTAGACTCATACTTCCTTTTTTTCAGGAAATAACACGTAGGTAGCCACAATGGTCAGATCCTGTCGGTATCTTTTGCATTCAAGTGTCAAATGAGTCATTTTGAAGGGAGGAGAAGAAGGGTTTTGTAAGGTTCTATGTATATATTCCTGAAACTCAGTTTGTTCGTCAGCCATTTTACTTTCTGTCTTGCTGCAGCTATCTTGCCCTCAGTCAAAATGGAGTTTCCAGCTTGCATGTTCCCGCCCTGATTCTCTCCTTTGCTTCTTAAGCAGCCACAGCTGAGCAATCAGTGCTTCAGAATCTAGCCTGCAGTGAACCTGTGACTTGACTCCTGTAAGCCTTGGACCTTGTACTCCAGCTATTCCTACTGAGGAACTCTGAAGCACTTGTGGACTCTGAACCCTGCTCTTTGAAAGACCCACGTTTGCATGGACTTACGGTAACAGAGAAGAAGATCCTGAATCTGTATTGGAGAGTGATTGCTGAGCTTGGATTACTCTGGCCTGCTGTGTCTCCTGTTTCTGTGTCTGCAAACTGTGTGACTATTTCTGCCAACTTGTATGAAGTAATACAGGACTTTTCTATATCAAACCTGTGACTCCTGTGTTTTCATCGCACCCAAGCACAAGACGCTATATGAACTGTACTACATACATTACAAGATTCTGAAGCCAAAACGTTAGTGTCTGCTGGGTCTGGAAGGCTGTGTCTGCTGTACTGTGGATATCAGACGTCCGGTTGTACTTTCTGTGATGACAGTGGTTGTGACTTCTCACAACCATTCCAGGTGAGCAATTCCCTTAAGTTTTTTCTTTTTGCAGTGTTACCACAGGTAAACACTATTGTTTTTTTTTTTCCTTTCTTTTCTCTTTTTTGTCTGCTGTAACTCTGGATATCAGATGTCTGGTTGAAACTTTCTGTGATGATAGTGGTTGTGACTTCTCACAACCATTCCAGGTGAGCAGTTCCCTTAATTTTTTTTTCTCTCTGCAGTGTTGCCACAGGTGAACACTATTGTTTTTTTTCTCTCCTCTTCTTCCAGTAATCCTGTCTTAAAAGATCTGGAAAATGGAGGCCCGCATAAAGGAACTTTGCGGAGTGACTGATAATATCCTTGCAGATTTGCAGAATATAAAGACCCGTTTTACAAATCTACAGGACCTCAATAATCACAATTTGCAAGTGGTTGGACAGACTACCCAGGATTTGCGAGCCAGGATTGAGGTTCTAGAGGGGCGAGTCCAGGCTCCTGCCGTAGCCCCGAGTGCTGGGATTCCCAAGTTGCCCCCTTTTCGTTTTGGCAGTGAACGTGAGAAATTCAGGGGATTTATTAATCAATGCAATCTTTTTTTTTCTGCACATGCTTCACAATTTCCCACTGAACGATCTAAGGTGCTTACTATAATTATGTTGCTTACCAACAAGGCTTTAATGTGGGCAAACCCTCTGATTGAGACTGAGGATGATTGTTTGAATCACCTTGATGATTTTATTTCAGCCATGGGGCAGATGTTTGATGACCCCAATCGAGGTGCAACAGCTGAAGCAGCCATGTTAGCTTTGCGCCAAGGTAAGCACTCGGTAGCTGAATATGCCTTGGATTTCAGGAGATGGGCCCTTGATATCACCTGGGACAGTTCCGCCAAAAAATCTATTTTTCGAAAGGGGTTATCTCCACTGATTAAGGATGAACTTGCTCGTGCCGACCCTCCCACTGCGTTAGGTGACTTTATTAACTACTGCATCCGTATTGATACTCGCCTGACTGAACGCAGGCAAGAGAGATGGTTCGAAAGCAATCGTACTAACCTTTTCCTACCTTCCTCTCCAGCTAAGGAACCTTTGAGTAGGATTACACGGGAACCTGAACCCATGCAGGTAGACTCTTTACAACGACGGGTTAGTGATGCACGCAAGGAACATCGTTTTAAGGAGAATCTATGTTTCTATTGTGGTAAGTCAGGGCACTTCATTATAAACTGCCCCAGCCGTTCTCGTAAGACTACTGCAGCACTCATTCATTGTGAGTGTTGCGAGAGGGGATCTGTCAGGTCCGAGCCTCAGGCTCCAGAGAGATCTGCAGCAACAGATCTTGATTTCTCGGACTTAAACTCCGTTACCTCTGAGGACGTTGACTGTGTAAACGCTGCCATTTTTCAAGTTTCCTCAGCGGTGTCCCAGCTGAGTTGTAAGAAAAACAATTCTCATTGCTTTCTTTCCATCAAACTCTGGGTTGACTCAGCTTGGGTGTCTAGCTCTGCTATGATCGACTCAGGGCAAGTGGAAATTTTATGGATGTCTCCTTTGCTCTGAAACAGGGAATACGTTCAGTGAAGAAGGCTACTCCAGTACAGATGGAAACTGTGGATGGCTCCCTGCTGACCTCTGGACCAGTGGATCAGGAAACAGAGCCTTTGAGGGTTCTTATGGGTAAAGATCATCAAGAGAAACTGTCCTTTATGCTTATCTCTTCTCCCCACTTTCCCATTATTCTAGGGCTACCATGGCTGCAGGCTCAGAATCCTACCATTAACTGGGAGACCAAGGAATTACACTTTCCAGAGAAACAGATGAGTCCAAAAGTTTCAGCTTGCTCTGTTCCTAAAGGAATCATGTCAGTCCCTGAACTACCAGCTGTATACCAGGACTATGTGGATTTATGTGACAAGAAGAACGCTGACCAGCTTCCTCCTCACCGTCCATATGATTGTCCAATTGAATTATTGCCTGGAGCAGAGATACCTTTTGGTAAGATCTACCCCCTGGCGGGGCCCGAGCTAAAGGCTTTAAAGGATTACATAGATGAAAATCTAGCCAAGGGCTTCATATGCCCCTCTTCATCTCCTGCAGGTGCACCCATCTTCTTTGTAAAGAAGAAAGATGGATCTCTGAGACCATGCGTAGACTATAGGGAACTCAATAAGGTTACTATTAGAAACCGTTATCCATTGCCTTTAATCCCTGAGTTATTGGAGAGAGTGCGACATGCCAAAATTTTTTCTAAACTAGATCTTCGTGGGGCCTATAACTTAGTCCGTATTAGACCTGGGGATGAATGGAAGACTGCATTCAGGTCACGCTATGGACACTTTGAATATCTAGTTATGCCTTTTGGTCTGAGTACCGCCCCAGCCACTTTCCAACACTTGGTGAATGACATCTTCAGGGATCTCCTAGATACATTCGTGGTAATTTATTTGGATGATATTCTAATTTTTTCTAACTCCACAGAGGAACATCATGGACATGTGAGAATGGTCTTGGAACGTCTAAGACAAAATCATCTTTACATCAAACTTGAAAAGTGTGAATTCCATAGGACCGAAATTCAATTTCTGGGGTATGTACTGTCTACACAAGGAATTAGTATGGATGGAAGCAAAACCCAAGCCATCAAGGATTGGCCAAGTCCTAGAAATGTGAAGGAGGTACAGCGCTTCATCGGGTTTGCCAACTTCTATAGACGTTTCATTAGAAATTTCTCTGAGGTAGTGTCACCTATCACTCAACTTACCCGGAAAGAGTCTAGGTTTTCCTGGACTCCCCAAGCCCAGGAAGCATTTTCCCGTCTAAAAGATAAATTTACCACTGCACCTATCCTAGTACATCCCAACCCCGAGCTTGCCTTCATAATAGAGGTGGATGCTTCAGACTGTGCCGTTGGAGCTATACTCTCTCAGAGAACAGGTGAGAAGAATGTCTTGCATCCCTGTGCCTTCTTTTCCCAGCAGTTGTCTTCGGCTGAGAGGAACTACGATGTGGGCAATAGAGAGTTGTTGGCCATTATTGCCGCCTTCAAAGAATGGAGACACCTTCTTCAGGGAGCTGCACAGCAAATAGTCGTCCTGACAGACCATCGTAACCTTGAGTTTATCAGGTCGGCTAAGTGCCTGACTCCTCGCCAGGCTCGCTGGAATCTTTTCTTAAACCAATTTAATTTTATCATCTCTTATAGACCAGGATCATGCAATGGAAAGGCTGATGCACTCTCTAGGATTTACTCAGCAGAGACACGTCCAATTACTCCTCCTAAGACTATTCTTCCTGACTCTAGATTCCTAGGAGTAATTCATAATCAAGACCTACTTAAGGACATCAAGGAAGCATACCATGCGGATTCCTTTTTGGCACAACCCCCAAGGGACGTAAGTCTTGTCTTTAAGAATGGTGTGTGGATTCAGGGACAACGTCTGTATATTCCTGAAACAGTCAGATTAAGAGTATTGCAACTCATTCACGATTCCAAGATAGCTGGGCATAGAGGAATTCTAAAGACACAGGAATTTCTTTCTCGTTTCTTTTGGTGGCCCACTTGCAGGAAGGATGTTTTGAATTATGTCACTTCATGTGAGGTCTGTGCAAGATGCAAAACACCTCGCTCCTCACCAACTGGTCTGTTACAGCCTCTTCCCACCCCGTCCCGCCCGTGGGGATCCATTTCTATGGACTTCATTGTGGAGTTACCAACCTCTCAGGGGAAGAACACCATTCTAGTGGTTGTTGACCGTCTAACAAAGGCAGCTCATTTTATCCTTGTGTCGGCTTACCCATTGCAAAACAGACATCAGATTTGATGATTAAAGATGTGTTTCGCTTACATGGAGTACCGGATGAGGTTATTTCGGATCGAGGGGTGCAATTCACTTCTAGGTTTTGGCAAAATTTCTGTGCAGCATTGGACATTAAAGTAAACCTTTCTTCTGCTTTTCATCCCCAGACTAATGGACAGACCGAACGAACCAATCAAACCCTGGAGCAGTATCTCCGCTGCTTTATCTGCCACTACAGGATGATTGGGTGGATCTACTTCCATTAGCTGAGTTCTCGTATAACAACTCTCAGAGTGCCTCCACTAAACAGTCTCCTTTTTACTCTAATCTAGGTTATCATCCTAACATTCTACCACGATTTCCCATAGAAACGCCTTTACCAGCAGTGGCTGAAAGAATCACGTCTTTACAGAAGAATATGGATCTTCTAAAGGAAAATCTGGAATCGGCTCAAGAAAGGTACAAGAAAGCAGCAGATAAATTTCGTAAACCTGCACCAGCTTTCAAGGTAGGAGACTTGGTCTGGCTGTCAACCAGAAATCTTAAGTTAAGGATTCCATCGTCTAAGTTGGGACATAAGTACATTGGACCCTATAAAATCAGTAAAATTATAAGTGCCGTTGCTTGTCGTCTTCAACTGCCCAGAACTATGAGAATCCACCCTGTCTTTCATGTATCCCTACTAAAGGCTGCGACACCCAATACGTTTCCTGGACGTTCCTCTCCTTGCCCTGACCCAGTGCTAGTCGATGGTCAGGAAGAATTTGTGGTGGAAAGGATTTTAGATTCCAGGTTGTATAGAAATCAGTTACAATATCTGATTAAATGGCAGGGCTACCCAGTGGAGGACAACTCATGGGAACCGGTCAATAACGTTAATGCTCCTCGCTTGCTCCGTCAGTTTCATCAGAGGTACCCACACAAGCCTGGTCTGAGGTCATCCGGAGGTTGTCCTTAAGGGGGGAGTAATGTAAGGTTCTATGTATATATTCCTGAAACTCAGTTTGTTCGTCAGCCATTTTACTTTCTGTCTTGCTGCAGCTATCTTGCCCTCAGTCAAAATGGAGTTTCCAGCTTGCATGTTCCCGCCCTGATTCTCTCCTTTGCTTCTTAAGCAGCCACAGCTGAGCAATCAGTGCTTCAGAATCTAGCCTGCAGTGAACCTGTGACTTGACTCCTGTAAGCCTTGGACCTTGTACTCCAGCTATTCCTACTGAGGAACTCTGAAGCACTTGTGGACTCTGAACCCTGCTCTTTGAAAGACCCACGTTTGCATGGACTTACGGTAACAGAGAAGAAGATCCTGAATCTGTATTGGAGAGTGATTGCTGAGCTTGGATTACTCTGGCCTGCTGTGTCTCCTGTTTCTGTGTCTGCAAACTGTGTGACTATTTCTGCCAACTTGTATGAAGTAATACAGGACTTTTCTATATCAAACCTGTGACTCCTGTGTTTTCATCGCACCCAAGCACAAGACGCTATATGAACTGTACCTACATACATTACAAGATTCTGAAGCCAAAACGTTAGTGTCTGCTGTACTGTGGATATCAGACGTCCGGTTGTACTTTCTGTGATGACAGTGGTTGTGACTTCTCACAACCATTCCAGGTGAGCAATTCCCTTAAGTTTTTTCTTTTTGCAGTGTTACCACAGGTAAACACTATTGTTTTTTTTTTTTTCCTTTCTTTTCTCTTTTTTGTCTGCTGTAACTCTGGATATCAGATGTCTGGTTGAAACTTTCTGTGATGATAGTGGTTGTGACTTCTCACAACCATTCCAGGTGAGCAGTTCCCTTAATTTTTTTTTCTCTCTGCAGTGTTGCCACAGGTGAACACTATTGTTTTTTTTCTCTCCTCTTCTTCCAGTAATCCTGTCTTAAAAGATCTGGAAAATGGAGGCCCGCATAAAGGAACTTTGCGGAGTGACTGATAATATCCTTGCAGATTTGCAGAATATAAAGACCCGTTTTACAAATCTACAGGACCTCAATAATCACAATTTGCAAGTGGTTGGACAGACTACCCAGGATTTGCGAGCCAGGATTGAGGTTCTAGAGGGGCGAGTCCAGGCTCCTGCCGTAGCCCCGAGTGCTGGGATTCCAAGTTGCCCCCTTTTCGTTTTGGCGGTGAACGTGAGAAATTCAGGGGATTTATTAATCAATGCAATCTTTTTTTTTCTGCACATGCTTCACAATTTCCCACTGAACGATCTAAGGTGCTTACTATAATTATGTTGCTTACCAACAAGGCTTTAATGTGGGTGTTCTGCCCGTCTTATGTGTATGTGTACATAATCCTTGCAGACAGCATAAACCTTGATCCCAACAGTGATTTGATAGACACGTGATGTCTGTTACCAAGTTTATTGCAGGAATCGAATATGGTAAAAAACTGTGGAACAAATAACAGTATTTTACTATGTGCTCACAAACATGTGGCAAGCATACAATATATACACAATATACAGTGGTGAGGGAACACACTATATGCATAACATGTAGTTACATATAACATGCGGTATATCCCATGCTTACTGACCAGTCGGAAAAGCATGGACTACAACTCTCACATTTTCATAACAGCATGATGTAAACATCCCAATATTTATACGGCTGTCAAGTTCATGGTGAATGTGTTTAGGACTTACCGATTGTGCGGCTACAGATCTGGATGTCAGAGATCACTATTGGATTCTGATGTCAGGAGGTACTCAGAAATGAACTATCTTAGTTGTATGCTGAGCAAAAAACATGGCTGCTGGGGCTGGCTGATGAGTCATGAAAACTATGACTCATGAACTACGGTGTGGTAGATATGTCAAAAAACCTCAATATCAACAACCAAAGACATTCTATAAAACGACCACTAGATGGTGCTGTTATACCACATAACAAATCTGAATGTTTACACAGAAAATTCTAGTGGAACATCACACTCCTCGCCTGGTATCTTAAAGATACCACTTTAAGGTACCTCTGGAGAGAGCAACAAAATCAGTTCAGTGACTGGTCTGAGGAAAAGTTTAGGTTCGTGTTGCCTGCAGATCTTGACCTCCACTTTCCTAACTTTTCCATCTTCACTTGGAAACACTTTGGTTATCAGTCCCAAAGGCCAGTCATTTCTTTTTGACTGAGTGTCTTTAAGATGGGCTGCAGGAACAGCTCTTGTTGCGTGGTCTGCTAGGTTGTGATCAGTTGATACATAACGCCACTGGGTAGGTCGTGTTGACCTCCTGATTCTTTGAACTCTGTTATGTACGTAGACATAGAATCTTCTAGTCTCATTGTGAATGTAACCCAGCACTACTTTACTCTCTGTCACAATGAGCTCAGCTAGCTCTGTTGCTAGAACAGCAGCACAAAGTTCCAGTCTTGGTATGGTAAGCTCAGGACATGGTGCCAATTTTGCCTTTCCCATCACGAAGCCAATATGGACTTGACCTTTGATATCTGTTGTTTTAAGGTAAGCGACTGCAGCTATCGCCTTTACTGAAGCGTCACAAAATATACACAACTGCTTAGTCTGAACCTCTGCAGCAGAGATGTGAACATATGGTCTGTGAGTGTGTAGATTAGACAATGTCTTTAGAGAGTCTCTCCAGGTTACCCATAGAGCTTCTTTCTCTGGGGAAGTGGAGAGTCCCAATCACATGTGTCTGCAGTTAAATCTCTGAGGAGAGTCTTACCTTGGATGGTGACTGGTGCTGCAAATCCAAGTGGATCATATAGGCTGTTGATGGTGGATAAGACACCACGTCGTGTGAAGGGCTTTTGCTCTTGGTCAACCTGGAAGGTAAATGTGTCAGACTTGAGATCCCAGCTGAGCCCTAAGCTGTGTTGCATGGGTATGGGGTCCGTTGCAAAGTCTAGGTCTTTCAGATCGCTGGCATGATCTTGAACTGGGAAGGCTGCCATAACATCTTCGCTGTTTGAAGCTATTTTATGCAGTCTGAGGTTTGAACAGGAAAGCATACGTTGAGTCCTCTTGAGTAGGCTGATTGCAGCCTCTGGTGAGGGAAGTGACTTTAGGCCATCATCCACATAGAAGTCTCTTTCAACAAACTTCTTAACGTCTTGCCCATAGTTTTCTTCACCTTCTTGGGCAGAGAGTCGCAGTCCATAAATGGCGACAGCAGGAGATGGACTATTGCCAAAAACATGTACCTTCATGCGGTATTCTATGACGTCTTTGGTAGGGTCGTTGTCTTCCTTTGTCCTCTGGAACACTGTACACCCCAGATGATCTTCATCTTCTGCACAGTCCGGGTATAACACACTTGTAGGCTTCTCTCTTACAAGGAATCTGTTAGGACAAGGCTGAAAGAGGGATGGACGTCCATTTTCCAATGTATTTGTGAAGAGAGAATTCACAGTGGTTGGCTTGTGAACGCTTCCTAGGCAGACATCGCCTATAATGACCCACCCTAGGTCGAGCTTCTGAGCATAAGCAGAACTGTGAGGACCGTTTATCTGTTTCCTCACCTTGTGGACTCTTATGATGTCTCTTCCAAGCAGAAGTACTATTGGAGCGTCTGGGTCGACTTCAGGAATTAGGTGCGCTATATTTTTTAGATGTCCTTGATGTGATGCTGCTGCAGGTGTAGGAATCTCTTCTCTGTTGTTTGGGATCTGATTGCATTCTATCAGCGTAGGCAGAGGCAGGGATGTTTCACCATTTAAGGATTCAATTTGGTAACCAGTAGCTCTTCTCCCTTTTTCTTTACTCACACCTGTGCAAGTCTTAAGTGAATATGACGAGCTGTTTCCTTTAATGTCGAAGATATCAAAGAAAGTTGAATTAGCGAGAGACCTGTTGCTCTGATCATCAAGGATGGCATACAACTTTACAGCTTTCTCTTTGTGACCAATGGGGTAAACTGTGGCAAGACAGATCTTGGAGCAAGATTTGTTGCTAAGTCCTTCTCCACAGACTTGGGTGCACTGAGGTGTCACTTCAGGAGGTGTAGGGTCTCTCTGCTCCTCGCCGTGCTCTATCACTTGGTCTGAGGGTGTGAGAGTCCATGGAGCTGGTCCTGGGTGTAAAGCTGTGTTATGCTCTTCACTGTCACATTCTGAGCATTTAATGTTTGTTGTACAGTCTTTTGCAAGATGTGAAGTTGCTGCGCAGCACCTGTAGCAAATGTGGTTTTCTTTGAGGAAAGTTTTGCGATCTTTGAGCTGTTTCTCTCTGAATCCTCTGCATTTCAGCAACGAATGTGGTTTCTTATGCAGAGGGCATTCTTTGCACGGGTCTTTAGATGAGGTCTTATCAGTCTCTGCAGTACTATAAGTTTTGCGTGAAGTGTCTTGAAGAGATACACTGGTTTTGTGTACTGCCACTGGTGTATCTCTCAGGTTACGCATTGAGACAGGTTTACCTGATTTGGGGTACGTGGTGTCAAACATTGAGAAGTCAAAGCTGGGGTCATTTCTAATCTTTGCTTGTTGGTGTACAAAGTCCACAAAGAATGAGAATGGAGGAAATGGGACGTTGTATCGTTCCTTGTATTTGGAGCCTTGACCGATCCACTTATCTATCAGGCCTTGCGGAAGTTTGCGTACTATGGGATTTACACCGCGTGCTGTGTCCAAGAATGCTAGGCCTTGTAAGTCTCCTTGAGCTTTGGCAACTTGAAGTTCTGTCAACAGATCGCTCAATTCTCTCAGTTTTTGGAAACCTTTGCCTTGCATCATGGGGAAATCCTCAATTCTTTTGAAGAGTGCGTTTTCTATCACTTCTGGTGAGCCGTAACACTCCTCCAGTCTCTCCCATATCAGGTTTAGTCCTCTGTCGGGATAGTCTAAATTGATGTCCCTAATCCGTTTTGCATGCTCTGTGGATTAAATTTCCTAGCCACTTGACTAAAAGGTCGACCTCCTCGTTTGCAGACAGATCCAGATCTTTGATTGTATTTCTGAATGAGGATCGCCATGCTCTATAGCCTTCAGGTTTGTCGTTAAACTTGGAGAGTCCTTGGGTTATCAACTCACGTCGAGCAAGGAATTTGAGAACATCTGACATACCTTGATTTCTGTTTGATGAATCTGGAAACGAGCTGAGGTGCAGAGGTCCATGTGGGTTAGAGTAGTCTTTAAACTTGTCTTTGTTGTAATAACTACCATCTACTTGTTCCTTCTTGAAGGCTGGAGCTGCTCTGCAGTTGTCTGTCGGTTGGAATGCAGGTTGCATAGGGGACCGATGATATATAAAATTACTGTCTTGCTTGATGTATGGCATTTGGAAGGCTGAGGCTGCTTGTTGTGTGACAGGATTAGGCTGGAGTTTGTAAGCAGGGTTGACTCAGCTCCTGGACCGTAATACAGACCGTCATCTGACTTAGCATACTGCAGTACGTATTTTGAAGTGTGTCGTGCTTTGTCCTGTTGACTGAGCTCTGATCCAAGAATACTGCTGCGTCTATTACTTGCGATACTTGCTGCCTCCTCCAAAACTTCAGCCTCTGCCAGTGCAACTGCTGCTTCCCTCTCCAATGCTAGTTTTTTCATGTGTGCTTGTTGTTCGGCCAGAGCTGCTTTCATGCGTGCTTCCTTTGCTTCCATGTGTGCCTGTTGTTCGGCCAGAGCTGCTTTCATGCGTGCTTCCTCTGCTTCCATGTGTGCCTGTTGTTCAGCAAACGATGCTCGCACTTTGGCAGCTTCTGCTTTTGCGCGGGCAATGGCGATGGTAGAGCTGCTCACTGACTTCTTTGAGCTTTTGCAGCTGGCTGAGATTGCAGATCTTGTGGTGAATGATCTACCTTCTGCGGCTGACATGGTGACGCTCTGACAGGATTCGCGCCCTTTCTTTCAGGCTTGACAGAAGCTTGGTTTCACGACGATCACTATGTGCGAGCTGCGGTATCTTCTATCCAGCTTGTAGCGGGCAGTTTTACTGCGATCAGTATGTGAGAATCCGCAGTTCTTCTATCCAGCCTGCGAGGGTTAATCGTTTTTTACTGTTCTGCCCGTCTTATGTGTATGTGTACATAATCCTTGCAGACAGCATAAACCTTGATCCCAACAGTGATTTGATAAACACGTGATGTCTGTTACCAAGTTTATTGCAGGAATCGAATATGGTAAAAAACTGTGGAACAAATAACAGTATTTTACTATGTGCTCACAAACATGTGGCAAGCATACAATATATACACAATATACAGTGGTGAGGGAACACACTATATGCATAACATGTAGTTACATATAACATGCGGTATATCCCATGCTTACTGACCAGTCGGAAAAGCATGGACTACAACTCTCACATTTTCATAACAGCATGATGTAAACATCCCAATATTTATACGGCTGTCAAGTTCATGGTGAATGTGTTTAGGACTTACCGATTGTGCGGCTACAGATCTGGATGTAAGAGATCACTATTGGATTCTGATGTCAGGAGGTACTCAGAAATGAACTATCTTAGTTGTATACTGAGCAAAAAACATGGCTGCTGGGGCTGGCTGATGAGTCATGAAAACTATGACTCATGAACTACGGTGTGGTAGATATGTCAAAAAACCTCAATATCAACAACCAAAGACATTCTATAAAACGACCACTAGATGGTGCTGTTATACCACATAACAAATCTGAATGTTTACACAGAAAATTCTAGTGGAACATCACAGTGGGCAAACCCTCTGATTGAGACTGAGGATGATTGTTTGAATCACCTTGATGATTTTATTTCAGCCATGGGGCAGGTGTTTGATGACCCCAATCGAGGTGCAACAGCTGAAGCAGCCATGTTAGCTTTGCGCCAAGGTAAGCACTCGGTAGCTGAATATGCCTTGGATTTCAGGAGATGGGCCCTTGATACCACCTGGGACAGTTCCGCCAAAAAATCTATTTTTCGAAAGGGGTTATCTCCACTGATTAAGGATGAACTTGCTCGTGCCGACCCTCCCACTGCGTTAGGTGACTTTATTAACTACTGCATCCGTATTGATACTCGTCTGACTGAACGCAGGCAAGAGAGATGGTTCGAAAGCAATCGTACTAACCTTTTCCTACCTTCCTCTCCAGCTAAGGAACCTTTGAGTAGGATTACACGGGAACCTGAACCTGAACCCATGCAGGTAGACTCTTTACAACGACGGGTTAGTGATGCACGCAAGGAACATCGTTTTAAGGAGAATCTATGTTTCTATTGTGGTAAGTCAGGGCACTTCATTATAAACTGCCTAAGCCGTTCTCGTAAGACTACTGCAGCACTCATTCATTGTGAGTGTTGCGAGAGGGGATCTGTCAGGTCCGAGCCTCAGGCTCCAGAGAGATCTGCAGCAACAGATCTTGATTTCTCGGACTTAAACTCCGTTACCTCTGAGGACGTTGACTGTGTAAACGCTGCCATTTTTCAAGTTTCCTCAGCGGTGTCCCAGCTGAGTTGTAAGAAAAACAATTCTCATTGCTTTCTTTCCATCAAACTCTGGGTTGACTCAGCTTGGGTGTCTAGCTCTGCTATGATCGACTCAGGGGCAAGTGGAAATTTTATGGATGTCTCCTTTGCTCTGAAACAGGGAATACGTTCAGTGAAGAAGGCTACTCCAGTACAGATGGAAACTGTGGATGGCTCCCTGCTGACCTCTGGACCAGTGGATCAGGAAACAGAGCCTTTGAGGGTTCTTATGGGTAAAGATCATCAAGAGAAACTGTCCTTTATGCTTATCTCTTCTCCCCACTTTCCCATTATTCTAGGGCTACCATGGCTGCAGGCTCAGAATCCTACCATTAACTGGGAGACCAAGGAATTACACTTTCCAGAGAAACAGATGAGTCCAAAAGTTTCAGCTTGCTCTGTTCCTAAAGGAATCATGTCAGTCCCTGAACTACCAGCTGTATACCAGGACTATGTGGATTTATGTGACAAGAAGAACGCTGACCAGCTTCCTCCTCACCGTCCATATGATTGTCCAATTGAATTATTGCCTGGAGCAGAGATACCTTTTGGTAAGATCTACCCCCTGGCGGGGCCCGAGCTAAAGGCTTTAAAGGATTACATAGATGAAAATCTAGCCAAGGGCTTCATACGCCCCTCTTCATCTCCTGCAGGTGCACCCATCTTCTTTGTAAAGAAGAAAGATGGATCTCTGAGACCATGCGTAGACTATAGGGAACTCAATAAGGTTACTATTAGAAACCGTTATCCATTGCCTTTAATCCCTGAGTTATTGGAGAGAGTGCGACATGCCAAAATTTTTTCTAAACTAGATCTTCGTGGGGCCTATAACTTAGTCCGTATTAGACCTGGGGATGAATGGAAGACTGCATTCAGGTCACGCTATGGACACTTTGAATATCTAGTTATGCCTTTTGGTCTGAGTACCGCCCCAGCCACTTTCCAACACTTGGTGAATGACATCTTCAGGGATCTCCTAGATACATTCGTGGTAATTTATTTGGATGATATTCTAATTTTTTCTAACTCCACAGAGGAACATCATGGACATGTGAGAATGGTCTTGGAACGTCTAAGACAAAATCATCTTTACATCAAACTTGAAAAGTGTGAATTCCATAGGACCGAAATTCAATTTCTGGGGTATGTACTGTCTACACAAGGAATTAGTATGGATGGAAGCAAAACCCAAGCCATCAAGGATTGGCCAAGTCCTAGAAATGTGAAGGAGGTACAGCGCTTCATCGGGTTTGCCAACTTCTATAGACGTTTCATTAGAAATTTCTCTGAGGTAGTGTCACCTATCACTCAACTTACCCGGAAAGAGTCTAGGTTTTCCTGGACTCCCCAAGCCCAGGAAGCATTTTCCCGTCTAAAAGATAAATTTACCACTGCACCTATCCTAGTACATCCCAACCCCGAGCTTGCCTTCATAATAGAGGTGGATGCTTCAGACTGTGCCGTTGGAGCTATACTCTCTCAGAGAACAGGTGAGAAGAATGTCTTGCATCCCTGTGCCTTCTTTTCCCAGCAGTTGTCTTCGGCTGAGAGGAACTACGATGTGGGCAATAGAGAGTTGTTGGCCATTATTGCCGCCTTCAAAGAATGGAGACACCTTCTTCAGGGAGCTGCACAGCAAATAGTCGTCCTGACAGACCATCGTAACCTTGAGTTTATCAGGTCGGCTAAGTGCCTGACTCCTCGCCAGGCTCGCTGGAATCTTTTCTTAAACCAATTTAATTTTATCATCTCTTATAGACCAGGATCGCGCAATGGAAAGGCTGATGCACTCTCTAGGATTTACTCAGCAGAGACACGTCCAATTACTCCTCCTAAGACTATTCTTCCTGACTCTAGATTCCTAGGAGTAATTCATAATCAAGACCTACTTAAGGACATCAAGGAAGCATACCATGCGGATTCCTTTTTGGCACAACCCCCAAGGGACGTAAGTCTTGTCTTTAAGAATGGTGTGTGGATTCAGGGACAACGTCTGTATATTCCTGAAACAGTCAGATTAAGAGTATTGCAACTCATTCACGATTCCAAGATAGCTGGGCATAGAGGAATTCTAAAGACACAGGAATTTCTTTCTCGTTTCTTTTGGTGGCCCACTTGCAGGAAGGATGTTTTGAATTATGTCACTTCATGTGAGGTCTGTGCAAGATGCAAAACACCTCGCTCCTCACCAACTGGTCTGTTACAGCCTCTTCCCACCCCGTCCCGCCCGTGGGGATCCATTTCTATGGACTTCATTGTGGAGTTACCAACCTCTCAGGGGAAGAACACCATTCTAGTGGTGGTTGACCGTCTAACAAAGGCAGCTCATTTTATCCCTTGTGTCGGCTTACCCACTGCAAAACAGACATCAGATTTGATGATTAAAGATGTGTTTCGCTTACATGGAGTACCGGATGAGGTTATTTCGGATCGAGGGGTGCAATTCACTTCTAGGTTTTGGCAAAATTTCTGTGCAGCATTGGACATTAAAGTAAACCTTTCTTCTGCTTTTCATCCCCAGACTAATGGACAGACCGAACGAACCAATCAAACCCTGGAGCAGTATCTCCGCTGCTTTATCTGCCACCTACAGGATGATTGGGTGGATCTACTTCCATTAGCTGAGTTCTCGTATAACAACTCTCAGAGTGCCTCCACTAAACAGTCTCCTTTTTACTCTAATCTAGGTTATCATCCTAACATTCTACCACGATTTCCCATAGAAACGCCTTTACCAGCAGTGGCTGAAAGAATCACGTCTTTACAGAAGAATATGGATCTTCTAAAGGAAAATCTGGAATCGGCTCAAGAAAGGTACAAGAAAGCAGCAGATAAATTTCGTAAACCTGCACCAGCTTTCAAGGTAGGAGACTTGGTCTGGCTGTCAACCAGAAATCTTAAGTTAAGGATTCCATCGTCTAAGTTGGGACATAAGTACATTGGACCCTATAAAATCAGTAAAATTATAAGTGCCGTTGCTTGTCGTCTTCAACTGCCCAGAACTATGAGAATCCACCCTGTCTTTCATGTATCCCTACTAAAGGCTGCGACACCCAATACGTTTCCTGGACGTTCCTCTCCTTGCCCTGACCCAGTGCTAGTCGATGGTCAGGAAGAATTTGTGGTGGAAAGGATTTTAGATTCCAGGTTGTATAGAAATCAGTTACAATATCTGATTAAATGGCAGGGCTACCCAGTGGAGGACAACTCATGGGAACCGGTCAATAACGTTAATGCTCCTCGCTTGCTCCGTCAGTTTCATCAGAGGTACCCACACAAGCCTGGTCTGAGGTCATCCGGAGGTTGTCCTTAAGGGGGGAGTAATGTAAGGTTCTATGTATATATTCCTGAAACTCAGTTTGTTCGTCAGCCATTTTACTTTCTGTCTTGCTGCAGCTATCTTGCCCTCAGTCAAAATGGAGTTTCCAGCTTGCATGTTCCCGCCCTGATTCTCTCCTTTGCTTCTTAAGCAGCCACAGCTGAGCAATCAGTGCTTCAGAATCTAGCCTGCAGTGAACCTGTGACTTGACTCCTGTAAGCCTTGGACCTTGTACTCCAGCTATTCCTACTGAGGAACTCTGAAGCACTTGTGGACTCTGAACCCTGCTCTTTGAAAGACCCACGTTTGCATGGACTTACGGTAACAGAGAAGAAGATCCTGAATCTGTATTGGAGAGTGATTGCTGAGCTTGGATTACTCTGGCCTGCTGTGTCTCCTGTTTCTGTGTCTGCAAACTGTGTGACTATTTCTGCCAACTTGTATGAAGTAATACAGGACTTTTCTATATCAAACCTGTGACTCCTGTGTTTTCATCGCACCCAAGCACAAGACGCTATATGAACTGTACCTACATACATTACACAGAATCTAGCCTGCAGTGAACCTGTGACTTGACTCCTGTAAGCCTTGGACCTTGTACTCCAGCTATTCCTACTGAGGAACTCTGAAGCACTTGTGGACTCTGAACCCTGCTCTTTGAAAGACCCACGTTTGCATGGACTTACGGTAACAGAGAAGAAGATCCTGAATCTGTATTGGAGAGTGATTGCTGAGCTTGGATTACTCTGGCCTGCTGTGTCTCCTGTTTCTGTGTCTGCAAACTGTGTGACTATTTCTGCCAACTTGTATGAAGTAATACAGGACTTTTCTATATCAAACCTGTGACTCCTGTGTTTTCATCGCACCCAAGCACAAGACGCTATATGAACTGTACTACATACATTACAGGTTTGTTGTGACACCGCGTCTTGTGATTGGTGGATCCTGTGTTATCACCTGTGTGTATAGATGAGCAACCCTGAACCCACTGATAAGAAAACTCTTGTAAACTCTTCCTGAAAACAGGAAGAATGAGTCTAAAAAAGCCCCATTGGTCAGTGTGAAAATTGCAAGTTTTCTAGTTTTACATTTTTAATAAAGTTTGTGATATAAAAAAAATCAAAAAACATTGTCAACATTTAAAAAAAATAAGTTTAATGTAAAAGCCTGCTAAACACAGTATATATAGTTGCATAGTTACATAGGTTGAAAAAAGGCTCAGGTCCATCAGGTTCAACCTTTCTCCACCAATTGTACATTTAGTCACTAATTTAACTCTAACCCGCAATGTTATATGTATTGAGGAAATCATCCAGCACTTTTTTAAAAGCTGTTATAGTGTCTGCCATTACTACCTCCCATAGTCTGACTGATCTAACTATAAAGAACCCTTTCCTATTTAGCTGCCAAAATTGCCTTTTTCCACCCGTAATGAGTGCCTCCTGGTCCTTAGTATGGTCTTTAGTAGGAATAAGTCATGTGCCGTCCTCTGTACTGACCACACATATTTATACATATAAATCAGATCGCCTCTGAGGTGTCTTTTTTCTAAGCTAAACAAGCCAACATTTCCAAATTTTCATCATAGAAGAGGCCTTCCATCCCTTGTAATAATCTAGTTGCCCGTCTTTGAGCTGATTCTAACTTCTGAATATCCTTTTTAAAATGTGGAGCCCAAAACTGGATCCCATAATCTAGATG
Organism: Oophaga sylvatica; assembly: GCA_033576555.1. NCBI lineage: Eukaryota > Metazoa > Chordata > Amphibia > Anura > Dendrobatidae > Oophaga > Oophaga sylvatica. The sequence continues at coordinate 506,212,458 of JARQOD010000005.1, forward strand.
TGGCCTCATCAGTGATTTATAAGGGGTAATAATGCGTTGGGATCGCGGGATTTTAACTCTCTTTTTATGCATCCTAAAATCTTGTTTGCTTTTGTGGCTGCTGCTTGACATTGAGTACTACTGTTTAGCTTACTTGTAACCATAATTCTCCTGATCTGTAGTCCCAAGCATACTCCCATTTAATGTATATGCAGCAATAGGATTACTTCATCCCAGGTGCATTACTCTACATTTATCTACATTAAATCTCATTTGCCAAGTGTTTATCCATTCAGACATCTTTTCCAGATCGTTTTGTAATATTGTAATGTCAAGGTCAGATTTTAATATCCTACATACTTTGATGTCGTCAGCAAAGACTGACACTTTACTCTCAATCCCATCCACAAGGTCATTAAAAAAGAGGTTACAAAAAATTGGTCCTAGCACAGATTCCTGCGAACCCCACTGCTTACTATATCCCATTTAGAGAACGTACCATTTATGATGACTCTTTGTTTCCTGTCTGTTACCCAATTCTTTATCCATCTGCATATAGTCTCCCCCAGTCCCTGCCTATGGAGCTTCAGTATAAGGCTGTTATGTGGTACACTATCAAATGCCTTTCCAAAGTCCAGATAAATCACATCAGCCATATATTTACCATACATATTAGTAATGGATTATACACGCCCCTCCATTACTAACCCGTGGGCTTGATGTCACCGTATAATACAAAGGTGACATCAATCCCACAAATATTACTCCACTTGTCACTGCTACAGTGCAAGTTGGAAGAGCCAGGCAAAGTGCTAGAATTGGCACATCTAATAGATGTGCCTTTTCTGGGCATCTGTGGGCTGCTATTTTTAGGCTGTGAGGGGCCACTGTCCATGGCCCCTTACCAGGCTGACAATACCAACCCCCAGGTGTCTGTTTTAGCTTGACTGGTTGTCAAAAACAGGGGGACACCCCCAAGCCTTTTTTAATTATTTATTTAAATAATTTAAAAAAACGGAGTGGGTACCCCTCTTTTCTTGATAACCAGCCTTGCTAAAGCTGACAGCTGAGGGTTGCAGCCCCCAGATGTTAGTGTTGCCTGGCTGGTTATCAAAAATACAGGGTAACCCAAACTGTTTTTTTTAATTAGTTATTTACAGTGCAGGTGCTGGCTGAAGAATACTCCCATCAACCGCCACCTGATCTCACTGTTATTAGTGGCAGCAGGCATAGGCTTATGTGAGCAGTAGTCCCATCAGCTGATGACAGTGACCAGAGGTAAACTTTATACCTCCGATCACAGCTGTGGGTTTATGCTGTCATTTGATAGCGTGGGAACCATTGCTGTCTAATCAGAAGTATTGATTTTACTGCTGATCAGAAGCCATGTTTGCCGTGCTGTCATGACAGCGTGGCAAACACTGACTGTTTGGGCTCCCCATTCAAGCGAATGGGTTCCGGGTTCGGGTTTGGGTACTGTTCTGGTATCCGAACCCGACCTTTTTTTAACTGTTTGGCTGAATCATCCAGACCTGAACATCCAGGGGTCCTCCCATCTCTACATAAGATTCGTCATTACTATAGAGCGGCAAGAAGACTCCCCGCATCCAACCTGACAAAGCAGTATCCAGAATGGATCATTATTACTGCACTTCGTGAACAGGTAAGGAAGCTGGTTCCGTTATCCTTACATACATTTTTGAACACCTATTTAAATACTCCTTTTGCGTGCATCTCAAACTTGTTTCAATTTTGTATTTCGTTGGACTTAGACCAGTGTGTACCTAAATCACAAAAATATATTGTCTAGTATTCAAACCACTTCCAAATATCAATGAATTCAAAAAGGAGAAAAGGGAAGCTTTTTAGCATATAAAATACAAAATTTTATTAGAGTAAAAATGCATATAATTAGGATAAAAAATCCAATGGGGACAAGAGGATGCAGCAAGAAACAGGCCAATATTAACAGGTATAAACACTGTAAAAGAGATTTCAAAAGTGCATGTATATTACATATATTGCCACATCGGCTAGTAATAGGCTAGAAATGAGCTCCTATATAGTATGTATTCTTGCACATAAGAACTAGTGAAAGGAATGTGCTCTCCCACCATGCTAGCTGTCAGAAGTGTCAGCATGTGAGTACAAAGCCCATGGCAAATGCTAATAATAAATGCAACCAAAAAACAGTCTACATATTACAACATGGGGCAAATTTAAGCAGCTGAAAAAGTAAAACTGTCAGTGGGAGGTCATACCTGGTGTGGCCTGGTGTACCTAAGCAAAGGGTGCTTTTGAGTATGCTGCTCTAAAGGAGAAAGGTGATAGCGCTAGTTTCTCACCACTTACCTCTCTGGTCACCTCCACTGCTTGCTTTCCCTCGTCAGTCCGTGGCACTTCAACTCATTGACACTGCATGAGGCATCTACACACTAAGCTAAGTCATCTGTCTGCATCTTTCACAAGGTCGTCTTGGTCCTAGTCACAGTCAGATGTTTTGGCCTATAGACATGTTGAAAGGTCGCAAAGCAAGTGTGACATCACAACATCACGGCAATCTTAGAACAAGCATGCACAGAGGCATCAGCAAGGGTTCATTACAGTCGAAAGTCCCAGAAAGAGTGCATTAATAGGCCCCTGAGGTTGCACTAACGTCATGACGTCACAATGTGTGCCATGACATTATGATGCACTTTCTAGACCAGAACTTCTGACTCTTCCTAGGTTCGGGATGACCCTGCAAAAACCCTAGTAAGAAGATGCACTAAGGACTGTATAAGGGACTATGAGCAGCAGAATTTAGTGGTGAGGTATTACCTGTTTTGTTTTTTTCCCCACATTTCATGTTTATTATACACTGGGGTGACAGCAGACCCCAGATCATAAAAAGGGACATTTGCAGAAAATAACTTAAGGGTATGCCACACTAAGCGAGATTGCTAACGAGATCGCTAATGAGATCACTACTGCGTCACCATGTATGACGCAGTAGCGATCTCGTTAGTGACTTAGCTGTGTGTGACATGTAGCAGCAATGTGGCCCCTGCTGAGATGTCGTTGATCGCTTATGAACGTTCTGAGCCGTTTTTTGGTCGTTGGTGTCCCGCTGGTGAGCCTGAATCGTTGAGTGTGACACCCTTTATGAACGACTTCACCAGCGTCGCACGTGGGACTAGGTTTTCCCAACGACCGCAGAGGTCGTTATACAGATCGCTGATGAGATGTGTTTGGAATCTAACTAGCGATCACTAAGTGATCGCACCAGCGATCTCGCCAGGTCGTGTTGTTGTCGTGATCGCTAGTGCGATCGCTAAGTGTGGCATACCCTTTAGCTGTGATTGAAATTTCTTAGGAAATGCTGCACAATTTGGCTAATTTGAATCTAATCAGATCTGCTCATCTCTAGTGACCAATAAGCTTGCCTAATTGGGGGAAGCCGGCTGTCAATCACCATGACACCAGTAGTCCCGCCTTGTCAACAGGAAGAGAAATTGCTTCTCTGTTGACAGGGTGTAGCTGAATCTCTGGCAGAAGCGGTCAATAACAGGTGCCAGGTACAATAGGCAGGTATTTGCATCTGTTAGCAACTACTTGCGTTTTTTCTTTAAAGTCCTGGATATCCCCTTTAAATTACTTTAGAGGAGTCTTACTATTTGCAATATCTTTACATGAGACTAAGCATTAGGTGATTTGGCTTTTAGAATATTTTATCTATTGCATTTCAACAAATACTTAAATAGGCCAGCTGATCGTATGTCATTCCAGTCATTGCTAATTGTATTGGCAAGAATCGCTCAGCTAGGTTTTAGCAGCGAGCTCATTGCTTTTTTATGCAGTAGGTAGAATCCTCAGGGCAGATTCCACTTTATTGTAGTCTATGTATAATAGTATTGTAACATTTACCAATCACTGTCAGCGCTCATTCTCTATAAATCCTAAACTGTGTTGAGAATTTCTCACAGATCAGTGATAAAATGTTTAGCTTTATTCCACAAATGTCTCTACCTCTCTCATGATACACATAGTGCATTGCTCATAGGAGACCTTAGCTATATTGCTTAGCGATAATGTGAGAGTGACAGCTGCCAAATTGCAGATATTGATTGTATTGTTAGCGAGAATGTTTCAGCAACCTTTAATTGACCAGATCTGTAAATGTAAATCATTAAGTTCATCTTTGCAGCTCAGTTAAAATGTGTAATGCAAGCAAAAAAAACAAACAAACCAAGGTTGCAACGTTATCTAGGAGCTTCAATTCATTCAGTATAAGGACTTTACAAATGGACTTTTGTCTTTTAAAAATCACATTGCATATCAAAAAATGAATTCACCTGATCATAACCCCATTATCAGTACCTATAAATTAGCATTCACAAATATGATGGGAAAACTACAAAACACTTACTTCTACTTTCATGCACATACAAAGAAGAACAATAAGAGTGCGTGGATATGACTGTATTATCAGCCTAAATGCGATCTGACAAAACATCGAATCGCACTAGCACCAATCTCAATGGAGAAGATTGAGACTTTTTTTCTCCATCTTCTCCTCATCCGAGAGAATCAGATCACACCGTGATTACACTCTGATAAAACTCTGAGCAGTGTCTGATCAGTGTGATTTGCATAATTGATCAAGTTTTTCGAGAAGACAAAAGATACGCTCGTCTGCATTTAGCCTAATTGAGATGAGTGAATCTGCTGAAATTGTAATTGTAAATTGTAATTTGGCAAATTCACTCAAAATCAGCTAGGAAATTCAAGTTGCTTCAAAGAAATACAGTGTGCATCAAATTTGCCTGGCTAAAAAAATCTTATGCTCACCTATCTTTGGTTCTTCCCATACCTCTACTGCTGCTGGCAGTCCTCCACTTGGCTCTTTCATCTTCTGTTCTCTGTCTTTTTCTATTTTGTGATGCAGGCATTTTTCAGTAGATACCATGCCATCACATGGGACATGAAGCACATCATTGACGTTAATAACATGCATCACATGAAGAACACCAGTACCAATGGACTCGAAATAGAAGATAGAAAACAGAAGAGAGGGAATAAAAAAAACTGATTGGAAGTCCAGTTTTGCAGACAGAAGTGTCGGTAACACCACAGCTCATCATAAACTTGTTAAGCTGAGATTGTCATGCCCTGTCATGCCCCTTCCAGCTCTGCCAAAATTGATGTGAAAATGCCAAAACTTTGTAAAGAATTTTGACATATAAACTTTCATGAATTGAGAATTATTAGTCCATCTCCAGCTAACAATGTCTATTGGCACTCCTGGCTTTCTGTTTCAGCAATTGGTGGTGGTCTAACCACTTGAACCACTCGATAAAATTTTTGGCATGTCACTTTGACAGGAAAAATGATTTCTAAAATAAAGTTATACTACAGCAAGGAGCTCTGGTTACAGGCCATTCATGGATTCGTTGACAACCTCTATGGGCACAATAATGACTACTAATAATTGGTAAAATGTCAGCATTCAGCATGTGCTACCCAAGTTGTAGACCAAGTATCTGAGACAACTAGGGGAAATGTTTTGCTTGAGGTAGACATTTTCATGGTTGCTATTTTATGATTCCATTAACTATAAATTTGGTCTTCAGCAGTGCTTGAAAAACAACTTCATTAATGTTACTGCTTAATGCGTTCAATATGCTTCAAAGTTTTATTGGTCAAGATCATATTATATTCTAATTGAGATCAATGTACCCGAACTCTACTCTGGCATAAAGAATGACATTTAATCGTTTTTCAAGCCCTTCTTTAATGTTTCTTATGGACCATCACAACCTTTATTTCTTTATAAATGACAGCATAATTCAGTTTCATCCTATTTTAGTAAGTTTTAACAAATATAGAATTATTTTTAAAAATATCAGTGTAATGCTTAGTAATAAAACGACTGAAGTAGTAATAACAACTTTAACACTTTTTGAATGCAAATATAATGTGATCGAAAATCTCAAAAATTCACAACCAAATTAATATCTGATTCCAGTCTGTCCCATTTCTATTCTCCATATCAATACACAAGTGAATATTCTCCGCATAATATGTGTGCATTTTATTTTATCATAGTACTGTCTTCTACAATTAATTATTACTATATGTCCGAAAATAACGCATAGCACTTCATTTGCATATGAAAACCATTTGTCTGTGACATTAAATATCCAGACCAAGAAGAGGTCTATGACTATAATAAAAGTTAAAAAAAATAATTAAATTGCATGTTTTAACCTCTTAGTGACAGAGCCAATTTGATACTTAATGACCAAGCCAATTTTTACAATTCTGACCACTGTCACTTTATGAGGTTATAGCTCTGGAATGCTTCAATGTATCCCACTGAATCTGAGAATGTTTTTTTGTGACATATTGTACCTTATGTTAGTGGTAAAATTTATTTGATATAACTTGCGTTTATTTATGAAAAAAAATGGAAATTTGGCAAAAATTTGAAAATTTAGCAAATTTCTAATTTTTAATTTTTGTACACTTAAATCAGAGAGTGGTGTCACACAAAGTAGTTAATAAATAACATTTCCCACATGTCTACTTTACATTAGCCCAATTTTGTAAGCATAATTTTTTTTGTTAGGACATTATAAGGGTTAAAAGTTGACCAGCGATTTCTAATTTTTCCAACAAAATTTACAAAACCATTTTTTTAGGGACAACTTCACATTTGAAGTGAGTTTGGGGGGTCAATATAACAGAAGATACCCAAAAGTGACACCTTTCTAAAAACTGTACTCCTCAAGGTGCGCAAAACCACATTTAAGAAGTTTATTAACACTTCAGGTGCTTCACGAGAACTAAAGCAATGTGGAAGGAAAAAATGAACATCACTATGAGTATCAGGAGAAAATGGACCACAAAATTTGTTGTGCAGTTTCTCCTGAGTACACCGATACCCGATATGTGGGGAAAAGCCACTGTTTAGGTGCATAGCAGGGCTCAGAAGGGAGGGAGCACCATTTGACTTTTTGAATGCAAAATTGGCTGGAATCAATGGTGTCACCATGTCGCGTTTGGAGACCCCCTGATGTACCTAAACAGTGGAACCCCCAACTTATAACCCCAACACACCCCTAACCCTAATCCCATCCCTAACCTTAACCCTAACCACAACCCTAACCCCAACGCACCCCTAACCCTAATTCCAACCATAACTATAACCCTAATCACAATCCTAACCTTAACACACCACTAACCCTAATCCCAACCCTAACCGTAATCCCAACCATAACCACAACCCTAACCCTAGCCCAACCCTAACTTTAGCCCAATCCTAAATTTAGCCCAACCCTAACCCTAACTGTAGCCCTAACACTAACTTTAGCCCAACTCACTTTAGCTTAACTCTAACCCTTATGGAAAAATGGAAATAAATACAGTACATTTTTTTATTTTATTATTTTTACCTAACTAAGGGGTGATAAGGGGGGTTTGATCTAGTATTTTTTTATTTTGATCACTGTGATAGGGTCTATCACAGTGATCAAAATGAACCAATAGGAAAAATCTCCTCTTGTTGCAGGGTGCCAGCCATTAGATCTTGGCGGGCGCACTGTGAATGCACCCGCCATTTTCTCCTGGAAGAAGATGCCAGTGGCCTGGGGGACTTCACAGGGGGAGGAAGCAGGGACAGCGGAGGTACTGGGGGAGATTGGGGACCCTATTTCTATCTCCTCTGATCTGCGATCAGATCAGAGGAGAGAGAAATTAAATGGGAAATTGAACTTTTTTTGCGGTCATTATTATATCTTTAATAACGGCGAATCGCAACACCGGGATCGGTAAAAACTGACCCGAATCATGTTCTCTGGGGTCTCAGCTACCCCAATAGCCGATACCCCAGAGAAATTTTGACTCTGGGGGGCGCTAAACCCTTATGCCTCAGCGCCGTTAAAAAGCGGCGCTGTGGCATAAGCACCCTTAACTGCTGCCATTAAAAGGCGAATTAGCAGTCATTAAGGGGTTAAAATTATAGTAAATTAAGGTTACCTGAAGTAGGTGCAGACTATTTAGATTTTGGCTTTATAAAGACAAGTAGTACACCTCTTATAATCCTTTTCTAGTGAACTAGAATAGCATAACGGATAATAAGGCTATTGTAAATTTTTACCTGGATATGAGGAGTGTACTGTTCACAATGGGCTGGAACTGCGTGGTTGGTCTGGTCTGTCATCTTACCGTGATGCATGTTTCACTGCTCTGGCGTCTTCTGAGGGTGTGTACAACTGAGGTCAATAAGGGGAGTGGTTTAACAGAGAAGGATTTTGTGAGTCATGTAAATTGCAGATAATGTTAAATATATACTGTAGGAACAGTTTACTGCACTAGCATTTATTATTAACTTTTCCTATTTTCACATATACTTCCGTGTACTACTTGTCTTATAAAGTCAAAAACTAAATGGTCTGCACCTACTTGAGGTATCCTTGTTTTTTAATGACTTTACTGTAATTTTTTAACATGCAATTTAATAGTCATAGATCTCTTCTTGGTCTGGACATTTCACATCACAGACTTATGGTTTTTCATATGTCTTCTACAATTGTATTCAATTAGACTTATTTTTGTAAAACTTCCATAAACTTCACATAACATATTCTGGGATCTACATTTTCATATCCATAAGTCTTGCACATAATTTGGATAGTTTTATAGGAGTCCATTAACATCACATGTCTCTGAAGTTTGGTGATAAATTGAGTCATTACAAGCAAACACTAGTGGAATCTACAGTATACAGTATTTCAATGAAAATAAGCCATAGCATAATTTCACTGGATTTTTGGTGAATGCTTGAAATATAAGCCCTACTTAAAAAAAATAAGCTCTAGTTACAGTCAGGACCAGATTTTGTGAGGGAAATAGGGCATATTGATCAATTGCCCAGGGCTCCAACTCTCTTAGGGGCCCCTAGCATTTTAATTCCGAGGTTAAAACTGGTTAAGGACCTTTGGTGACATTACGGTCATGTGACCATCATGTCACCACAAGTTCTTTAAATGCAGGGGTTGAAAGGAACAAAAGAGATTTCCTGGTATGCAGGGCCGGCATTAGCGGTAAGGGGGTAAATTTGACAATTTGTCAGGGCCCTCACTCTTTTAGGGGCCCCAAGCATTTCTATTCCGAGGTTAAGACTGCTTAAAGATCTTGGTGACATCATGGTCATGTAACTATTGTGTTACCAAAGGTCCTTTAATTGCAGGAATCTAGAGGAACTGATGAGGAGACTGTCTGGTGTGTACCGTATGTACAGTGTGTGTATATTTACATATGTATGTACAGTGTGTGTAAAAACATGTGTATGTGATGTGTGTGTGATGGCATGATTATAAATATGACTAAATGTTGATTTTGTTTGTTCAAGAACAAATGTAGCTTGTTGTTCATGGAAAAAGAATAACAATCTCCTAAAAATAAGTCTTAAATCACCTTTCGGAGCAAAAAATATCATATAAACCTGTCTTATTTTTAGAGAAATACAGGAAGTGCCATCTAAATAAGTATTTTAGCATGGTTGGACTAAAATCCAGGACTGCAGGACAAACAATCAAGCTTTTATAAAAAATTAAAGCTCCTGAGCACCACAAAAAAAAATCCATTATGTAATTCACAGCCTATTGTATGCCATTAATAATATTGGTGCCTTTTTTATTCAGTTTTTCTACTGAAAATTTACAATAATCATAAGAACGGGGTCAGGAATCTTCAATTAGCTTGACATATGCCTTTCAAGGAACATACGAAAACGATCGAGAGAGTGAGAAAAAATTATATTAAACATTTACTTTTGGATTAATGGTGAGAGTCCCACTTCACAGGACCCAACTGATTGCAAAATGGGAAACCCCTTTAATTTAAAGGATTAAAAGGATCTTTTTGTGTGGGATGCAAATCGAATTATTCTCTAAAAACTAAGAACGTCACATTTTTTGATTCTAGAAGACCTTCTCCAGTGATGTGGAATATAATGTAATTGTACCGCTATGGAGATGGTAACTTCTAAAATGGCAAAAACTTGGATGGGTCCATGCATATATTGAGAACTGCTTTAAAAAATTATTATTGTGCCGACTCCAATACTAGAATCATTTTTCTGTATAACTGGAGGTACACTTTAAGGAACCAGTATATAGGTCAATGATTAGAAAAAAACTGATTTTTCTAGATTAAAGCTCTTGAGCCATTTACACAAAACCTGGCTACAAACCTATTTTTCCTCTATATGTTAAGCACTGGAACATTTTAATTAATTTGACTGTGTTTATTGAGCAGGGGAATTTAACATAGTCTCACATTAATTATTTTGGTACTATTCTTGCTCCCCATTTACTTTTACAAAGCACGACCAACTGTTCGTTACATATGCGTTTGCTTTTGAGACAGCGAAAAACGAATATAACAAACACTCATTTACTCCAGATACAAGCCTGCCAGGATTATAAAATAATATATAATACCCTCAATTCAGCAATTTGCAGTAGAGAATGCAATAAGTAAAAAACAATCAATCAGCAAAATAACACAAGCTTTGGAGGTCAGATAGACCACTTCAGGACCCAGAATAAATTTTGTGGTGTTTTACCGGCCAATCAACAAGATATTGAAAAATATATATACAGGTATATAGCCTAAATATTGTTTAAAACTTTTTGACTAAAGAAATAAAATCATGTAATTTGAAATAACCTTGAGAATAGTATAGATTTTAACAATTTAGTGCATATGTTTCATAAAGTTGCATATTCAGGTATTCTTGTCGGATTTCTTGAAAAAAACTGTGTCTTGTGTTGTTTCCATTGGACATTAGATTACGAAACAATACTTCTAGGGGAAAATATTAGCATCCCTGAATATTACATATACCATGAATCTCCTGAAAAATAAAATGTTTAGTGAAAGTACTTGGACTCCTATAATACCACATTTTTAACACAGAATAGTATAATATACAAAAATAACAAAAAAAAAATAATTGGTAGGAAAAAAAGGGCTTGTAAACAATGCAAGGTCATGACTAGTGGCACCCTTTGATCAGTTTGAAACAAAGGACAAAATCAGATTAACTTATGATGAATTAGAAATGAGACAAACCTGTCTCCAATAGGGTTGAGAGGATCAGGCAAAATTCAAATTTGACTGTTTTCCCAACAAATTAGCTTCTCTTCAAATTCAATGTCCTTTATTATGATCTGAGCTCTCTTGTAATATGTAAAAAATTAAAAAAAAAAATACTTACCTTATCGCTCATTTCTTTGACCTTAAATAGCGATGAACTTGTTTGGAAAACATTTGCCAATCTCAAACTCAGCACGAATGTAGCTCATTCTGATTCGTGTATTGATTCCTGTGCATTTTTCCTAAAAATCTGCAAAAGTCGGCCAAAGTTCAGTAAATGACTGAGTTCAATAAGGGCTCTTTCAGATGTCAGCATTTTCGGTAGCAACACAGGCTGCAAAACATTCCGCACATCCCTGTGTCATCAGGGTGACACGTAACAGCACCTAGAATCAGCGATACTGTTCGCGCTGTTCCCCGGCGCCGGGTCCTGAAGTAAAGACAGCTCACGTCATGGTACTCTGTTCATGCTGCAATCGGCACTGGCAGGGGACAATGTTGAGAGTTGTATTCAACTATTAACAAAATGTCAGGGACACCGCACTGCACTTGCTCACTGAGCCAGTGCGTGTGTCCTGAGTGAACAAACTGTGCCCAAGGATACCTGTATAGCAGAGCCACAGCAGGGAAGACGTGTGTTTCTGAGGAACAGGACCTTCCACAGCATGTGACTGCCAAGGGGCGGAGCCAGCCACACGTCTCTCAGAGGCAGCAGAAGCAGATAGAGAATGCTTCAGGCTGGAGGACCTGCAATCACCTGACTGCCTAGGGGCGTGGCCTAAGCTCCAGAGAGCTATGAGGTAAAGGAAAACTCCTAGAAGGGTAACTACGAAATGAAGTTACCAAGGGGCATAGACAGAATGGATGGTCAGGATAGCCAGGTCATACACATAGAGGGCGACGAAGTACAAAAGGAGCAGGCAGAGAATAACCAGAACACAGCCAAGGGATCATACACAGACGGAGCAACGCAGTACAAAAGGGACAGGCAAAACTCGTAACAGGGACACAGCCAAATCAGAACCAGACAGACAAAACGTAGCACAGGCACAAAGCACTGGCACAAGCACAAGGTCAGACACACTCAGCCAAAGGTCAGAGTATAAACGACAAAGACTGGCTTCACAGTGAGGCTATAAAAAGCCTCCCAGGACCCAGAAAGAGGCCAACCTAGTTAACCCCGTGACTACCTGATCCAAGAACCCAGTAAACCATGACAGTACCCCCTTCTTAATGGGGGGCCTCTGGACCCCCAGGTTTCCCAGGATTCCGAGCATGGAATGCCCGAACCAGACGGTCAGCATGGACCGATCTGGCCGGCACCCTAGACCGGTCCTGTGGACCGTACCCCCTCCAATGCACCAGGTACTGTAAGGACCCCCGAGACCGCCGGGAGTCTAAAATATGTTGTACCTCAAATTCCATGTGCCCATCAACCAAGACTGGGGAGAGAACAGCAGCTGGTTCTTCTACTACCAATCCTAAGGGTTTTAGCAAGGATCTATGGAATAAGTTATGGAGTTTCAAAGCGGGGGGAGGCGAAGACGATACACCACCGGGTTAATTACCTCAATGATCTCATAGGGACATATGAACTTGGGCCCCAGTTTGGCAGAGGGCAGTCGAAGACTTATGTTTCGCGTGGAGAGCCACACCTTGTCCCCACACTGCAACACCTGAGCAGGGTTCCTTTTTTATCTGCAAAACGCTTATAAGTCTCCTGAGCCCTGAACATATTTAATCGAACTTTTGACCACAGATCCCTGATTCGGTTAACACAGTCCTCAGCTCCTGGACAGCCTGAATCTAAACGTGAGAATTCACCAAAATGAGGGTTCAAACCATAATTAATAAAAAACGGTGACCTACCGGTAGATTGATTGGTACGGTTGTTGAAGGCGAACTCCGCTAACGGTAGGGCCTCACACCAGTCGCTTTGCAGAGTAGAAATCAAACATCGAAGAATTTGTTCAAGCGACTGGTTGATGTGCTCCGTCTGCCCGTTACTCTCTGGGTGGTAGGCTGAGGAAAAGGACAAAGATATCCCCAACCTTTTGCAAAAAGCCCGCCAAAACTTGGCCACAAATTGTGCCCCTCTGTCAGATACAATATTCATAGGTACCCCATGTGCGAGGAAATGCTTAGCGAGAGTCTCTGCAGAAGGTAGACTTGCCATAGGTACAAAATGCGCTAACTTAGAAAACCTGTCCACAACTACCCAGATAACCGTGTTACCCCGAGAAGAAGGAAGGTTGGTAATGAAGTCCATGGACAAGTGGGTCCATGGCCTTCCTGGAATTGGCAAAGGCACCAATTCCCCGGCCGGCCGGCAATGAGAGCTCTTAGAACGAGCGCATACCCCACACGCAGCGACATGCTTCTTAATATCTGAAGCCATCAAAGGCCACCAAAAAACTCTAGCCACTGCCTCTCGTGTGGCAGAAATGCCTGGGTGAGCACTCAGTTTTGAATCATGGAACTCCCGCAGGAGCCTGGTGCGTAACTGCTGAGGAACAAACAATTTGTTTTCGGGTTCGGACCTTGGAGCTAAAGATTGAGCCCCCACAATCTCCCGCTCCAATTCCGATGACACTTCAGCTATAACGACATTGGGTTGAAGAATGGGGGACGGCGGGTCAGGGGCGGAAAGCGGCTCAAAACTACGTGATAAAGCATCAGCTTTCACGTTTTTAGACCCTGGGCGAAAAGTTATAGAAAATTGAAATCTGGAAAAAAAAAGTGACCAACGGGCCTGCCTAGGAGTCAGTCTTTTAGCAGATTTGATATACTCTAGGTTTTTGTGGTCGGTGATGACTGTGATGGGGTGAGCCGCCCCCTCCAAAAAATGCCTCCATTCCTCGAATGCCAACTTGATTGCTAAGAGTTCTCTATTACCAACGTCATAATTTCTCTCAGCCTGAGAAAATTTTTTCGAGAAATAGGCACAAGGTTTGAGGTTAGTCAGAGAAGTAGGTCCCTGTGACAACACTGCCCCCACCCCAACCTCCGAAGCATCAACTTCAACCACAAACGGCTTGGATGAGTCAGGTTGAACCAGAACAGGAGCGGATGTGAAACAATTTTTCAAACTTAAAAAAGATTGTTTGGCCGACGGGGACCAGTTCCTAACATCTGCCCCTTTACGTGTGAGATCCGTGAGGGGTTTCACAATCTGAGAAAAACCCTTGATAAACCTGCGATAGTAATTCGCGAATCCCAAGAAGCGCTGGAGTCCTCTAAGGTCCCGAGGCTGGACCCACTCCATAATGGCTTGCACCTTCTTGGGATCCATACGAAACCCCTGTGGAGAGATTATGAGACCCAAAAAAGATAGCTCCTGAACAAAGAAAGAACATTTCTCCAACTTAACAAATAATTGATTTTCCCTGAGTCTTTGAAACACAGTTTTAACATGTGATAAATGAGAATGTCTGTCAGAGGAATATATCAGTATGTCATCCAAGTAGATCACAACAAAACGGCCAATGAGGTCCGAAAAAACTACATTAATGAAATTTTGAAACACAGCTGGAGCATTGGTGAGACCGAAAGGCATGACGAGATTCTCACATAACCCCTCAGTAGTAAGAAAAGCAGTTTTCCACTCATCCCCTTCCCGCACTCTTATCAAATTATAAGCCCCCTGAGGTCCAATTTTGAAAACCACTTGGCCCCAGAGAGCTGGTTGCAGAGATCAGGAATCAGAGGCAAGGGAGTATGTATTCCTGACTGTGATTTTATTAAGTTCTCGAAAGTCGAGGCAGGGACGTAGACCGCCATCCTTCTTTTTAACAAAGAAGAACCCCGCAGCTACTGGGGACACTGAGGGCCTTATATGCCCTTTGCGAAGACTTTCAGCAATGAATTGCTTCATAGCCAGGCGCTCCGGGCCTGACAAATTAAACAGACGGGCCTTGGGCAATTTGGCTCCCGGGACAAGATCAATAGCACAGTCAAATGATCTATGCGGGGGCAGAGCCTCAGCCTCACTTTCAGAGAACACGTCCTCAAAGTCTTTCAGGTACTCCGGAATACCCTCCAGACCAACAGAAGACACTGAGACAGGTTTTGCAAGTTTCATACAATAAACAGGTTTATGGCAACAGTCGACACATTGGGATCCCCATTTAATAATCTCCCTGATTCCAAGTCAATCACCGGGTTGTGGCGTTGAAGCCATGGCATACCCAGCACTAGCCCTGTGGGCAATTTGTCCATGACAAAACATTCCATGTCTTCCTTGTGGGAAGAACCGACCTGCAAAGAAAACCTTTTGGAAGCATAAAGAATCCCTGTTTGGGTAAGAGGGGAAGAGTCGGTAGCAACAATTTTAAGGAATGTCTCCAGCCTGACTGTCCCTATCTTATGTTGGGAGACGACACAGGAACTGATGAGATTGAGAGATGAACCACTGTCCACCAATGTTGTCGAGAAAAAACGATAGTTGTCTACCAATAGTTCCACCTTTAACACGACTTTTGAACATGAGGAAAATAGTACCTGAAGGTCTGGGCAGCCTCCTCGACCACTACCCAGACCTAGTAGTTTTCCGCTGTCTTAGATAACGGTCAGGTGGGGCAATATTTTCTCCAATGTCCGGACTCTCCACAATAGAAACAGAGTTGTTTCTCCCGGCGATGTCTTCTCTCCTTCTCTTTTAGCGAGGTGGTGCCAATGTCCATGACTTCAGTAGTGGCTCCAGTCTCTTTGCTGCCAGCAAACAGTGAGGTTTCACACTGCATGATACCCCTGGCGCGTTGCCTGCGGTCCATTCGTACGGCCTGGGTTATGGCATCCTCCAAAGTATCAGGTGGAGGATGAAGGGCCAGGGCGTCCTGGAGACGTTCAGATAGGCCTCTGCGGAATAGCCCTCGAAGGGCGGCATCATTCCAGGAGACCTCCGCTGCCCAACGTCGGAACTCCGAACAGAACCACTTGGCTGAATGTTTACCCTGACGAACACTCATTACCATGTCCTCAGCCATACGGACCCTGTCAGGCTCATCATAGATGCTGCCCAGGGCATGAAAAAACATATCAACAGTCATCCTCTCAGGAGCAGAAGGAGAGAGAGAAAAAGCCCAGGCTTGTGGGGCCCCCTGAAGTAGGGAAATAATGACCCCCACCCTCTGGAACTCATCCCCAGAAGAGCAAGGCCTCAGGGAGAAAAAAAGTTTACACCCCTCCCTGAAGGCTCTGAACTCATTTTTATCCCCTGAGAAGTAGTCGGGCAGTTTAACTGGAGATTCAGGAGATACCAATGACACATCCTTACCACCTGTACCCAGAGACCCCGCAGCGACAGCCCCCTGTACGGTATCTACCAGCTGCTGCTGGGTCTGAGCCATCATGCGCTGCTCAACATTCAACTCCTGGAACCTTTGCGTCAGAAGTTTCACCTGACCTGCTAACACCTGCATGGGATCCATGGGGATAACACTCCTAAATCTCCCCCTCAGAAAAAATGTAACGGTCGTTTATAATGTCAGGGACACCGCACTGCACTTGCTCACTGAGCCAGTGCGTGTGTCCTGAGTGAACAAACTGTGCCCAAGGATACCTGTATAGCAGAGCCGCAGCAGGGAATTCGTGTGTTTCTGAGGAACAGGACCTTCTGCAGCATGTGACTGCCAAGGGGCGGAGCCAGCCACACGTCTATCAGAGGCAGCAGAAGCAGATAGAGAATGCTTCAGGCTGGAGGACCTGCAATCACCTGACTGCCTAGGGCGTGGCCTAAGCTCCAGAGAGCTATGAGGTAAAGGAAAACTCCTAGAAGGGTAACTACGAAATAAAGTTACCAAGGGGCATAGGCAGAATGGATGGTCAGGATAGCCAGGTCATACACATAGAGAGCGATGAAGTACAAAAGGAGCAGGCAGAGAATAACCAGAACACAGCCAAGGGATCATACACAGACGGAGCAACGCAGTACAAAAGGGACAGGCAAAACTCGTAACAGGGACACAGCCAAATCAGAACCAGACAGACAAAACGTAGCACAGGCACAAAGCACTGGCACAAGCACAAGGTCAGACACACTCAGCCAAAGGTCAGAGTATAAACGACAAAGACTGGCTTCACAGTGAGGCTATAAAAAGCCTCCAGGACCCAGAAAGAGGCCAACCTAGTTAACCCCGTGACTACCTGATCCAAGAACCCAGTAAACCATGACACAAAAATGATGTGGGGTTCCCCTGTATTTTTGATAACCAGCCAGGCAAAAATGACAGCTGAGGGCTGGTTATTAAGAATAGAGGGGTCCCCACACTGTATTATTTAAGTAGTGGCTACAGGATTCTATTTTTAGGTTGGGGGGCAATATCTATGGCGCCATACCAACCTGTAATAACAGCCCCCAGCTGTTTGCTTTAGCTTGGCTAGTTGTCAAAAAATGAAGCGGACCCCAATAAGTTTTTTATAAGTTCTTTATTTAATTAATTAAAAAATAAAGCGTACGGACAGCTCTATTCTTGATAACCAACCTTGCTGAAGCTGACAGCTGAGGGTTGCAACCCACAGCTGTCAGTTTTGCTTGCTGGTTATCAAAATACAGGGGAATCCCATTTTATTTTCTGTGTTGTCACCCACGTTAATAACCAGGAAAGTCTAAGTTTACAGCTATGAGTTTATTTATAGCCTGGAAGCCTTTATGAATATTTTTTCTTTCCCAGAATATTAAGATCAGCCCCAGCTGTCAGTTTTCCCTCAGCTGTTTCTGAACATTATGGAGGACCCCACTCTGTTTTTTTCATTTATTTGTTTATTTGTATATCTAGTACAGCAAAATACACACCCAAGTTAACCTTAGTTTACAGCCCTCAGGTGTTCCAGAAGCTGAACATTTCAGTAATCTTAAAATGTATCAGTTATATGACAGGGGCGACGATGGGTGTGGTTTTTGACATGCTTCCGGCACCTACATGGTAAATGCCACTGTCAGAACTCAACAGCGGCATTTAACATGTTAACAGCCGTGGGTGGATCGCGGTTAGGAGCACATGACAGCTGATCAGATCAGCTGCCATGGGCCTGAATAGATGCCGGAAAGGAGGCATGGCTTTTGATGCTCTGTTACATTGTCAAACAAGTCAGCGAACATTTAAAAGTTTACCAAACCGAACCGAATGTCAAAAGGTTCGCTCATCTCTAGCCATCAACTCCTTACTATCACAGGTCTGGTCCTTGTTGCATCTTCTGATCAACACAGAGAGAGTTGAATCCCAGAGCCTCTTCTCACTAGACCAGGAGTTTTAGCTCTGGTGGGGCCCAGGACTTTTGATGCAGAAGGTCCCAAATTCATGACATCACTGCTCTCGGCATGGTCTTGTGTGCTCGCGCAGAACCACGGATTCAGCATGTATGGAAGCACTTAGAAGATGTGACAGTGAAAATGAAGCCAGAGAGGTGAGTGATAAGTTGAGTATAACTTTTGTTAAAAAACAACAACTTTTGATACTTATTTACAGTTTAGTAAAATGGAATCCAGCAACTGGTATTTTATTGATTACCTGTGGAAGTGACTGCATTTCGGCAAATGCGGAGTTTTGTAAAATTAGAGCATAATTCAATTCTACTCAAATATGTTTGCTCATTTCTAGTCCTCATTGTGTCAGTGTTCATGTGACTTTAATTAGCCTATGAATTGAGGCTTTAATACTTAAAGGGAACTTGACAGCTGATACATGCTGCATGATCCAAGGGCAGCATACATCAGACAGTCTCTGTATGATTTCAGACAGGTATGTTTTACTCTGAAACGCTGACTGAGCCTCACAGGAGACTAGTCGGACAAGTGCTTCCCTGGTGGCTTCTCCCTGCCTACTGTTCTGAAGTGAAAGGTCTCTCCCTGCACGCATGTATACAGAGAGAAGAAAAAAGAGCTGAGATGATGGTCAATAATAATAAAGAAAATGATTATTTAATGCATATATATGCAGTAGTGATGTACTGATATAAAAAAAAGTGCATATCAAACTATATTATACTGACAAATAGCAAAATTAGTGTATATGTATAGCATTATAACATATTGCTGCACAAAAATGTCAAACATAAATCAGATTTGTGACATAGTGTATACATAATAATGAGATTCCACAATAGTTTCGCAGAGTCATGAAGAAAAATGGAATGTAGAATGGTATACACATAAATATTATACAATGTGAGTGAATAACAGAAGGTGTGGGGTATGACTATCCTGGGTACAATCATATTAGTAAACTGCATGTGCAATGAAATACTTAGAAAATGGATAGAACATAATCCATAATAGAGTGCTTTTGCATGATATCCTTCTATTCACATGTGTAACCTACAATCATGAATGATATAACTATAGTTGGAATCATGTAAAAAACTGTGTTACCTAGATATGTGAATGCTGCAGCTTGTATCGACATACGCTAACCCCTACTTGAGTTTCGGCGTGCCTTCATCTGGGGATAAATGAGCACATGTCGAAACGCACGTAGGGGTGGGTGACAATTTTCCTTTGTATTTTAGGCAAAACATATATATATGTTTTCATCTTTTACATTTTTAAAAATTACAAAAAGGAAAATGGGCAGATGCAAAAGTTTGGGCACCCTGCACGGTTAGTACCTAGTAGCAGGCTCAGACTGGCCCATAGGGGAACAGGGGATTTCCCTGGTGGGCCCCTGTGCTGATCTTGGCCACCAACACCATTTTATGGGCAGTACTTGGTATAATTCACTTGATTCACTCTGCACAGAAAAAAGCAGCATCTCATCATTCATTAACCAAACTACCCAGCTTACTATTATATAGAGATATAGTTTAATTTGAACAAGGGTAGTGTAATATTTGTATGCAGGTGAAAAGTGGGCCCCCCAAAGGTCAATGTTACTGGTGGGCCCTTGGCACCCCAGTCCAACATTGCCTAGTAGCACCCCTTTTTGCAAGTATCACAGCTTATAAATACTTTCTGTAGCCAGACAAGAGTCTTTCAATTCTTGTTTGAGGGATTATCATCTATTCTTCCTTGGAAAATGTTTCCAGTTCTGTGAGATTCCTGGGTTGTCTTGCATGCACTGCTATTTTGAGTGCTAGCCACAGATTTTCAATGATGTTCAGAAAAGGGGACTGTGAGGGCATTGTAAAACCTTCAGCTTGCGCCTGTTGAGGTAGTCTATTGTGGACTTTGAAGTGTGTTTAGGATCATTATCCATTTCTAGAAGCCATCCTCTTTTCAATTACAGCTTTTTTACAGATGGTGTTATGTTTGCATCAAAAATTTATTGAAATTTCATTGAATCAATTCTTTCCTCTACCTTTGAAATGTTCCCAGTACCATTATCTGCAACATGACCCCAAAAGCCATCCACTCCCATGCTTAATGATTGGCGAGATGTTCTTTTCCTGAAAATTTTTTTCTACTCGCATACCTTTGACCATTGTGGCCAAAGAGTTCTATTTTAACCTCATCCATCCACAGGATTTGTTTCCAAATTGCATCAGGCTTGTTTAGATGTACTTTTACATACTTCTGATGCTGAATTTTATGGTGAGGACGCAGGAGAGGTTTTCTTCTGATGACTCTTCACTGAATTTCATATTTGTGCAGGTGTCTCTGAACAGTAAAACAATGTACCACAGCTCCAAAGTCATCTAAATCTTTCTGAAGGTCTATTGAAGTCATGTGGGGGGTTCTGATTCACCTCTCTAGAAATCCTATCACTGAAATTTTGATTGCTCTTCAAGACCTTATCTTGACCTCCACTGTTCCTGTTAACTGCCATTTTTTAAATACATTTCAAACAGAGGAAAGGACAACTTGAAAGCACTTTGCTGTCTTCTTATGGCCCTCTCCTACTTTGTGGGCCTCCACCAGTCTCAATTTCAGAGTGCTAAGCAGCCGGTTAGAAGAACCCATGCCTGCAGGTTTTTGGCACATGGTTAGAGGAGGCTGGGTTTTTATAAAGCTGGGAAATTAGCATCATCAGTCCTTTCCTAATGATGATAGTGAACACGCCATAACTCTAACAGGCTATTTAAGGTATGAAGCCTGAGTACACAAATGTCAAATGGTGCCCAAACTTTAGCATCTGCCCATTTGTCTTTTTATATTTTTTAAAATGTAAAAATTGACAATATATATTTTTTATTTTTGCCTAAAATACAAAGGAAATGTGTCATCTTTAACTTTAGCCCTTTTATAGATCATTTCATTTTCAACTTGCTTAAGTGTTCACAATAACAGTAATTTTGACCAGGGGTGTCCAAGCCTTTAAATGCCACTGTATATGCAAAAAGAATATACAAAGGATATTATGGAGAGCACAAGGAATACATAAATAAATTGAGAGGTTATTCCGCTATCATATGTTCTTGTCAGAGAAATGTATGCTAGAAAGCATGTTTCTGGATACAGAGGAGATATCTGTCCTAAATAGAACTGGGGGAGTAGTTGCAGATAAAAGTCTCTGTGAAGAGAGGATTTCAATAGTCAATATAAGTGAGTTTTATACTGAAAGAGCAATAGCATGTAAAAGTCCCAGGAAAGGTAGAAAAGAGAAGAAAAAATAGAGCATGATTTGTATAGAAGACGTATAGATAACTGATGCAGGAAAGCAGTGTATAATAAATCATATAAATCATTATATCACAAACAAGAAAATGGAGTATATACTACATCCCACAAATCATAATAAATAAAATAGTTTTTATTCTGTTATCACATACGAGTTCATTGTCTAACAAACAATATAATACAGACATAGAGGAAAATATGGAGGTGACATGAAGGTAAGCAAGGGAGAGTGGGAGACAAAATATAACCAAAGGGGGCAGGACCAGATATATAACCATTGTATACAGCACAAGTAGCAGAAATGCTGGTGAAAAAGGAGTAAGAGAAATCAGTGCCCAAAACACCAGATGCAAATGCTACAATGAATCAGTCCTGCTTACCCATCATGAATGGCAGCTCCCACACCTCTCCCTGCGGCCCCTTATATAATGACCCATATATGCGTGATGTATGTGTGACATGTAAGATGTGGACTGCACATGCACCGGATTGTCTGTGAGTATTGACGAAGATAGCTGAGCGAGAGACCGAGGTAGAGGCAGGTATGTAAAGTAGGAGAAAGGCACAGTACACTGAAATACTGGATGAATATGAAAGGAATAGAGGAAAGATAGAAGATGGATAAGGGAAAGGAGATTGAGAGGAAAAGGGAGTTTAGTTGGCAAAGAGAGTATTGGAAAAGGGAAAGAACTAAAGTAAAACTTTTGAGAGGGAATATAAGAAAAGGAGCAAAGTAAAATAGATGGTGATAAACAGAAGAAATAATGGAAAATGAAACAAGGTAGAAGTGTTAATCAAAAAAGGGAGAGACCTAAACAAACCAAGGAATTGGCAAAAAGAAAGAAAAGGAAAGACAAGAAAGGAAAAGAAAAGGAGAGATGAGGATAGATGAGAGGAAAGGTAGTAGGAAATGGGAATGGGAGAGCGAGAAAGAGGTAAAAGGAATAAGATAGAGGAAGGGAAAGATGAAGGAAACAGAGGGAAGGGGTGAGATTGGGTGTAGTAGAATAAAAAAAAGAAAGAGAAATAGAAGAAAAGAGAAAAAAAGAATTCCCTTTAAGTTAAGGCATAAAAAAGAATTGACTGAACTTTAACAAACGTTACACAGCAAAACCACAATCCTTCTGGCAAAATGTTCGGAGGACAGATGAAACCTATGTAGAGGTCTTTGCAAATGCATAACAGCGATATTTGAAATGACATGGAGATCACAATGGTTCATCATTTCTCATGATTATTGAATGACTTAAAATGAACACAAAACAACTGTCATAAAAAACCTTTGACTTTGCTATCATAAATAGTGATGGGCAAACCCACCGATGATCGGAATCGGTGGGTTCACCCAAGTTTTTTGTAAAGTTTGAACTCGGGGCCGGAGATGATGCGAACTTGCGTCCGAACCCCGAGCTTGGCATTACAGATATGGGATGGGGCAGGAGGCCTGTAATAATAAACATTATACTTACCTGTCCAGCGATGCGGCCTCCCGTCCAGCTGTCTCCCAGCCGCATCTGCTTCTGGGGCCACTCATTAACTTCCGGCGGTATTCACTGCACTCGGCAGTCTTTGGATTTTTCCAGCAGTGTTCGTGCGGTGACGTCAGGGTGCACGGGATGGGAGGACGCGTCGTTGGATAGATAAGTATAATTATAATGTTTATTATTAATTTTATACTTTTACAGGCCTTGGACCCGAACTGTAACACGGATTTCTCATGGAAACCCGTGTTCGGGACCTTGTGACCGAACATGGTACGGGTCCAGAACTTTACAGTTCGGGTTCGACCATCCTTAATCATAACCTACAATGCAATTTTCATTCAGCTGGAACTTGCCTACAAACAGTAGTTTTGTTGGTTTTTACAAATTAATGGTGCATTATCGTATCACAATGCAAAATATTTTGCTACCAAAATATTATTCGTAACATAATACAAAAAGATGAAGTTTATTAAGTAAATAGTAAGCCATGGAAGAATCAGGTGAGATAGAAATATAAGGTTGCTTCTTTTCTACTGTACATGAGCCATATTTTCCACCTTTTCATACATATATGACTTGGATTTTATGTCTTAATATCATTTCTTGTATGCAGACTTTGCTCAGTGTGATTTAAGATTGTGTGATTTTGCCTATGGTCCCAATCCATCATTGCCTTTGTCCTTGTTTTTTGATATTTACTCTCCTGTTTTTTTTGTTGTTTTCCAGATGTTTTAGCCTGATTAATCAATTGCAATATTTTAAAAAGTCAAAAATAGGGTGCAATTTCACTACAGTCCCCTGGTTTGTTTTTGAGTATGACAAAATTTTGAGGAAATTTTTGCAACTTTTGGCGTTAACGTGAAATTTGTCATGCCTAAAGTCACAAAAACAGTTGAAGACAGGAGGAAAGTCCATTTTTGACTATGTGCTATATTCATGAATCATGATTACCATTTTGATGAATTTGGCACCAAAACCGGCAACTAATACCACAAGGCAAAAAAAGAAAGTGACTTAAAATAAATGAAATGATGAAACAGGTCCTATTTGTTCACAATGGAGTTGCTAGTTAGAACAGTTTTTTACCTTAGGCCGGGATCACACATGAGAGAAACTCGCACAATTCTTGTGCTTGTCTCTCGCATGAACACCCGGCACTACCGCAGGCACTCGGACCAGAGCGTGCAGCTGCATGTATTTCTATGCAGCCGCACGCTTCGGTCCGAGTGCCGGCGGCAGCGCCGGGTGTCCATGCGAGTTTCCCGCATGTGTGATGCTGGCCTTAGAGGGGTATTACCCAAATAGAATATATGCTTCAAGATTTTTTTGTGCTCTGTCTCTGAAATCTATCTGATGGGCTAATTTTTGGATAAAAATATGTTTATATCTGTCTAGCATATCAAAAAACTGACCGGCACATCCAAACATAGATCCAGTGTGAATAGGTGCTAAACCTAGAGTCACCAACTCATATACATACAAGAAAAAAAGGTAGCACACTGTAGCGCTATAGCTTGCAAACAAGAAATATGAAAATATGAAAAATATGAAAAATGAATTGCATCATTACCTTAGAAATATGAAAAATTGAGAAGTCTTAGCGCATAAGGTGGCCTTGACGTGGCTATCAGGCTCACATAATTTGGCCATCTTATGTGCTAAGACTTCTCAATTTTTCATATTTCTAAGGTAATGATGCAATTCATTTTTCATATTTTCATATTTCGTGTTTGCAAGCTATAGCGCTACAGTGTGCTACCTTTTTTTCTTGTATATATCTGTCTAGCAGTGAAAGTAATAAAACTACAAAAAACTGGGTAAGTGTTAGGGTTCCCGCTGCTGCACAAGGGAATTTCAAACCAGTTCTGCTGCGGTCCCCCATCCATCTCCGGCCGCAGTGGAGCCTGCTCAGCAAAGATGTCGGTCCCAGCGTCTCGCCCAGTTTAACACTGTGCAGAGGCTTGTTGCAGTCTTTCCTGGTTATAACCAGTGCTGGAGCAGGCAGTTCGGGAACTAAGTCCCTGCTGTCTCCAACTGAGCATGCCCAGGGCAAGATCTCCCATTGGAGATGAGGGGTCACATGCTCAGTTACAGCAGCGACTCCCATTGGTCTGCCAGGAAGGTCCTGAAACTACATGTGTTCTGGAATGGTTTTGCATTGGTCCTTTTCTGGTAGGTCCTGCAGTTGCTACTATAAAAGGGTGGCATGGCTGGGCCGCCATGCACTAGTATCAAATCCGTTACGTGCTTGCGCCAGTGTGGTCATGTATGCATGTGGTTAGGTCTGGCTGAAATAAGCCCCTAGAATACCGGCACCTCCAGTGAGGAGATTGTATGCACGTGTTCGGGGCTCGGCTGAAAACGCCATTAGAATACCGGCTACTTCGGTGAGGAGATTATTGCTTGTGTTCTGACTGCATGATCATGAACTGCTATCCACACAGCAGCTAACCGTGTACCTGGACCCAGTAGGCTTACTCAGCGACTTTGTGACGCAACAGGGTTCGCTTTAAAACCCTAGTCAGCGCCCTAGTGTTTTACTTTGCGGCTCACTGAAGCTAAGTGAGTTCGCACTTATCGCCATATAGCGCTGTGGCATTCCCGCTAGCGGCTCTGTGGATTAACAGAGATCGCACTAACTGCCACAGCACGCTACGGCGTTTATTTTAGCGACTCTGCGGGATAACAGAGTTCGCTACTCACGCCATCTTACTAGCAGCAGGCTCTGCCTGCACGGTGGACCCCGGGCTGCGAACGCACCTCTCCTTAATATTTATTAGGTGCGTTCCGCAGGCCCTTAACAGTAAGCCTGTACAATTTTTGTAGTTTTCTTTATTATTGGTTTATAAACTTTCCATAAAATAGATAAGTCTTTCATTTTTAATCTTGTTTTTTACTCTGCTTAAAATGTCTCACATTGGGTTCGCTATAAACCGAAGCTCGCTCAGGTCCAGCTGTGTAGTCGTAGAATAAATGTTAATCTAATACAGGTTAGTGGGTCAAATGCAATCATGGTCTTGTGGGAAAACCTTAATAGTGTTCTGCTTCTTCTAACATAGTAAACTTGGATATTATATGATAGGTTAAACACAAGTGAACCTTAGCAAGAATGTTCTTGAAACTAGGATTTACAACAAAAGAAAATACATTGGAATAGTGACCTAGGATTGACTTTGCTCTCAAAGAGATCACTCGGAAAGCTAAAGTTTGCTGTGGAACTTGTCGCTTCGAAAATGTTTGGTAAGTAATTCCCCAGGTCAGTCCATTGTTGCAAGTCAGATTTCAGAAGAAGGTTTTATTTTGTTCCTGAATCTTTTTTTTCCCTCTTCTTTTGTGAAAGAAAAAAAAGTTTTATGAAATTATATGGAAATTTATTATGCAATGGTTGGTTTCATCTTTCTGGACTCCTCAGAGATCATGTAGAACATATTTGAAGTTAAAAGCCTGTAAATACATAGGCTTTTGTTATGCGAACATCCCAAAGTGAACTGAAAATTGTGTACTCTGAAGCTGAAGGTCTCCTGTGTTTAATGTCTTATTTCCATTTTTATATATTTTGTTTTATTTTCCTATGTTTAATGTCACTATGCTTAATGTACATACGCTGAAAAGGTTTCAGGTCCATTAAGAAATTGCTTGTTATCGGAAATAAATATATAATTCATTAGCATGGTAAGGTCACGAGGAAACAAGGGAGCAATAAAGTAGATTGTGTTTTTGCCAAATATCTTGTGCTAATAGTATTACGATGCAAACAATGAAGAGCCGGGCTCAGTAAACTAAACCTGTATAATATTTAGAGAAGTAGTGGAAGTAATACATAAAACTCAAGTGCCTCATATATTTATAAATGCACACATAAATATCAAACATTAATACAAAAAGGCTACTGATATGAAAAAAAAAATATATATATATACACAAAATAAATTGTAATAATAACAGTTTTAATTATATAGCGCCAACATATTTTGCAGCATTTTACAATTAAGTGAGGATATGTACAGACAATAAAGACATTAAATAATAACACATATTTCAACAATTATAGAAAGAGTGAGGACTCTGCTTGCAAGTTTACACTGTATAATGACATGGCGGGGACTCAATAAGTAAAAAGTGTTTGTCTTATATGGTCCAACAATCAAAATAAATAGTGGTTTTCGAAAAATGTTGCATTATCCGGTCATCAGCCGGTCTAAATATAGTTACCAAGTGCTATTGAGTGCATAGAAGATGTGGACTGGAGTCTAAGGCTAAGTGCACACGTTGAGGATTCTTAGCGTTTTTACCGCTAAAACAAAAACGCTTACCCAACGCAACTCATTTATCCTATGGGATTCCGCAATGATGTGCACATGCTGCGCTTTTTTCCGCTGTGCAATCGTATCGCGGAAAAAAAAACAGCATGTTCATTCTTTTTCCGGAATCGCGGTGATTCCGCTGCCATAGGATTGCATTGAACCGCTTACTTTCCGCATATGGCTATGCCCACCATGCGCAAAGTAAGTGGTTCATGTGCGGATGGTACCCAGGGCCTGGAGGAGAGGAGACTCTCCTCCAGGCCCTGGGTACCATATCCTTGTGAAAACAATAATTATAAAATAAAAAATAATGATATTCTCACCTTCCGGCGGCCCCCGCAGCTTTCCCGCCTCTCAGCGACGCTCCCGGCCAATCCAGTAATGCATTGAGAGAATCACCCCGATGACGTAGCGGTCTCGCGTGATGCTACGTCATCTGGGGTCATTGTCGCTATGCATTGCTGAGAACGTGATTGGCCGGGAACGTTGCTGAGAGGCGGGAAAGCTGCGGGGGCCGCCGGAAGGTGAGAATAGCACACTTTATAATTTTTTTTCTTATTATTTTTACATTAGATCTTTTTACTATTGATGCGGCATAGGCGGCATCAATAGTAAAAAGTTGGTCACACGAGTCAAACACTATGTTTGACTCGTGTGACCAACTTGTCAATCAGTGTTCCAAGCGATGCTACAGATCGCTTGGAAAACGCTAGCATTCTGCAAGCTAAGGTTACGCTTGCAAAATGCTATTATTCTGGCCGGAATACGCATACCAAAAAAATTGCGTATTTCCCGCAGCAGGGAGGTGCGGGATTGCCGCGGAAATTACAGCGGCAATTCCGCAATGTGTGCACTTAGCCTAAGGGGTAAGGTTTCTCCTTGTGGAGAGTGACATACCAGCTCTGGCGTGTCAAGGTAAGGAGGCTTATTCGCCGTGCAATGCTCCTCTGGAAATTTAATATGCAAATTGCCTCTTCAGAAAAAAAGGGACTTGAAATCTATAGCGCCACCTGTTGGAAGTAGCGATCCTACAAGTCACGATAAACCCTTAAACAAGTCTTGTAAATGACTTAGGATAAAAGCCAAATCAGTATCTCAATTTGCAGACACAGTGTTTCGGGCTATTGGCCCTCATCAGTGCAAAGTATGAGAACGGATTTGGCTAGTGGCACGCCAGAGCTGGTGTGTCACTCTCCACAAGGAGAACCCTTACCCCTTAGACCCCAGTCCAGAGCCTCTCACCTAGCCAAATCCGTTCTCATACTTTGCACTGACGAGGGCCAATAGTCCGAAACACCGTGTCTGCAAATTGAGATACTGATTTCGCTTTTATCCTAAGTCATATTAAAAGACTCGTTAAAGGGTTGATTGTGACTTGTAGGATCGCTACTTCCAACAGGTGGCGCTATAGAGTTCAAGTCCTCTTTTTTCTGAAGAGGCAGTTTGCATATGGAAGATGTGGAGACAGATAAGTAGGATGGACCAAGTTCTGAGAAAAATTTAGAAAAGGGGAACAGGGAAGAGTTAGATTACTGTAGTGAGGACACATGCATGTCTAAAGAGATGTGTTTTTAAAGCACGCTTAGGTATTTATTGCATCATCCGTAGTTTTGCATACCAGAAAACTGGCACAGTATGAGAGAAGTCTTGGAGATGGGAGTGTGGTATTTGGATTATGGAGGATGTTGGTTTTAGATCAGTTGTAGATCGGAGAGCATGAGTAGGGTGATAGAGAGATGAGGGAAGTGATGCATGTTGGTGCAGATCAGTGGAGAGCTTTGTGGGTGTGAGAGATATGTTTATATTGTACTTTGTAGTGGAAGGGTAACCAGTGCAATGACTGGCACAAGGTGAAGGCAACGTTGTTGTGACTGGACAGAAATACGACCATGGATGCAGCATCCAGGATGGAATGGAAAAGAGAAAATTGGGTAAGAGGAAGACAGTGAGGGTGCTGCTTGAGACATGTGGCTGAACCAACCAAAGAAATTGCAATATCAGGTATAGGAAGGTTAGTAGAGGGAGGAAACACAAGAAGTTCAGTTTGGAAATATTCAGTTTGAGATAGTGGGATGACATGTTGTTATAGAAAGCAAACATACAATCTCTAGTATTTTGTATTAAGGTGGGAGTAATGTCAGGAGAAAAGGTGTATAATCCGGTATCATAAGCATATAGATGGTAATGAAAACCAAATCTGCTGATAATTTGTCCAATAGAGGCAGTGTATAGAGAGATGAGAAGAGTGCCTAGGACTGAGCTTTGAGGAATTCTGATAGTACATGGAAGAAAAGATGAAGAGGACCCGGAAAAGTATACAGTGAAGAGTGGTCAAAGAGGTAGAAGGAGAAACAAGACATAGCAGGTTTTTTTAGGCCGATAGAACAGAGCATAGTGAGGGGAAGCTGTTGGCCTACAGTTTCAAATGCAGCAAAGTTATCCAGAAGGATCAGCAGGGGGCAGTGACCATTAGAATTTCTGTTATTGGATTGTTAGAAACTTTAGTAAGGGCAGTTTCAGTAGAATCAATAGAACAGAAACTGTGCTGAAACGGTCAAGAGAATTATCTGAGAGGCAGCGAACTAGAAGAAAGTGGACCAAACATTCCAGGAGTTTAGAAATGAAGGGGAGATTAGATACAGGTCTTTAGTTATCAGAGCATTTCTGGTGAAGGAATTTTTTTTAATTAAAGAAGTTATGACGACATGTTTGAATGAGAATAGAAAAATACCAGATGAAAGATAGAGGTTAAATATTTTAGTTCAATAGGAAGTGCCAGCCGTGTAGAGAAATTGAAGGAGATGTGAGGGAATAGTCATTGGTGCAGGTTGCAGAAGAGTTAGTAAGCTGTGAAAGACAGAGAGAGGAGGTTAGATAAAAAAGATGAGTAACAGATGAATGGATTATCAATGGAGATGTTAAAGTCCCTCATGATGAGAGTTGGAATGTCACAGGATAGGAGGCATGGAAGCCTGGTGGCAAAGAGATCCAGGAAATGGTGTATTTTGGCTGAAAGGTGATGGAAAACACCACCACTCCCAGGGAGAAGGGTTTGAAGAGTCTAACAGTATGGACCCCAAAGGAAGGAAACATAAGTGAGAGCACTGGGGGGGATAACCTGGAAAGCATATTGTGATAAAGGGAGCAGAACAACACTTCTACCTTGTCTGCTCTCAAGTCTGGGAGTATGTGAAAGTTGTAGCCTACCATATGAGAAAGCAGCTGTGGTGTCCGACTGCTTGATCCAGGTTTCAGTGAAAGCCGAGAGATTAAGGAATTGGAATGGAAGACATCATGGATGTAGGAAAGTTTGTTTCACACTGACCGTGAGTTCCAGCGGACACAAATAAAAGAGAAAGGAGAAGTCATGCACTGAATGTTCATAAGATTAGCAGAATTCCTATGTCCAACAGGAAGGGAGTTATATTTACTAGTTGAAGGAGGGAAAGGGTTAGGAGAGATGTCTCCACTGACAATGTGAAGGATAATAAGGAGAGTGAGCAGGTTGTTCAGTGATTTATATGCATAAATTATACATATTTATATTAGAGATGAGTGGATGTTTTGCAATTTGAACTGGCCAAATTTTCTCTAAAAATTAACTTATGGTGAATAAATTTATGTGAATTTCAGTACTAGAATGCTTGTAATTTCTCAGAAAGTACCCATGAAGGAGAGGAAAGACCCCCACTTACCACAAGAACCTACATTTTATAGAAGAGAGATAGAGGACCTCCCTGACCGTAAGAGCTTACTGTTGTGAATGGACTTGAAATGAGTTCTGAGCAGAGGCTCCCTCTGGTGGTTACAAGCGGTACTGGACTGTCCAGTGAAGATTGTGAGGATTGGGAATCAGGTGTTACTGACTGGTCTTATATAAGGGACTCGCCTTCCCATCAGGGTTGCCGGTGATCAATTGTTCTGGTCTCAATCCTTGATTCCTGTTTCCTTTGTAGCCTGCTGTGTCGTGTCTGCATCTCCTGCTAACAGATAAGACATTTTCTTCTTTTTGTTTTTGTGCTTGATTTTTGCATTTTGTCCTGCACTTCTGTGGGGGCCTTCAGGGTCCCCTTGGGGGGCTTTTGCCCTCTCAGTTTAGTTCAGCCACTGATGTTTGTACATTTGCTCTTTCCAGTTTTTTCAGTGGCTGCTGTTTTGATTTTGTTACACCAGAGAACTAATTTAGGTGGTAGAGGTCGTGTGATCTCAGGTGTTTTTGAAATTAGTAGAGTTGGTGCTTTTCAGGGTTTTTTGGGATTGCAGTAAGTGCCCTTCCTATCCTTTTCTATTTAGGTAGTTTGGGCCCCAACGTTTGCTCATACTATTTTCTGTCTGTGTCAGTATTTCTTCTTGTCTAACCGCCATTACATGTTTGGGGGCTTTCTATGTTTTTTGGGATCTGCTCCGGGGCAGATAGCTTTCCTCTTTCTATCTTTAGGTGTAGTTAGTTTCTCAGGCTGTGACAAGGCGTCTAGGACCAACGTAGGAACGCTCCACGGCTGCCTCTAGTTGTGGTGGTTAGTCAGGGTACTGCAATCTCATAGATTCCAACATCTCTGGTGTATTTCCTTTTTTACCTGCACTCCTCAGCTACCAAATCATAACAGTTATCACCGGCCCAAATAAAATTGAATGGTACTCACAGAAGGGAAAAATATTGTGAAAGAAAAAAAGGTTGTCAGAGTTGTCAGAGATATTTTTCTGTTTGTTGCATTTTTTTTTTCCCCTCTGTATCTCTGGGTTCTGGGGAGGATTTTTTCTCTCAATGGAGTTTGCACAGTTGTCTGGCCGTGTGGATCAGCTTGCCACTGAGGTTCGGAGTATTGCTACCTATCTTGCTAGGTTGCCTGTTGTGGAACCTAGGATTCCCATGCCAGATTTGTTTTTGGGGGATCGAGCCAAGTTTCTGAATTTCAAAAATAATTGTAAATTGTTTTTTGCCTTAAAATCTAAGTCCTCAGGGAACGCAGAGCAGCAGGTTCAAATTGTCATCTCTCTCCTGCGCGGCGATCCTCAGGATTGGGCTTTTTCCCTGACACCTGGGGATCCTGTTTTGAGTGATGTTGATGCATTTTTTCAGACTTGGGGTTATTGTACGATGAGCCTAATGTCACTGATCAAGCTGAAAAAGCCTTGTTGGCATTAAATCAGGGCTTGATGACGCTGAGTTATACTGTCAGAGATTCCGTAGGTGGGCAGTCCTGACCAAATGGAATGACGACGCTTTGGCAGCCCTTTTTCGGAAGGGTCTGTCAGATAATGTAAAGGATGTTATGGTGGGATTCCCTGTCCCCTCTGGTCTCAATGATTCTATGTCATTAGCGATTCAAATTGACAGACGTTTGCGTGAGCGGAGAAGTATGCGTGGAATAGTGTTGCCTTGTGAACCTGTGTTATGTTTCGGTAGCTGAGGAGTGCAGGTAAAAAAGGAAATACACCAGAGCAGTTGGAATCTATGAGATTGCAGTACCCTGACTAACCACCACAACTAGAGGCAGCCGTGGAGCGTTCCTACGTTGGTCCTAGACGCCTCGTCACAGCCTGAGAAACTAACTACACCTAAAGATAGAAAGAGGAAAGCTATCTGCCCCGGAGCAGATCCCCAAAGAACATAGAAAGCCCCCAAACATGTAATGGCTGTTAGACAAGAAGAAATACTGACACAGACAGAAAATAGTATGAGCAAACGTTGGGGCCCAAACTACCTAAATAGAAAAGGATAGGAAGGGCACTTACTGCAATCCCAAAAAACCCTGAAAACACCAACTCTACTAATTTCAAAAACACCTGAGATCACATGACCTCTACCCACCCCCTAAATTAGTTCTCTGGTGTAACAAAATCAAAACAGCAGCCACTAAAAAAACTGGAAAAAGCAAATGTACAAACATCAGTGGCTGAACTAAACTGAGAGGGCAAAAGCCCCCCAAAGGGGACCCTGAAGGCCCCCACAGAAGTGCAGGACAAAATGCAAAAATCAAGCACAAAACAAAAAGAAAAAAAAATGTCTTATCTGATAGCAGGAGATGCAGACACAACACAGCAGCTACAAAGGAAACAGGAATCAAGGATTGAGACCAGAAAAAATTGATCACCGGCAACCCTGATGGGAAGGCGAGTCCCTTATAAAAGACCAGTCAGTAACACCTGATTCCCAATCCTCACAATCTTCACTGGACAGTCCAGTACCGCTTGTAACCACCAAGGAGCCTCTGCTCAGAACTCATCTCAAGTCCATTCACAACAGTACCCCCCCCCTTGAGGAGGGTCACCGAACCCTCACTTGATCAACCAGTCGGTCAGGATGAGTTTTCTATGATACGCACGGATGAGTCTCCTAGCATGGATGTCCAAGCAAACACCCAAGAATTGTCTTCCTGACCATAACTCTCCACTTAACCAAATACTGGAGTTCCGTCTAGAAAAACGAAATTTCAAAATTTTCTCAACCTCAAACTCCATATTGCCCTCAACCAGAACAGGTCAGGAGGCAAAGCAGTAGGAACCACTGGCTCAACAAACCTCTTCAATAAGGACTTGTGAAACACATTAAGGATCTTAAATGTCCCTGGAAGCAGCAAACGAAAAGAAACAGGATTAAAAATCTCCATGATCTTATAAAGGTCCAATGAACCTAGGCTTAAATTTAGAGATGCCACTCTCATAGGAATATTTTTTGAGGACAACCAGACCAAGTCCCCCACTTTAAACCGAGGACCATCAGTCCTATGCCGTTAGCAAACCGCTGGGCCCTCTCCTGAGAGAGGGACAACCTCTGCACTACCTGGTCCCAAATCTGTTGCAACGCTCCACAACAGAGTCAACACCTGGACAGACAGAAGCCTCCGTCTGTCCTGAAGAAAATTGAGGGTTGAAACCCAGAATATACAGAAAAATGGAGAAAATCAAAGTGGCAGAGCTAGCCCTATTATTAAGAGCAAACTCAGCCAAAGGCAAAAAAGAGACCAGTCATCCTGATCAGCAGACACAAAGCATCTTAGATAAGTCTCCACTGTCTGATTTGTTCTCTCAGTTTTGACCATTGGTCTGAGGTGAAACGCCGAGGAGAAAAACAATTGAACACCAAGTTTAGAACAAAAGGTCCTCCAAAATCTGGAAACAAACTGGACTCCTCTGTCAGACACAATGTTCTCAGGAATGCCGTGTAAACGAACCACGTGCTGAAGGAACAAAGGTACCAATTCAGAGGAGGAAGGCAACTTAGGTAATGGCACAAGATGTATCACTTGGAAAACCTATCACAAATCACCCAGATGACGGTCAAACTCTGAGAAACAGGGGTCAGAAATGAAATCCATAGAGATATGGGTCCCATGGGCTCTTGGGCACGGCAATGGCATCAACAAACCACTAGAGCGGGAGCAAGGCTTGGAGCGAGAGCAAGTCCCGCAAGACTGCACAAATCCCTGACATCACGAACAAGGTAGGCCACCAAAAGGACCGACTAACCAAGTCTCTGGTATCAAAAATTCCGGGATGACCGGGCCAACGTGGAACAATGAATCTCAGACATCACACACTTTTTTCCATGGTCTGGGACAAACAATTTCCCAACAGGGCAGCGCTCCGGGCCTATCCTACTGACACCCCCCAGAGCCAGTCTCAAATTGGGCGAGATGGCGAAAGAACTACACCTTCTTTCAAAATAACAGAAGGATCAGATAACTCAGGAGAGTCCGCAAGGAAACTCCTTGAAAGGGCATCCGCCTTAACATTCTTAGTGCCAGGAAGAAAGGAAACCACAAAATTAAAAACGTGTGAAAAACAAGGCCCACCTGGCATGTCTAGGATTAATCGCTTGGGCAGATTCCCAGATAAACCAATTCTTATGGTCAGTAAGGACCACCACCGATGTTTGGCTCCCCCAGCCAATGTCTCCACTCTTCAAAAGCCCACTCATGCCAATAACTCCCGATTACCCACGTCATAATTACGTTCAGTAGGAGAAAATTTTTGAGAGAAAAAGGCACAAGGGTTACTTTTAGAGGTCTCTGATCTCTTTGGACAAAACGGCACCTGCCCCAATTTCGAGCACAACCTCCACCTGAAATGGGCAGAGAAACATCAGGCTGCCGTAAAAACAGGACAGAAATGAATCTCTGCTTAAGTTCCGAAATGCAGGACTGCCTCAAGGCCAAATTCACCACATCAGAAAACCCCTTTTTTTGGGCAAATCAGTTAATGGTTTAACAAAACCAGAAATTACCAATAAATTTTAAAAGATAAAAATTGGCAAAACCCAAAAATCTCGAAGGCCTTTAAGAATAGGTTGGAAACCCCCAATCACAGATGGCTGAACGTTGACCGGTCCAATTTCAATAACAGATGGGGACAAAATGAATCCCAAAAATGAGATCCTCTGTACCCAAAAAGACACTTATCCCTTCACATACAAGCAATTTTCTCTCAAAACTGGAATAAAAGTTCGAACATTTCACAAGAGAGTCCCAGCATTGGAAAAAATCAAGATATCACCAAATAAACAATCAGAAATTTATCCACCAAATCCCTAAAATGCATTCTGAAGGACTGGAAGACCGAAGGAGCAATATGACCCAAAGGGCAACACAAGGTACTCAAAATGCCCCTCAGGGGTGTTAAATGCCGTCTTCCATTCATCCCCCTGCTAATCGAATTAAGGTTATAGCCCCCCCTGAGTCAAGCTGGTAAACCAAGTAGCGTTTTTCACCCGGAAAACAGTCAGAAATCAAGGTAACGGGTATTGATATTTCACAGTAATTTGTTCAAAAGACGATAAAACAATACACGGCCTTAAAAGAACCATCCTTTTTGGCCAAAAAAAAAACCGGCACCTAAGGGGAAGAGGATGGTCTGATATGACCTTTTTCCAATGCCCTTGATATAAGACCGCTAGCGTCATGTTCAGGTACAGACAAGTTAAAAAGGCGACCTTTAGGGAATTTACTACC
>JARQOD010000005.1:506248972-506377988 GCA_033576555.1 Oophaga sylvatica
AGACCGGAGGGCTGGTCAACAATCCAACAGAGACAGTGAACTCTGGACCAGTCATGGCCCTCATCAGCTTCATCTTCACCACTGTCATTTGTATCGTCACCTGAGTCATAGCCAACATCAACTTTCTCTTCATCTGAAGCATCCGCACTACCCTGTACCCTCCCAGGCCTATGCTCTCTGCGGGCCTCGGGTATCCTGCACGGTTTCATCTTGACCTTAGGGCCGGGCTCAGTTTCGATATAGTGCCTGGCCAGAGAAGTACGACCCGGCACATCAGAACACTTCTGCTGACTCTTCCTCAGAAACTCACGTACCTCCTGTCTCTGGTGCACTGACCATTTGTCACCAACTATCACAGAAGGTATAGGGGGTTTTTCACTTTTCTCCAATTCCCCATTTATTCCAGCTTTCCAGTTCTCCCTGATAGCGGCATCTGTATACTCAGAACCCGCCGGATTCTTCTCTTCCACCACGTTCAGCATCCCATCTGGGCTCCCGTGTGTCTGTAGCGGCAACGGAGTGACACATCGCTTTTCCCATTTGTTGGGACGTGGCTCCGATGTAGCCTCCTGAAAGTGCGCTTGAGCTCACCAATGCCAGCTACTGATCCGGACCGTAACCCGTCCACGCCGCTGTCTTCGGCAGAAACAGATTCCTGGACAGAGTCAGTCCCCATATCTTCAGTCTTGTTCCTCACAGCTTCACTTGAAACCTCAGCTTCTGATGAGGCATCTGGCTTGGTGACCACCACTTCCATGGCTTTTTCCACCTCTGCAGCATCACCTTCAGAGTCCTTGGCATGATGCAGATCCACACCACACACGACAACTTCTCATCTTCAACAGCATCCACTTGTGCTGTGTTCAGTTTCAGAGTCCTGCCTTTAAAGCTCAGCTCTCCTCCTTTCACCTTAGTCTTCGCCAGGGAACCGGCTAACTGTAAAACATCTTCAGATGCCATCTTCTGTCTGGCTGTAAGGTCAGCATCAGCTTTCTTCTCAGGACTCTCAACCTCCTCTGCTACCATGCCTTCCTCATTTGCACTGGTTGCTTTATGGTCATCAGATGATTCACTATCACTATCTGACCCCTTTTTCTCAGCCACATCTGGCTCACTGTCAGAGTTATACAATTCATTTTCATTCATGTCCTGCTCACTGTCAGGGTTATACAATTCATTTTCATTCACATCCTGATCTGGAACCTTAGTTAACATGTCATCCACAACATTAACTTCACCATCTGGTCGCTCAAGTATGTGACTATGTGACAACCCCAGCACTATACTTCTATATAGCTCAGGTACCAGGAGCTGACTCACGACCTCTCCCTGGACTTCAGTGTCCCTATACAATAGGCTATTGTTCATGGCAGCATGAGGAAACCTCTCCTCAGAGCCAGGCTCCTGGGAAACCTCATTTAGAACAATCATATTTTCCTGTGCCGTTTTAAGAGAGGGGTCTCGCCACTGCTCACTCTCAAAATTGTCACAGGACACAGGTAAGTCAGGGACACTCGGTTCTCGAGAACCACCATCCTCGTCTCCCAACATCACCTGCAAAGGAATTTCATCACTATCACAGTCATCATTATTATCAATATCATTATCATGACTATGATCAGTATCATCATCACTATCATGATCATCATCACTATCATTATCAGCATCAGCATCATCATCATGGTCATCATCATTATCATGATCATCATCATCATTATCATTATCATCATCATCATTATCATGGTCATCATCATTATGATGATCATCATCATCATTATCACATAAGTTTAACGGCCCACTAGCATTGTGTTCCGCCCCTCGGGACTGCGCACCCTCAATAGGAGCTTCATCACACTGTCCATCAGAAACATTTTTCCCCCAGAGATCCTTAGACCGGGGAAAGTCATTACCCAATATAACGGGTTGCACCAGGGTCTTCACTACCCCCACTTCACATGAAACCTCCCCGAGTTTGGGGACCAAGTCCACGGCAGTCTCTGGGTAGACTTTGGTGTCTCCATGGATGCACACCATACTCAGGTGCTTATCAGGGATGAAGTCCCTATCAATCAGGCTGTCACATACGGAAGTCACTGGACTCTCTGAGTCCAAGAGGGCCTGTGCTGGGCAGTCATTTACAACCACCGGGGACCCCTGTGGTCCAGTCTCTTCGGCAGAGGTGGACACACACACAGGTTCTGCGCAGAGAGAGAG
This sequence comes from Oophaga sylvatica, assembly GCA_033576555.1. Taxonomy (NCBI): domain Eukaryota; kingdom Metazoa; phylum Chordata; class Amphibia; order Anura; family Dendrobatidae; genus Oophaga; species Oophaga sylvatica. Next base: position 506,251,187 of record JARQOD010000005.1, read on the forward strand.
GGATCTGCCAACATCACAACACATAGGCTCCCCCTCTATTGGACAGTTGGCTGCAATTTCACGCCAGCTCCAACACTGTCCATCACACTCTCCCACCCACATGTCCCCTCGGGCCTGAACCCGCTTATCAGCATACCCCATGTCCCCAACAGCTGGAACGCTCTTACCGCGAGAGTTCAGCGTCCGGGAACTCTGAAGTGACGACCTCTCAGACGGCTGTACCTCAGGAGGACGTGCTCGGGTGTAGCGGTTCACTATCACCTTTTCAACTCCATAATCAGGTTTGCTTACTGCAGACTCCCAACTGCATCTCCAGTCATGAACTCCCCTGGCACGGGCTGTCACCGTAACACCCAGCCGGGTAAGAATCTCCCTTTCAACTTGCCATAGTCTTGGCTGTCCTGCTCGCTCAGGTCAGCATATGCCCTTTGGGGCTCTCCAATCAGATAGGGTGCGACCATCATGGCCCATTCAGATAGGGGCAGATTCTCCTTCTCTGCCAATCTCTCAAACCTAGTGAGATATACCTCCACATCATCATGAGGTGTCATCTTTTTCAGGGACCGTCTTACCGCCTTCTTTACAGCGGACAACGCAGGTACCTTCACAACATTACTCTGGGACGAGGTGTTGAGAGCTGCAATCTGCTCAAAAAACAACCGGTCATTCTCCTGCTGCTGCTGCAGGAATTGCTGCTGGGCCTGCTGCATGCGCTGCTGGTGCTGCAGGCGCTGCTGCTCCATGCTCTGCTGCAGGCTCCGCTGGGCCTGGGCCAGGTACTCAATAAGCTCCTTCATACTGCCGGACTTATCTGTCTCAACCCGGCAGTTTTATGTTGCACATTAACTTGTGCCATTTGTTCAAACAGCGCCTCCATGCTGTCATCCATGCTGTCAGACTTCTCTGTCTCAACAACGGCAGTCTTCACACAAGACATACACACTCCACAGTCTTTTCCATAGAAAAATTCAGCTCTGCTGTGCAGACACTTTTTTTTTTTTTTTTCTTTGCAAAGTCTATTAGGGCTACTGTCTCTTTAAGACTGCTCCACAGACTTTTCTTTTGCTGCTGCACATTCCACAGTCATTTTCACAACAAGTTCAGCTTTGCTGTGCATAGATTTTCTCTCTGCAGACCCTATCAGGGCCACTGTCTCTCCAAGACTGCTCCAAACAGACGTTTCTGCTGACACACTTTTTTTTTTTTTTTCTGCTGCTATTTCAATAGACTTCACCTTTAATGCTGTCTCTCGCCACTGTGCTGCATACACACTCCAGCACTAACTGTATCAGGCACTGCGCTCCCCCAGCATTCTCCGCCAATTGTACGCTTTCAGGGGGTTTTAGCTCTGAGATCGCTGTCTGGGTAGACAGAATGGCATGGAAACAGTTCATTCAGACAGCAATTATGGTAAAAACTGGCCGCAACTAGTTTTATTAAAGTCCACAGCACACAGATAAAACAAAGCATAAACAAAAGACCTAGGCTTGTCTAGCCACTAAATTACACTTATGTAATGTCCCTTTCTATCAGGAACCCAGACTCTATCAGTCTGTGCCCAAAACAACACATATGATATATGTTACCAGTATGGAGTTTCCCAGATACTCCTCCTTATGTCTGAAGGTCCACCCGACGTCCAGACTTGAGAGAGATCCACTCCTATTCAGTAGTCATTATCCTGGAGGTTCACAGAGACACTCCTGTGTCCGGGGTACCTCTAACCCAGACTGAGACGGCTCCCCTCCTCTTCAGTAATCATCAGCATGGAGGTTCACAGAGACACTCCTGTTGTCCGGGGTACATCTAACCCAGACTGAGACGGCTCTCCTCCTCTTCAGTAGCTTATCCGCATGCATTCTCACAGAGACTGCTTCCTTGTGCCAGGACACCTCTCTGTGTCCAGGCTAAAGACAGCTCTAACACTCTTGGAGACTGCTTCCTTGTGCCAGGACACCTCTCTGTGTCCAGGCTAAAGACAGCTCTAACACTCTTGGAGACTGTTTCTTGTGCCAGGACACCTTCCTGTGTCCAGGCTAAACTAGCTCTCAGATTGTGTTTGCAGATACCTACTTCTGGTCTCCTAATTAAGACCTGAGTAGTTTCAGGCTTGTGCTGCAAGTGTATGCTGAATGTGAGGTGTAGTGACCTTTCTCTACCACTAGGTTTACAAAGCCACACATTTCCCTTATACCTAGGTGAAATGTACACCCCATTCATCACATATTCACTCACTGTCTCACACCGTTTTCAACTTTTAGACATAGTGGACAGTCAGTACAGAGTGTGGACAGTATGTAATGCCTAAAGCAAACCTGTCACGTGAAAAAACACTATTAAAGGGAATCTGTCACCCCATTTTTGGAGTATGAGATGCGGCCACCGCCATCAGAGGCTCATCTACAGCATTCTGTAAACATGCACTGCTTTTTCGCTGATTACTTCACCCCACACACACAATGATACACCATTTGAAAGACTTGTTCACTGTGTGCATGGTCCATGTGTTTGTATTCAATTAGGAAGGTTTTCCACTCCTCCCTTGTGGGCCATGCACATAAAGACCGTCCTCTGCAGCGTGTCCACATTGGACATTACCTGTCTGAATCCTGCTCATATAGGTACTATACACATGACCAGGTTTTTAATACATCAGTTAGGGACTGCTCTGATATGACGTTTGGTAGAGTGGCTTAGTATACATTTTTTGCAAAAAACGTATCAACCAAATACCCTGTCTTTTATCATCTTTTTACTAGCACTTGCTGTTTACTGTTACTTCTTTACAACAGAGTATTTTTATACGTTTGTTTTACTGTGCTTTTCTATGTTTCACCATTTGAAAGGTAAACTTGTCCCCTTCAGCAAGAAAAGAGCCAAACAAACCACACATTCATGATTTTATCACTAAATACAGTTTAAACATTCATTTTCATAAACCTGCAGAAAGACACAATGACCTGCAGGTGGCACCTCAACCGGAAGACATTTTTTGGCCTCTACTTATCAAACCAATGTATTGTATTACCAATCTACATATATAAATACCTGTCTGTGTTCATCATCTCATGAAATACATTTACATTTGACCAGCTTGCTTTTTCTGAAATTGCCTGCGCCCCGACGACCAATTTGCAAAAATTTCACACGGGCCAAGTTAGTCATAAATAAATTTGACTTTAATGTTATCGTCTATCGATTCCTTAAAGGGTTTTCTGTTTTCAGAAGCGTTTTGTTTTAAAAAAAAAAAAGAAAGAAACTTTGCTTTATGCCTCTTACCCGGCACTGAGTCATGCCATGTTTCCAGTGCTGCAGAAAATAACCGAGCTCAATGGCTCTGTCAAAGTAGTCATCACCAACTGCTCAGAGAAGCTGAGCTCAGTTATTGTCTACAGTGCTATCAATGTGACATCAGCACTGCACACAGCAACAGACACTGGGAACAACAGCGGGTACTCACTACTGGACCCCGGAAGGGTGAGTAAGGAGCAGTTTTACTGCAGCTGGGTGATTTTTAAAACCAAAAAACCCTTTAAAGAGGCTGATTTAAGTAACAAAAATATGGCTACTCTCTTTTAGAAACAGTGCCACTCTTGTCTATGGTATGTATTTGGAATGGCAGCTATGAAAAGACTAGGGCAGAGGACATATATAGGCAGTCGACAAAAAGAATTGATCCAGCACTTCAAATAGAATGCAAAATTTTATTTAATTATTATTTCATTGGTAAAAAACATAATACTAGGGAAAATCCACAATCTGAAATGGATAAATGTGTCATCCGAGGAGAAAGTCCCAAGATAAATTAAAACTCCTGGTTGATGAATTTTGAAACACATCAACTATGACTTTGAAAGCCTCTTGGGATTTTCACCTCGAATGACACATTTATCCATTTCAGATGTGGATTTTTCCTTGAATCATATTTTTACTAATGGAATATTAATGGAATAAAATTTTGCTGGATAAATTATCTTCATTTTGTGTATTGCCTTTCCTTGGATTTGGGATCCTGCGCACTCATGGATGAGTGAGCTGATCATATTACTTTTTCAGAGGACACATATACATGTTGCTATGTCTAGAAGAATGCAGAGATGTTTTTCTTATCTCATCCAACTCTTAAGTAGCTTATTGTTATGTGAGTCACTTTTTGCAGCTGAATTAGGCCACAGATGTCAGTATATCAGGGTACGAGTACTAGACTGTTTCATAGGCATATAAAAAGCTTTCAAGTTGGGGTCTGGAGTATCATGAACAGACTTTGCATTGCAGTCCAAACTCGGACCATGTTCATGGACATCTGAATGAGGCATTAAATGTATAAGGATAATTTAGAGAATATTTCAAAAGTGTCATACTACTCGGACTAATAAATTCGGCCTCATATGTATCTAATAGCCTGTTTTTTATGGGTTTTGTATTTTCATGTAGAAGATTTGGGTGAAAATTGCTCTAAACCAGGTTAAATAAACATTCCTACAAAGCATCATGAATATTTTAATTACACTTTTCTGTTAGGTGACTTTAAGCCGTTCTTCTACCAATTCCGAAATACCATAAATATTCTCAGAGAAATATAAACAGATAGCATGCAATTTTACAAACGTGGCTTCCTTTTGATGCGGTCAGCTCGAAGGGGGAAATATGTTTCAGCTTAGACTTGGCAAGTAAAGCTGTCACTGGGAAGGACTGGATGTGGTTAACATTACACTGACCAATCTGAAACTATAGCTCACATTTAACCACAAGAAATCAGAACCGAACTGTATCACCTTCTACTTGAAAAGACTTTATATTTCTTCACGTTAGATATTTATTTTGCGTTATTCTCACACCTTAACCCCATTAACCACTATTCTTCATTTTTAGGGATCGTATATCAGAAAACTATAAATTGTGTGAATAAATATCCCTTATATTTCAGTATTCATTCAATGTCCTGTATATCATGGAGCTGTGGAAAAATAAGTTGAGTTAGTCTTGTGAAGAACCTACTGATTGACTAAAGGGCCCTGTACCTAGTAGAGTAAAGCTTGGCAAGCCAACTGATTTTAGTGGAATCAACTGACCATATGATGCGTATCGGAGCGTCTCAACTCTCCACAAACAGGTGATGTCAAGGGAGATAAAGATCAGCCAGTTTAATGATACGCAAAATTAATGGGCTCAAAATGACTGCTCTTTATGCTGTGAAGTCTCTCTAGAACCCAAAGTGTAATAAATGTAGGGTGTAGAAAAAGAGAATTGACTCTCACCTCACTGGTCAACTGGCTGTCCACTCTGCTCACTGTCCACCATATGGTTCTCCAGGGCTCTTCTTTCCAGCATCATATCGCTGGTGTTTTCACTCTAGGCCTGAACTATCAGCTGCGACTAGGTCTTAGACATACCGGATTGCAGTGACCTCAGAAGCCTGGTTGTGGCTGTAAGTCTTGGCCTAGAATGAAGAAACTGAACATACGATATGTGACACAGAAAGAAGAGCACAGAGAGCCGGATAGAGGGCTGTGAACAACATTGAGTAGTACTTTTATTTAGCTTTATAACTTTTTAGTGACCCTCTACGGTTCCATTTTGCTGAATTTGAGATGAGCGAACTACAAAAAAAATCCACGTTCTGGAAAATACAGAATTCAATTTCATGCAAATAAATTTGGCCATCTCTAATAATTACAAATACTTTATTTTGGGAATTGCAATAAACAAATCCATTTTTAAGAAACACTAGCTCATTGCCTACTACTGGCTGTTTTCCCACCTAAAATCCATTATGAAGAGGAATGGATAACATCATCAGTAGAATTAGGGGATTGTTATTATTATTGAGATATTGACACTCTTGTTAAATGTGGGGCTAGGAAATTGCTATATTCGATGCTATCTAGCAAAAACTGCATAAAGAACATAAATAAAGGCACGTATGGGGAACTTTATTGGATTTTCCCTTCATATACACTACAGACCAAAAGTTTGGACACACCTTCTCATTCAACGATTTTTCTGTATTTTCATGACTATGAAAATTAATCACACTGAAGGCATCAAAACTATGAATTAACACATGTGGAATTATACAATACACTTTACAAAAAAGTGTGAAACAACTGAAAATATGTCTTATATTCTAGATTCTTCAAAGTAGCCACCTTTTGCTTTGATTACTGCTTTGCATGCAGAAAAGGTTGGACTCTACATGCCTGGCTCCCACCGTGAAGCATGGAGGAGGAGGTGTGAAGATGTGGGGGTGCTTTGCTGGTGACACTGTTGGGGATTTATTCAAAATTGAAGGCATACTGAACCAGTCATGGCTACCACAGCATCTTGCAGCAGCATGCTATTCCATCCGGTTTGCGTTTAGTTGGACCATCATATATTTTTTCAACAGGACAATGACCCCGAACACACTTCCAGCTGTGTAAGGGCTATTTGACCAAGAGGGAGAGTGTTGGGGTGCTACGCCAGATGACCTGGCCTCCACAGTCACCAGACCTGAACCCAATCGAGATGGTTTGGGGTGAGCTAGACCGCTCACCGCTTCAAATATGAATAAATCCCCAACAGTGTCGCCAGAAAAGCACCCCCACACCATCACACCACCTCCTCCATGCTTCACAGTGGGAACTAGGCATGTAGAGTACATCCGTTCACCTTTTCTGCGTGCAAAGCAGTAATCAAAGCAAAAGGTGGCTACTTTGAAGAACCTAGAATATAAGACATATTTTCAGTTGTTTCACACTTTTTTGTAAAGTGTAATGTATAATTCCACATGTGTTAATTCATAGTTTTGATGCCTTCAGTGTGATTCTACAATTTTCATAGTCATGAAAATACAGAAAAATCTTTGAATGAGAAGGTGTGTCCAAATTTTTGGTCTGTACTGTACATTCAGCTAAGCTATACTGGCTGGGGTGTGCCCAAGGTACAGATATTAAGGCCACATACACATGGCATCTTCTAGACCACGTACAGTCGTCGAGTTTTCTCATGCAAAGCTGTCTCAGGAGAATGCCGGCTGACATTTTACAGAAGAGGTTTTGCCGGCATCTTTTATTCTATACTGTGAAGTGGAACCGCCAGAAGAATGAGCTTGTTACTTATTTAACCGCTTTCATTTTTCCAAACGCTGAAGCAATTAAAAAAATAGTCAGTTTGACATTGCTATGCTCTATTTTCATTTCATTGGGTGCTTTTGCATCCCTAAGGGGATACAAAAATACCCTACAAAATGTACTGATTACTCAATTTACTGAATACTGAATTGTTAGATACGTTACTTGTTGATTGTCTACAATTTTAGAGGTTATTTATTAATGATCTGGTAATAATGATAATGATACCGAGAATAATGATACCCATAAGACTAAACATCATGTAAAGTACCCATAGATACTGTTCATGTGCTGATTTAAGTGAGAATGATTCATGATATATGTCTGTGCTTTCCTCCAAGCCTTCAGAGGAATAAAGGATAATTTTCATCCCTAACATATAAACATCTATTTGAAGTGTCTGACATCGATCTATCACCTTTTTTGCTATTAAATAAGCTTGAAAACTCTGCCCATTCAAGTGTACATGTTTATGGGAGGTCAGGGTCTGCTATGATTCTAATGGTAAAGAAGACCAGTGGCCCTCCTACAATGTCTTTTTACCAAATACTGCTAATGAACAGTTGTCAAGTCATTCATACACAGTATTTTCATGCATGTAACAAAAATGGTGGTACATACCTGTCCCAGGTATGCCTGGCTCCGCTTCATTTCCTTGGGTCCGTTGGCCCCTGTTGTGCTCCACATTAGGCTTTGCAAGTTGCTCAGAGGGAATAAATGACATCATCTTCCTGGGCCTATTTGAGGCCCATGAAGTCTTGGGATTGAGACTATAGTCCTGTTTGGTCTGCTCCACTATCTGTGCTTTTTGTGTTTGTACTTGTATTTGTCCCTGCTTTGTTATACTTCGTCTGTTCTAATATTCCTGTGTGTGCCAAGTCCTTACTGCCCATATACCATCCTGTTTGCTATGTCAATGCCCGGGGTCAGTGTGCCCACCTAGACCTGAGGCTTAGGGAATCTACCTCACCTGGTGAGCCTAACAAATGGCACAATATAGAATTCTAAGAAAAGATGTTCCAGAATTATTAAATACATTTTCTGTGATTTTTAAACATTTTGCCAAAAGTAGGACACGGATTAATTATGTAACGCCCCTTTAAGCCGTCTCCATGGGCAGAGTGTTTGGTAGTTCTCACCTCAATATAGCACAGAGCCTCCACCTCCAGAGTCTTGCTGGGAGCTGTAGTAGGATGCAGGAGGGTCTTCCTCTTCTGCCAGGAGTTGACTCGGGAAGCCCATGTTCACATTCCGGACATGCTCACAAAAGATGAGGTTCGAACAATTAGCAGGTTTATTTATGATGTGAGTAAATGGTGAATATGGTAAGGGGACTAACAAGTAACAGTAAAACAAGCAGTATTGCACAATCTACAAGTACATTAACAATATAAGTCTTTGCAGTTACTCTGAACGTTAGGGATGATATCTCCCATTTAAATCACAACAAGCATACTCCTAACTAAAACTGCTTAAACGATAAATGGCTGCAGCAATGAAAAACAACAAAGTTCAATGTTGGAGCCCGGTTGCCATGGTTGATGACGCACTTGTAAAGCTCGTTGGTGCACATAATGCCACAGCAACAAGATATCCTTCAGAGCGGGTCTTATTATAAATCCAGGTGTGTTGAACCACAAGTCTTAGCAATGCTCTCTTATAGATACTTCTTATAAACTTGTCTCCATTGGAATCACAAGTCCCAGCAAGCTACTCACTGTAATACTATTGTAGGAACTCGAGGATTCTGATAGCGTGGGGCAATGAACAATCAGAGACGGGTTTCTTTGAATGCAAATAATGTATTTGTGAAACAGCAAAACACCCAAAAACAATATTCAAACAACCCGTAGTGACATGCAATGAGTCCATATATATATACACAAGTCCAGTTATATGAATCCGGATATATAAGTCCTTGAACCTCTATAGCGAGGGTGGTAAAGTTCTTACGACGGAGTCCTCACACAAATGTGACCACAAGGTAAGTCTGATGCACAGGTAACGTGGCTGGATTTACACACTGCTGGTGTGTGAAGAGTCAGATCCAGGTATGCAGAAAACACAGGGAGGTCCAGGAACAAGTTAATCTCAGTTGTGGCTTAATTCAGTGAAGTCCAACAACAAGTTCATATGTCAGTAAGGTTCCAGTAACAGTTCCAACAGCTCTCACCAGAGGTAATGCACGAAGGGTTAAACAGCAACAGTTCAGAAACACAGTTCTTATCAGATGGAGTGAACCAAGGGTTAAATTCCCAAGTCAACAGTTTAGTGATAACACAGTATGTGCAACTTACATATGCAGAGAATGTCCAGAGCCATGGGTAGAAACTGCTGTGGCTGAGAAACACCTGAAGATAAGGTTATGCACTTTCCTGGTAAATACACAAAAGATCTGTGAGGAACAAAGCAGCTGGGTTGCAGGGGAACAGAAGCAGAATATTCCAGCAGTGAAGCCAGCACCTGAGCCGGGTTTTAAACAAACGAACAGGAAGTAGGGCACAGAAAACAGCAAACTCCATTTTAACAAAGGGCAAAATCATTGACAAAGTTACCTAGAAAACCCGGAATACTGACATTACTCCCCCCCTAAAGACGGCCTCCGGACGGTCCTGGACCAGGCCTGTCCGGGTATCTCCGATGAAACTGAGCAATCTTCAGAGGCGCATTGATGTTACTTACTGGTTCCCAAGAATCATTTTCAGGAGAGTAACCTTGCCATCTAACTAGATACTGAAGCCGGTTTCTATGAAGTCTCGAATTAACAATATCCTGTACCACGAATTGTTCTTCGCCATCAACCAACACTGGTGGAGGGGGAGGTACGATACGTCCCTGAAACGTGTTAGGAGAGACTGGTTTTAATAAGGAAACATGAAATACTGGGTGTACCTTTAAAGTCCGTGGTAGCTTCAACCGACAGGCAACAGAGCTCACAATCCCAGTGATCTTGAATGGACCGATGAATTTCTGTCCCAGTTTCTGCGAAGGAACACCCAATTTTAGATTCTTGGTGGAAAACCAAACTGAGTCTCCTACCTTATACATAGGTGCTGGTTTCCGGAATCTATCGGCCGACTTCTTGTAACGCTCCTGTGCTGTGGTCAGGGAGTCCTTCAAAACTTCAAGATTACGTTGCAACGCCGTCACTCTGTCTTCAACCGCTGGTACCGAAATCGTAACCGGAGACCTAGGCAAAATACTTGGATGATAACCCAGGTTGGCAAAAAAAGGCGTTACCTTCGTGGAACTGCTTTGGGAGTTGTTGTACGAAAATTCCGCTAGAGGAAGTAGCTTCAGCCAATCGTCCTGCAAATGACTGACGTAACAGCGTAGATATTGCTCCAAGGTTTGATTTGTCCGTTCGGTCTGCCGTTGGTCTGAGGATGGTATGCAGAAGACAAGCAAACATTAATGTGGAGCGCAGAACAAAATCCTTTCCAAAATCTAGAGGTAAATTGTATTCCCCGGTCAGAAATGATGTCATCTGGTACCCCATGCAGCCGGAAAATGTTCTGGATAACTAGATCTACTGTCTCTGTAGCTGAGGGAAGACCAGCACACGGAATGAAATGAGCAGCTTTCGTTAAACGATCTACTACCACCAAATAGTATTTTTACCACCAGAGGTGGGTAACTCCACAATAAAGTCCATCGAAATAGACCCCCAAGGGCGAGACGGTACAGGTAGCGGTTTAAGAAGACCAGTAGGTGAAACGCGAGGAACCTTGTACCGGGCACAAACTTCACAAGAGCGGACATAGTCATTCACATCCTTCAAGCAGGTAGGCCACCAAAAAAAATGAGTTAACAATTCCTGCGTCTTCTGTACCCCCCTATGACCAGCCAATTTAGAGTCGTGGACCAATCTGAGAACTCGAAGTCTTACAGCCTCTGGGACATAAATACATCGATCTCTAAGCCACACACCATTCCGAAGGACAAGATTCACATTGTCAGGTGGAGCTGCAAGAAATACGTCACCGTCATAGGCCAGCTTGATCTCCTGCCACAAGTCCCGGTTCCGGAGCACTCCAACGAAATTGGCCTCCGACAAGATGGTCTTCGACGGGGTCCCAGGCACGGAATCCACGGTATGGATTCGGGATAATGCGTCAGCTTTCCCATTACGTGAACCTGGGCGGTACGAAATAATAAAATTAAACTGGTTCAAGAACAAACTCCACCTAGCTTGTCGAGGAGAAAGACACCTGGCAGACTTAAGGAATTCCAAATTGCGATGATCCGTGAGTACTACTACCTGCTGAGTTGCCCCCTGCAAATGGTGTCTCCATTCCTTAAAGGCAGAAATAATTGCCAAAAGTTCCTTATCTGCCACATCATAGTTCAGTTCTGCAGAAGATAACCTACGAGAGAAGAAGGCACACGGGTGCAGCAAACCTTTGTCTCCGGTACGTTGTGAGAGGATAGCTCCCAATGCACAGTCAGACGCGTCCACCTCCACGATAAAAGGCTGTGCAGGATCCGGATGCATCAATATTGGAGCCGTGGTAAAACAACCCTTCAGGCGATCAAAGGCTTCCTGAGCTTGCGAAGACCATTCAAACTTCTTCCCCTTCTTGGTGAGGAGAGTGATGGGACGGACAATTTCTGAAAAATTTCGGATAAACCGTCTATAAAAGTTAGCAAAGCCAATGAATCGTTGTACCTCCTTAATGTTTCCTGGTACCGGCCAGTCCAAGATTGCCTGGATCTTGCTGGACTCCATATTCAATCCCTGAGGCGAGATAACATAGGCTAAAAATTGAATTTCAGAACAATGGAACTCACACTTTTCGAGTTTGATGTACAAATGATTATCTCTCAAACGTCTAAGTACGGTCTTGACATGTTCCTGATGTTCCTGTAAGGAGTCAGAAAAGATTAAGATGTCATCAAGGTAAATTACCACATATTGGTCCAATAAATCCCTGAAAATGTCGTTGGCTAAATGTTGAAAAGCAGCAGGAGCGTTACAGAGTCCGAATGGCATCACCAAATATTCAAAATGTCCATACCGGCATCTAAAAGCTGTCTTCCATTCGTCTCCGGGCCGTATACGGAGTAAATTATATGCCCCACGAAGATCTAATTTGGTAAATACTTTGGCCTGGCGAACTCTTTCCAACAATTCTGGAATTAGGGGCAACGGGTACCTGTTACGAATGGTTACCTTATTTAACTCCCGGTAGTCAATGCAGGGTCTTAGAGTACCATCCTTCTTCTTTACAAAGAATATTGGAGCTCCCGCTGGTGAAGAAGATGGTCGGATAAACCCCTTGGCTAAATTCTCATCTATATACTCTCGTAAAGATTTTAATTCCGGAGACCGCCAACGGGTAAACATGGCCGAAAGGAATCGCTGCTCCAGGAAGCAATTCTATGGGGCAGTCATACGGTCTATGTGGGGGAAGTTGATCTGCCTTCCTTTTATCACAAATGTCTGAGAATTCCTGATAAATCAGAGGGAGAGTAGGTACCTGTATCACCTCTTCCAAGTTCTGGGTAACTGGAGCCGCCACAGTTGGACTGATGGTAGAACTGCACTTCGGGAGAAAGGTTATCTCCTTGGTTTCCCAATTGATGATTGGATTTTGTGACCGTAACCAGGGAATTCCTAAAATTACAGGAAAATGAGGAGAAGATATTAACATGAATGAAAGTGTTTCTTGATGGTCTGGTTCCATCTTACACTCCAGAGGCACTGTCTCCCGATCTACTGGTCCAGAAACTAATGGGGAACCATCCACCGTTTCCATAGTGATTGGTGAAGCTCTTAGTTGTGTCTTTATACCATGTTCCTCTGCAAAAGAAGAATCCATGAAATTCCCACCTGCTCCAGAGTCTATCATGGCAGAACTTGATATCCACTGTTCCTCCCACTGAATCTGTATAGGAAGAGAACAATGTGAATATTTCTCCCTTGATCTTTAGGGGAAGTCGGCATCAGTATTGGGGGAAAAACCGCATCTAGATGTAAACTGGTTTCCGAAACTTCAGACTCAGCGTCTGTGTTATCATAATCCCCTACTACCGCCAACACCTTGTTGGGTCGCCTAGGACATTTAGGACAATTGATGAGGAAATGGTCCGATTGACCACAATAGAAACATAAGCGCTCACGGAGACGGTGTTCGCGGCGTTCATTATTCTCACGTCTCTGCAGTGAGTCCACCTGCATAGGCACCTCCTCAGCCTCTGGCGGGTTTTTGCCTGTGGTTTCCCTGGACGGAAGAGAGTAATTAGTAATGCGATTTACAGCGGCCCATTTTTCTTGTCTGCGTTCAGTTAAACGGATATCAATACGTACACAGTGCTGTATAAACAATTCAAACTCCTGTGGAGACTCTGAACGAGCTAGCTCATCCTTGATTGCATTTGACAAACCTTTTCTAAAGATTGGTAATAAAGCATTGTTTTCCCACTGGGTGTCCACCACTAACCTTTTAAATTCAGTAACATATTCTATGACTGACCGTTTCCCCTGGCGTAAGGAAAGCAAGGCAGATTCAGCGGTAGCACGGCGGTTGGGATCGTCGAACATTTGCGCCATGGCTGCCAGAAAATTGTCCAAATTATTTAGACGGGTATCATGACTTTCAACCATAGGATTTGCCCAAGCCAGTGCACGTGATGTCAACAACATAATAATACATAGAACCTTAGATCTATCAGACGGTAGTAGGAGGCATGTACATCAAAAAATAATATACATTGATTAACAAACCCACGGAATTGACTTCGGTCACCATTAAAACGGAATGGAGGCAATTTGGGCATACTGGTGGATGAGGTAGGCTCAGTAGGTAAGGCCTCCAGGACTCCTAACCTAGAACGTAGATCTTGGAGAGCCTGACCAAACCCCTGTGCATTGTGGTTAACCCGAGACTCCAAGTCTCTAATCTGATTGTGTGCAGCCGCCACCTCCTGCTGCAAGGAGTTAACTATGGTGAACAATTTGTCTGCCCGTGTCTCCGTCATTGCCCCAGCAGAATCCTCTTTTTTAGGCTGGAATATCCTGTAATACTATTGTAGGAACTCGAGGATTCTGATAGCGTGGGGCAATGAACAATCAGAGACGGGTTTCTTTGAATGCAAATAATGTATTTGTGAAACACAAAACACCCAAAAACAATATTCAAACAACCCGTAGTGACATGCAATGAGTCCATATATATATACACAAGTCCAGTTATATGAATCCGGATATATAAGTCCTTGAACCTCTATAGCGAGGGTGGTAAAGTTCTTACGACGGAGTCCTCACACAAATGTGACCACAAGGTAAGTCTGATGCACAGGTAACGTGGCTGGATTTACACACTGCTGGTGTGTGAAGAGTCAGATCCAGGTATGCAGAAAACACAGGGAGGTCCAGGAACAAGTTAATCTCAGTTGTGGCTTAATTCAGTGAAGTCCAACAACAAGTTCATATGTCAGTAAGGTTCCAGTAACAGTTCCAACAGCTCTCACCAGAGGTAATGCACGAAGGGTTAAACAGCAACAGTTCAGAAACACAGTTCTTATCAGATGGAGTGAACCAAGGGTTAAATTCCCAAGTCAACAGTTTAGTGATAACACAGTATGTGCAACTTACATATGCAGAGAATGTCCAGAGCCATGGGTAGAAACTGCTGTGGCTGAGAAACACCTGAAGATAAGGTTATGCACTTTCCTGGTAAATACACAAAAGATCTGTGAGGAACAAAGCAGCTGGGTTGCAGGGGAACAGAAGCAGAATATTCCAGCAGTGAAGCCAGCACCTGAGCCGGGTTTTAAACAAACGAACAGGAAGTAGGGCACAGAAAACAGCAAACTCCATTTTAACAAAGGGCAAAATCATTGACAAAGTTACCTAGAAAACCCGGAATACTGACACTCACTCTCTGATGTGGCAGTTCATCGGTCAAACAGGGTTCTAGCCTGGGGATTAAGGATTCAATTTCTTAGGGATGGAAGGCAGAGTTCTTCTCCTTTCTGCAAAGCCAGGGGAAGGTGGGATAACTTGGCTAATCTGTAGAGGTGGTGCATTTCCAAGGCTCACTGTTCTCTCACATGGAGCTGCAGAACTATCAGTCCACACACTGTGCTCTCCTTCTGAATTACTGCTGTCAACTCTCAGTAATGGCTGACAGACTTCCTTTTTCCTTGCTACTGACTCCTCCTTTCTTCTTCTCTAGCTTGCTCAGCAAATCAGTTCTGTCCTCTGCTGCTCCTTGTCTTCCAGTTTGCCAATGCAATGCAGGTTAGGAAGGGGTAATATCGCTTACTAAGAGACACTGCCTGCTACTATCAGACTCAGTCTCAGTACACCAGTCTCTCCCCACAGGAGCTACAATTAAAATAGGCAAACCTGTACTCACCTCTTTAATCTATTGCCACTCCATTGCCTCCACCCTGCTACTGGTACCTGCTACTCACTGCTTATTTCCAGTAGTGATCACCTGCCATCTGTCAGTCAAGTGACCCCTTCAGCCATTCATGGAGCAGTGGCAGATTGAAGAAGAGAGTGAAGGACTTTTATAATATTAAACTTATTATTATGGCAACATTTTTATTTTTATTAAGCAAAACAGATGAGTCAGATAAGCAGACGTGTTTCATATCATATACAAACCATATAACATAGAAAATCTATTATACTAATATCTTGATCTAGAATTTTGCTAATTTTTCTTCCATGCATATTATATTTATACCAGTAAAGTTAAAATCCACAAACATATAATTCTATGTTTTATATGCCTAGATATTTTTTGTTCCATAACCTTCCATAAGGCTCCTAACAGACAATGAGATGGAACACTTTTCTTGTTCCATTAAGCCTATAACTTCACTGCTTTTAATGTCTGTTTCTTTTTGACTTTTCCGAGACGTATATCATCTGCTGAAGATGTAAGACTTTTACAGGTCACGCAGAGCCACTTATAATTAAAGACAATAAGGTCTACATCAATAGGGTTATAAGATGATGTAGTAAACTGGACAGGCAAGGTACCGACTCAGAAGCCAAGATTTATTCATTTGGCAGCAAGATCCTTTCTTTTCCCAATGAGTTCATTGTAAGAGTCAGAACTGGATGACAGATTTACATGTACATGGTGACCAAGTCTTCGCTAAGCAGATGATAGAAAGACTGATAAAAGGCAGAAAGATCTCAGTGACATTAATAACACAGGACAATTAGGAACTGCTAACTGGATATGACATTTCTTTTCCTGGATTCAAAGCGTTCAGTGAGGATTTTCTTTAAGGATCATAATTATCACCTCAGTGTCTAATGGCTGCTTATGAAGACGAGAACGTGCCAGAGTATATTGAGGCTGGCAAAAAAATGAAAAAAAAAAATGTTTCTTATTACTACAGTTCTTTGCCAAACAAAATGTACAGTAGAGCGTGAAATTATTTTTTTGCTCGCTGCTACTGGTTATATTAACCCGAGTACATCTAAATGGAAAACTGCTTAAAAATAGGCATCAGTACGAGATTATTTTTTTGCTGAAATTATAAAAAATAAAGTAAGTTTTATAATAAAATATTGTAATGTGGTATTTTTAAAAATACATAAAAACATATTAAAATTGCTAAATCCACAAAATCCAGCAATACTTTTGGTCAAGCGGCGTATATTTGAATTTCATCCAAACATTTTTGAAAGAGTCATCTAGCATATCCAAGATGCTATGACTGCATAATATACAAAGATGATAATATAGAAGCTCTCTGTAAGCGCTGAGATGTATGTAAACATTGAATATATAAAATTGAACTAAATGACTATAGAGAATATACAAATGAAGGTGCTGGTCAATTTTTGCAGTATACGATTGGAGGTTTTGACTGCCTCCATTTCTGAATGGCCACTCCTTCCATCAGTCTGAATCCAAGAGACTGAGTCCCTTTCTGGCCTGCACAAACAGCTCGTCTACTCGAGTGGTGCAAAAGCAGTGATGGCATTTTATCATCTGTGTTAGGAAAGCTGTTGTTTTTTTAGCTATAGGCTTACAGCTGCTTGTAGCCTACAGGACTGAGAGTGATGATGCTGATTTAGGGATCTGGGACACTCAGCAAGAAGTCTTCATCATAAGCAGTTCTCTTCAGTGCAAGTAATGCCATTGTTTGTTTTTTTTCTTTTGAAATTTTGCTTATGTCCACCTCCCCGTTGCGCCCCACTCCATCCCCACCTCTCCCCTCACTATACCACAATATTTAATAACTGTACACTAACAAGTAATTCCCAAATATTATGGGAACACAAAAAATTAGCTTCATACATAAAATCTTACTTAATATACACTGCTCAAAAAAATAAAGGGAACACTCAAATACCACATCCTAGATCTAAATGAATGAAATATTCTCATTGAATACTTTGTTGTGTACAAAGTTAAATGTACTGTCAACATAATCACACAAAAATCATCAATGGAAATCAAATTTTGAACCAATGGAGGCCTGAATTTGGAGAGACCCCCAAAATGAAAGTGGAAACAGGTCAAAATGAAAATCAAAACAAGACAAAATTAAAGTGGAAACAAGTCAAAATGATGGTCAGTATTGTGTGTGGCCTCCACGTTCCTGTATCACCTCCCTACAATGCCTGGGTATTTTCCATATGAGGTTGCGGATGTTCTCCTGAGGGATCTCCTCCCAGACCTGGACTAAAGCATCCATAAACTCCTGGACAGTCTGTGGTGCAACGTGACGTTGGTGGATGGAGCAAGACATGCTGTCCCAGATGTGCTCGATCGGATTCAGGTCTGGGGAACAGGCGGGCCAGTCCATAGCTTCAATGCCTTCACCATGCAGGAACTGCTGACACACTCCAGCCACATGAGGTCTGGCATTGTCCTGCATTAGGAGGAACCCAGGGCTAACCGCACGGCAAATGGTCTCACAAGGGGTCTGAGGATCTCCTCTCGGTACCTAATGGCAGTCAGGCTACCTCTGGCGAGCACATGGATGGCTGTGTGGCCCTCCAAAGAAACTCCACCCCACACCATTACTGACCCACTGCCGAACCGGTCATGCTGAAGGATGTTGCAGGCAGCAAGTTCACACTCAGCACATGTGACAGACATGACAGAGTGATCTGCTGCCTGCAACATCCTTCAGCATGTCTCACACCATCCACCAATGTCACGTTGCACCACAGACTGTCTGGGAGTTTACGGATGCTTTCATCCAGGTTTGGGAGGAGATCTGTTGTGAGTGGGCTTGGGATGAGTTCTGAGCAGAGGCTCCCTCTGGTGGTTACAAGCGGTGCTGGTCTGTCCAGTGAAGATTGTGAAGATTGTGAGGATTGGGAATCAGGTGTTACTGACTGGTCTTATATAAGGGAGTCACTTTCCCATCAGGGTTGCCGGTGATCAATTGTTCTGGTCTGAATCCTTGATTCCTGTTTCCTTTGTAGCCTGCTGTGTCGTGTCTGCATCTCCTGCTAACAGATAAGACATTTTCTTCTTTTTGTTTTTGTGCTTGATTTTTGCATTTTGTCCTGCACTTCTGTGGGGGCCTTCAGGGTCCCCTCCGGGGGCTTTTGCCCTCTCAGTTTAGTTCAGCCACTGATGTTTGTGCCTTTGCTTTTTCCAGTTTTTTCAGTGGCTGCTGTTTTGATTTTGTTACACCAGAGAACTAATTTAGGTGGTAGAGGTCGTGTGATCTCAGGTGTTTTTGAAATTAGTAGAGTTGGTGCTTTTCAGGGTTTTCTGGGATTGCAGTAAGTACCCTTCCTATCCTTTTCTATTCAGTTAGTTTGGGCCCCAACGTTTGCTCATACTATTTTCTGTCTGTGTCTGTATTTCTTCTTGTCTAACCGCCATTACATGTTTGGGGGCTTTCTATTATCTTTGGGGTTCTGCTCCGGGGCAGATAGCTTTCCTATTTCTATCTTTAGGTGTAGTTAGTTTCTCAGGCTGTGACGAGGCGTCTAGGACCAACGTAGGAACGCTCCACGGCTGCCTCTAGTTGTTGTGGTTAGTCAGGGTACTGCAATCTCATAGATTCCAACTGCTCT
The DNA here is from genome assembly GCA_033576555.1 of Oophaga sylvatica. NCBI lineage: Eukaryota > Metazoa > Chordata > Amphibia > Anura > Dendrobatidae > Oophaga > Oophaga sylvatica. The sequence continues at coordinate 506,270,315 of JARQOD010000005.1, forward strand.
GGTGTATTGCCTTTTTTGCCTGCACTCCTCAACTACCGAAACATAACAGTATCACGGCAAAAATGAAAATTGTATGGTACTCACAGAAGGGAAAAAATTTGTGAAAGAAAAAACGGTTGTCAGAGTTGTCAGAGATATTTTTCTGTTTGTTGCATTTTTTTTTTCCCTCTGTATCTCTGGGTGCTGGGGAGGATTTTTTCTCTCAATGGAGTATGCACAGTTGTCTGGCCGTGTGGATCAGCTTGCCACTGAGGTTCAGAGTATTGCTGCATATCTTGCTAGGTTGCCTGTTGTGTAACCTAGGATTCCCATGCCAGATTTGTTTTTAGGGGATCGAGCTAACTTTCAGAATTTCAAAAATAATTGTAAATTGTTTTTTGCCTTAAAATCTAAGTCCTCAGGGAACGCAGCGCAGCAGGTTCAAATTGTCATCTCTCTCCTGCGCGGCGATCCTCAGGATTGGGCTTTTTCCCTGACACCTGGGGATCCTGTTTTGAGTGATGTTGATGCATTTTTTCAGGCTTTGGGGTTATTGTACGATGAGCCTAATGTCACTGATCAAGCTGAAAAAGCCTTGTTGGCATTAAATCAGGGGCTTGATGACGCTGAGCTATACTGTCAGAGATTCCGTAGGTGGGCAGTCGTGACCAAGTGGAATGACGACGCTTTGGCGGCCCTTTTTCGGAAGGGTCTGTCAGATAATGTAAAGGATGTTATGGTGGGATTCCCTGTCCCCTCTGGTCTCAATGATTCTATGTCATTAGCGATTCAAATTGACAGACGTTTGCGTGAGCGGAGAAGTATGCGTGGAATAGTGTTGCCTTGTGAACCTGCTTCTGAATCCATGCAGTGTGATAGAGTGGTGTCTGGGGCACAGCGTCATGAGTTTACAAAGCGCAATGGGTTATGTTTCTACTGTGGTGATGCCTCTCATGCTATTTCAGTCTGCCCTAAGCGGGGAAGACGTTTTGCACGCTCAGTTGTCTTGGGTAGTGTTCAGACTAAGTTTTTATTAACTGTCACTCTGATATGCTCTCTGTCCTCATTTTCTGCTCAGGCTTTCGTTGATTCTGGAGCAGCTATTAACCTGATGGATTATGATTTTGCTAAACGTTGTGGGTTTCCCTTGTTACCCCTACAGAAGTCTATTCCCCTACTGGGGATCGATTCTACCCTTTGGCTGAGAATAAACCTCAGTTCTCTACTCAGGTGATAATGAGGGTTGAACCTGATCATCAAGAGTGCTGCAAATTTTTGGTTCTGTATAATCTGCATGATATTATCGTACTGGGTTTCCCTTGGTTACAGTCTCATAATCCTGTTTTGGATTGGAAATCTGTGTCTGTAACCAGTTGGGGCTGCCAATGTGTTAATACCAACACTCCTGTTTTTTCTGCCTCCCCCCAGGCTCAGGATGTTCCTGACTTTTTGATTGATTTTTCTGATGTATTTAGCGAAAGTAAATCTGCATCCTTGCCTCCCCATAGGAGCTATGACTGCGCTATTGAATTAGTGCCTGGTAGTAAATTCCCTAAAGGTCGCCTTTTTAACTTGTCTGTACCTGAATTTTATGCGGTCTTATATCAAGGAGTCAATGGAGAAGGGTCATATCAGACCATCCTCTTCACCCTTAGGTGCCGGTTTTTTCTTTGTGGCCAAAAAGGATGGTTCATTAAGGCCGTATATTGATTATCGTCTTTTGAACAATATTACTGTGAAATATCAATACCCGTTACCCTTGATTTCTGACCTGTTTTCCAGGGTGAAAAACGCTACTTGGTTTACCAAGCTTGACCTCAGGGGGGCATATAACCTTATTCGCATTAAGCACGGGGATGAATGGAAGACGGCATTCAATACCCCGGAGGGGCATTTTGAGTACCTTGTGATGCCCTTTGGGCTCACTAATGCTCCTTCTGTCTTCCAGTCCTTCATGAATGACATTTTCAGGGATTTTGTGGATAAATTTCTGATTGTTTATTTGGATGATATCTTGATTTTTTCTAATGACTGGGACTCTCATGTGAAACATGTTCGAACTGTATTCCAGATTTTGAGAGAGAATGCTCTGTATGTGAAGGGATCAAAGTGTCTTTTTGGCGTACAGAGGATCTCATTTCTGGGATTCATTTTGTCCCCATCTGTTATTGAAATGGACCCGGTCAAGGTTCAGGCCATCTGTGATTGGGTCCAACCTACTTCATTAAAGGCTCTTCAAAGATTTTTGGGTTTTGCCAATTTTTATAGTAAATTTATTGGTAATTTCTCGGTTATTGTTAAACCATTAACTGATTTGACCAAAAAGGGTTCTGATGTGGTGAATTGGCCTCCTGAGGCAGTCTCTGCATTTCAGGAACTTAAGGAGAGATTCACTTCTGCTCCTGTTCTACGGCAGCCTGATGTTTCTCTGCCATTTCAGGTGGAGGTTGTTGCCTCTGAAATTGGGGCAGGTGCCGTTTTGTCCCAAAAAGATCCAGAGACCTCTAAAAGTAACCCTTGTGCCTTTTTCTCTCGAAAATTTTCTCCTACTGAACGTAATTATGACGTGGGTAATCGGGAGTTATTGGCCATGAAGTGAGCTTTTGAAGAGTGGAGACATTGGCTGGAGGGAGCCAAACATCAGGTGGTGGTCCTTACTGACCATAAGAATCTGGTTTATCTGGAATCTGCCAAGCGACTCAATCCTAGACAGGCCAGGTGGGCCTTGTTTTTCACACGTTTTAATTTTGTGGTTTCCTTTCTTCCTGGCACTAAGAATGTTAAGGTGGATGCCCTCTCGAGGAGCTTCCTTGCGGACTCTCCTGAGTTATCTGATCCTTCTGTTATTTTGAAAGAGGGTGTAGTTCTTTCCGCCATCTCACCTAATTTGAGACTTGCTCTGGAGGGGTGTCAGGAGGATAGGCCCGAGCGCTGCCCTGTTGGAAAATTGTTTGTCCCGGACCAGTGGAAAAAGAGTGTGATGTCTGAGATTCATTGTTCCGCGTTGGCTGGGCATCCCGGAATTTTTGGTACCAGAGACTTGGTTAGTCGGTCCTTTTGGTGGCCTACCTTGTCTCGTGATGTCAGGGAATTTGTGCAGTCCTGCGGGACTTGCTCTCGCTCCAAGCCTTGCTCTCGCTCTAGTGGTTTGTTGATGCCATTGCCTGTGCCCAAGAGACCATGGACCCATATCTCTATGGATTTCATTTCCGACCTTCCTGTTTCTCAGAGAATGACCGTCATCTGGGTGATTTGTGATAGGTTTTCCAAGATGATACATCTTGTGCCATTACCTAAGTTGCCTTCCTCCTCTGAATTGGTGCCGTTGTTCCTTCAGCACGTGGTTCGTTTACACGGCATTCCTGAGAACATAGTGTCTGACAGAGGAGTCCAGTTTGTTTTCAGATTTTGGAGGACTTTTTGTTCTAAACTGGGTGTTCAATTGTCTTTCTCCTCGGCATTTCATCCTCAGACCAATGGTCAAACTGAGAGAACAAACCAGACATTGGAGACTTATCTAAGATGCTTTGTGTCTGCTGATCAGGATGACTGGGTCTTTTTTTTGCCTTTGGCTGAGTTTGCTCTTAATAATAGGGCTAGCTCTGCCACTTTGATGTCTCCGTTTTTCTGTAATTCTGGGTTTCACCCTCGATTTTCTTCAGGACAGACGGAGGCTTCTGTCTGTCCAGGTGTTGACTCTGTTGTGGAGCGTATGCAACAGATTTGGGACCAGGTAGTGGAGAGGTTGTCCCTCTCTCAGGAGAGGGCCCAGCGGTTTGCTAACTGGCATAGGACTGATGGTCCTCGGTTTAAAGTGGGTGACTTGGTCTGGTTGTCCTCAAAAAATATTCCTATGAGAGTAGCATCTCCTAAATTTAAGCCTAGGTTCATTGGACCTTATAAGATCATAGAGATTCTTAATCCTGTTTCTTTTCGTTTGCTTCTTCCAGGGACATTTAAGATCCATAACGTGTTCCACAAGTCCTTGTTGAAGAGGTTTGTTGAGCCAGTGGTTCCTGCTGCTGTGCCTCCTGACCCTGTTTTGGTTGAGGGCAATCTGGAGTATGTGGTTGAGAAAATATTAGATTCTCGTTTTTCTAGACGGAAACTCCAGTATTTGGTTAAGTGGAGAGGTTATGGTCAGGAAGACAATTCTTGGGTGTTTGCTTCGGACATCCATGCTAGGAGACTCATCCGTGCGTACCATAGAACTCATCCTGACCGACCTGGTTGCTCAAATGAGGGTTCGGTGACCCCTCCTCAAGGGGGGGGTACTGTTGTGAGTGGGCTTGGGATGAGTTCTGAGCAGAGGCTCCCTCTGGTGGTTACAAGCGGTGCTGGTCTGTCCAGTGAAGATTGTGAAGATTGTGAGGATTGGGAATCAGGTGTTACTAACTGGTCTTATATAAGGGAGTCACCTTCCCATCAGGGTTGCCGGTGATCAATTGTTCTGGTCTGAATCCTTGATTCCTGTTTCCTTTGTAGCCTGCTGTGTCGTGTCTGCATCTCCTGCTAACAGATAAGACATTTTCTTCTTTTTGTTTTTGTGCTTGATTTTTGCATTTTGTCCTGCACTTCTGTGGGGGCCTTCAGGGTCCCCTTGGGGGGCTTTTGCCCTCTCAGTTTAGTTCAGCCACTGATGTTTTTGCCTTTGCTTTTTCCAGTTTTTTCAGTGGCTGCTGTTTTGATTTTGTTACACCAGAGAACTAATTTAGGTGGTAGAGGTCGTGTGATCTCAGGTGTTTTTGAAATTAGTAGAGTTGGTGCTTTTCAGGGTTTTCTGGGATTGCAGTAAGTACCCTTCCTATCCTTTTCTATTTAGTTAGTTTGGGCCCCAACGTTTGCTCATACTATTTTCTGTCTGTGTCTGTATTTCTTCTTGTCTAACCGCCATTACATGTTTGGGGGCTTTCTATTATCTTTGGGGTTCTGCTCCGGGGCAGATAGCTTTCCTATTTCTATCTTTAGGTGTAGTTAGTTTCTCAGGCTGTGACGAGGCGTCTAGGACCAACGTAGGAACGCTCCATGGCTGCCTCTAGTTGTTGTGGTTAGTCAGGGTACTGCAATCTCATAGATTCCAACTGCTCTGGTGTATTGCCTTTTTTGCCTGCACTCCTCAACTACCGAAACATAACAGAGATCCCTCAGGAGAACATCTGCAACCTCATCAGGAGCATGCCCATGCGTTGTAGGGAGGTCATACAGGTACGTGGAGGCAACACACAATACTGAGCATCATTTTGACTTGTTTCCTCTTTAATTTTGTCTTCTTTTGATTTTCATTTTAACTTGTTTCCACTTTCATGTAGGTGGTCTCTCCAAATCCAGGCATTTATTGGTTAAAAATTTGAGTTCCATTGATGATTTTTGTGTGATTATGTTGACAGCACATTCAACTTTGTACAGAACAAAGTATTCAATGAGAATATTTAATTCATTTAGATCTAGAATGTGTTATTTGAGTGTTACCTTTATTTTTTTGAGCAGTGTATTTGCTTTCAATTGCTACACAATACTGCTTCAGTGACCTGGTCCAGGTTATAACTGTCGCTTTAAATACCCCTGGACCGTGAGTAATCCTGTACATTACAGCTCACATTCTAGCTACTCCTTTTACTGCTATTAGACATGTGCTTTCATTTGATCCATGTATTTTTCCAGGTATTTTCTCATTTGTTGTGTTCCAGCATGTGTTGACATGAGAACTGAGGTTTCAAGAGGAGGGGCTATTCTAGTTTCCACCCCGTCTAGACCAGAAGAGCTGGGAAAACCCCAGTCTGGAATGAGCTGTCTCTGGGAGCAGAGCACATGTGGAGGCTCACTCTCCCCAAGACCCTCTGGTAGGCCTGACAAGCTTAGAAATTACCACAGGACTTCCAGGTCGGTGAAAAACCCTTACTATATAAAATCTTCTGCATAAAACTACAAAAGACTCTGAATCGCTCTATAACAACTTACAAGCATTACATCTAAAGGAGCAGGTTCTTAAAGCTCCGAAGCCTAAATTTCATGTCAGACTCTAATTCTGTACTGTATTTGCTGTGGTTTAACCCAGTGAGCTGTGAACCATTTACTCGGTGTCATATTTTCCCGTTCCTGCGAAAGTAAATGCAACTGTTATCCACGAAACCTGTGTCTGTGGTCATTATCGTGACACCGTGTGGGGGTGGATAGCAGTGAACAGAAAGCCCCCCATTACAAGGGCTTATCACTGCCATATGTTATATATAACCTGATAATTAGAGTGGTTTCAAGGCATGACTGGTAAGCTATCTATGGCACCATATGGCAAATGGTTCAAGCTTTATGTAGAACTGTGGAACTAGGATGAGAAATACTGTTGATGTGGTGTGCTGACATGTTGGCTTATTCTAAGACATCATGGCAATTGACCCAGTATTGTGGTACTATATTCTCATTTAAAAATAATATACAAGGGGGAGAAAATGGGAACCTGATAGGTTAGGTAGTTTAGAATGTGACCCCTAATGGGGACAGTAAAGATAATTTCTGCAATGTCTGTAAAGCGCTGTGGCATAATGCACTAATAGTGTATCAAACTGTGAAAGATTAACTCTATAGCTCTTAATAAGATTAGAGCATCATCATGATACATTTTGGACTCATAAAAGGTTATATATTCTTTACAATGATCCGTAATGTTTTATCATGCATGATCCCTGATAATTAAATAATTTGTCCCAAATCTGAAAAACAATGCAGGACATTTATTAAGTGATGGGTCAGAGTGATATTACAAACATGCAAATAGAGTACAATATATATGTTTGTTTTATTTAGTATTTTTGCCACTTTTTTATTCCTACCTTGGCAGATTAAAAATTATGAGAAAAAAATTACATGGGTAAGATGCAGTTATAAAAGGAAAAAATTAAAAGAAATATTTGTTTTGATCCATAAAAATATGTATCACAAGCCACAAAAAGACAAAGAGGGAATTTATGATTTCCTCCAGGACAGTTAAAAACTTGTCACATGGTCACCTTACTTTTTCCACTGATCTCACTACTTTTCTATACTGAGCGCTGCTAAGCATTACCATGGCTAATGAACACAAACAAATTTACTATAAAGCACACCAAAAAGCGGCTTACATTGTAGCTTATATCATTTTTTTTCATTTTCTAATTTTATACAATTGAAACAAATATATAGCTTGAAAAAAAATAAAAAAGAAGCAAAACCATATCACTATGAACAATCTTTAGACCGATATAGGAGTAAAAAGACCTTGGTTTGTGCAGTTTATTTAATGTTATCATGACACAATCTGGCTGTTCATGTGTAAACTAAATCCCAAACTGTACTGAAGGCAAACCGCACAATCAGCAGTCTCTAATTTTCAAGGACAGTCTGACTTTTTCATAAAAAATTCCCTTTGTTCTTATTGCAGACATTGAGTGTGTTGTTTCGCACTTGCTCTAGGGTTCTGAAAATCTGTGTTGGATAGTAAAGTAATAATTAAAAACAATTAGCATCTTCATACTTAACGTTCCTTCATGTAGAATAAATCAATACCATAAAATAAAAATAAAAAGTCTACAATATTTGTAATTAAATTTATTACATTATATAAAATAATATCTGTAAAATAAAGTCTACATTTTACATTTGTGGACTCTTATTGTACATTGCCCTGTATAAACAAAATCTGATGTTTCTCATATCCCTGTTACACTTTTTTAAACCCCATCCTTCATTATTAATTTCTTGTCCTGATTCAGTAAAATAGACCATTACCATAACCTGCTGTTTGACAAATGTAAAAACTGTCAGTGCACCAACCTCTCTATGGTGCCCTAAAAGGCATGGGGTTAAGATACTTACAGCCTCACACTGGTAAAGACAATACAAGGAAACGTTTATACAGTATCTGACATATATTTTATTAAGTTATAAGACACAATGTAATTTCATCCAGCCCTCAGGTAGATTTTCAGTAGACCGCAGTGTTTGGGACACCGGCCATGTTTTTCTGGCTGTTGGCCCTTTAATTTTTCTGCAGAGCATTCTCACGCATGCACATGCAATGCTGGATTACGTTCAATAATAGACACTGTTTGCAGAGTTAGCATGCTCTTTGCGCTGACCTATAAGATGTTTGCAACAGTTGCAGTGTCTCCTATGTTATGTATTCAACAAGCTCAGTGTCTTCAATGGGATGTATGCAGCAGTCTCAGTGTCTCCTTTGTGATGTATACAGCAGTCTCACTATCTCATATTTGATGTATATACAGAAAACTCATTGTCTCCTATGTGATGTACATAAACAGCAGCCTCAGTGTCTACTATGTGATGTAGACAGCAAAGCCTCAGTGTCCCCTATGTGATACATGCAGCAGTATCAGTGTATCTCTTATGATGTATATACTGCCATCTCAGTATCTCCTATGTGAAGTATACAGCAGTAGCACTGTGTCTTAAGTGATACATACAGAAGTCTAAGTGTATCCTATATGATGCAAACAGCAGTCTCAGTGTCTCCTAAGTGATATATATAAAGCGGTCTCAGTTTCTACTATGTTATGTATACAGCAATGCCTCAGTGTCTACTATGTGATATACACAGAGGTAGCGTTGTCTCCTATGTGATACATACAGAAGTCTCAGTGTAGCCTATGTGATATACACAGCAGTCTCAATGTATCCTATGCGATGTGTACAGCAGTCTCAGTGTATCCTATGTGATATATATAGCCATAACACTGTATATATCTCCTATGTGATGTGTATATATTGCTGACCTGCAGTGTTTCACATGGGATGTATTCCCCAAAGTCAAGTCCCAATGTCTCTTATGTGATGAATACACAGCAATATCAGTTCTTATATGATGTATGCATCAGTCTCAGTGTTTCCTAGTCTTTCCTATGTGATGAATATATACAGTAGCCTCAGTGTCTCCTATGTGATGTATGCAGCAATCTCAGTATATCCGAGGTGATGTATATACAGCTGTGTCAATGTTTCCTAAGTTGCATATGCAGCAGTCTCAGTGTATTCTATGTGATTATTGTTTATTTTATTTATTATACTTTGCTTATATAGTACCATCATATTCCATAACGCTTTACAGAGATTATCATCACTGTCCCCCATTGGAGCTAACAATCTAAATTCCCTTTGTCTTTGAAGTGTGAGAGGAAACTGAAGTACCCAGAGGAAACCTTCACAAACACAGGAGAAACAAGGAAACTCTGTGCATATGTTGTCCTGGGTGGGATTTGGTGTCTCCTATGTAATGTGTATATACAGTAGTCCCAGTGGCTCCTGAGTGTTGTATATACAGGAGTCTTAGTGCATCCTATGTGATGCATACAGCAGTCTCGGTGTATCCGATGTGATGTATACAGCAGTAGCAGTCTCCTATATGATGTGTATATACAGAAGAGCTGCAGTGTCTCATATTCTGTATGCAGCAGAGTCTCAATGTCTCTTATATGATGAATATACAGCATTCTCAGTACCTATGTGATGTATGCATCAATCTTAGTATATTCTTTGTGGTGTATACAGCAATCACAGTGTCTCCTATGCGATGTGTGTTTATTGCAGTCTCAGTGTCCCATATGCATTGTACGCTGCAGTCTCAGTGTATACTAGGTGATGTATGTACAGCAGTTTCAGTGTATTCTATGTGATCTATGCAGCTGTCCTAGTGTTTTCTATATGATATAATTAAACCAGTCTCACTGTATCCTATATGATATATTCAGCAGTCTCAGTGTATTCTATTTGATGTGTATACAGCAGTCTCAGTGTCTCATAAGTGATGTATAGAGCAGCTTCCCACTGCTTAAGTTCTATAAACATTGCATGAGTCATGACAAATTTCTCATTTTGAGGAGACATGCATAAAAATATGTATCTGTTTTTGAAACAACTTACTGCTGTGAGCCATTCTTTTCAAAACTTTCCATGGTAAAGAGACATTTAAGCTCCAGACAGGCCAACACAAAACTTGAAAGTAGTTACGAGTAGCAACATTATCAATATCATCACACACTTCACTAAAGAGAAGCAGTTCCAACCACCACATTAGAGGTGAGGTAATTAAATGTTTGACCAAATATAGAAGGATAATTTTTAAATTCATCATTTTGTATGGATGGCAAACGGTGGTTTAAGTATCTAAATAGACTTTGACAGAAAAAAGTTTACACAGATCTAAAGGGTAACATCTCTTCTTGCGGAAACTTATAGGCAATGGAATGCTCCTATTAGGGAATTCATTATTAAAATTGCCTCTTCAGAGAGGAAGAGGACAGGAACTTTAGTGTTTCTCATCCAGCCAAATCAGACATCATGTATGCACTGAATTCCCATATTCTTGTCATCTTTGCTATTGTATACTATTTTAGAAATTACCCTAGAGTACTATTCAGACTGAAGTTCTGTGTTATGATCTAGCTGTGTTCCTCTCCATTCTCCGAATTAACCTCTGAATATCCTAACCAATTTGATTCTTTAATTGTACTTTTTTTGATTGACCCATTAGATTCTGACCCAACATGCCCTAAATATACAATTTGATCTGATTTTGGCTCTGGTACTGATGAAGCTAGTTTGCTTAGCCCAACCCAAGTGAAGGCCACATCCCTAGAGTGGTTAAAGGGGTTGTTCGGGACTTTAACATTGATGGCCAATTCTTAGGATGGGTCATCAATGTCTGAACAGTGGGGTTGTGACAACCAGCACCCCCACTGATCAGCTGTTTCCCATATTGGTGGCATTGGGAACTGCTCAGTTACGGAGCTGCAGAGTGCAGTGTGACTGTATAGGGGATGGGGCCACACATCTGCTACCTATTCAAACCTATTGTCACAGGTTTAGAATGACAGAGAGGAGCCAGAAGACCGCAACATTTGATTTCTCCTACTCCTGCACTGATTAGAAGCACTTCACCTTTTTGTTATATGGTGTAAATTTCTTTTGGCAGTGCAGGGGTTAATCTGCTCTGTTGAGAGCTCCTGGAGCTAAGGCTCTCAGCTGTGCACTGTTAGCCACTCACATATTCCTTATTACCTGGGTCTTGGCTAGCACTCATTGTCAGATATAGCTTTTGCTGAATGGCTGGAGGTTGGTAGTGGTTATCTGTGACTGTTGCTAGGTTTTGTGCCTGTGATAATTCCCTTCTCCTACGTTTTGTGTGCGTGATAATTCCCTTTCTTCTCCTACTTTGGTTTAACCCTATCCTCCACTTCCCGATGCATTCCTCTGTTATATGTGTGAGCACATTTGAATGTTTGGTATTTTTTTATTACCCCTGTTCGTACTACCTTGTTAGCCTGGTTTAGTGAACTTCAGTACACTACTACTCTCCTCTTCCCTAGGTGGGGGAAGGGTACAGACTGAGGGCAGATTCAGGTGCTATTGCAAAGTAAGTGGCACCAGCATCTTCACCATCAGAAGTAATCCGGGGTGCAGGGAAAGCTAGGGTGCCCTCTAGCATTAGGGACTGGGAAGTAGCACTGGGTCCCGGGAAACCCGATAACAGAGTCGTGACACCTGTTCATCCACCACCAATTTCATCCATGGAGATGTGCTGTGCAGCTCTGTAACTGAGCAGGTTCAGCCAACACTGGGAACAGTTGATCAGTGGGAGTGCTGGATTGCACCCCACCGATCAGACATTGATGACTTATCCTATCCAGTCCAATCTTACCCACTCCTTGAGGAAGCGACAGCGAAATGCGTGTTGGAGTGTGGTGAGGGGGCAGTGGTGGTCATTGGGGTTGGTATTTGAATATCATGAATTAATTCCATTTACATGTTTTGTGTTTTCATAGTGGTACTGCTGCCCACTGATTAAAATGTTCTATTATTTGCACTATTGCAATATGCACTTTTTGCTCGATTAACAATATTAAATTCCAAATGTATTTGGTTACTTACCTTAATATTTTATTGGTGTTCTGATTCATAGATACAGTTACATTTTATATACAACAGTTATTAGTTATTTACATGAACCGTTATTTACCATCCTGAATATCATGTTTGTATAGTATCTATGCTATTGATGTACCTGGCTCAGCTGTCCACGTAATTTTCACTGTCATTGCTATTGTGGATTTATTTATATTTATATTTTTTATATTTTTGGTTTATTATTTGCCAATCTGGGTGACATATCCTGCCCCCCTCACTTATCATTATTTTATATTTTGTATTTTTAATATCTTCTTTCTAATAATTATGTCTTGTGTAATTATTTTTAAATTTTTTCTTGTCGTGCAATCATGTTTTTATTACACATCCAATAAAGTTTGTATTACATACAGTACAGACCAAAAGTTTGGACACACCTTCTCATTCAATGATTTTTCTGTATTTTCATGACTGTGAAAATTGTAGAATCACACTGAAGGCATCAAAACTATGAATTAACACATGTGGAATTATACATTACACTTTACAAAAGAGTGTGAAACAACTGAAAATATGTCTTATATTCTAGGTTCTTCAAAGTAGCCACCTTTTGCTCTGATTTCTGCTTTGCACGCAGAAAAGGTGAACGGATGGACTCTACATGCCATAGTTTCCACCGTGAAGCATGGAGGAGGAGGTGTGATGATGTGGGGGTGCTTTGCTGGTGACACTGTTGGGGATTTATTCAAAATTGAAGGCATACTGAACCAGCATGGCTACCACAGCATCTTGCAGCGGCATGCTTTTCCATCCAGTTTGCGTTTAGTTGGACCATCATTTATTTTTCAACAGGACAATAACCCCAAACACACCTCCAGGCTGTGTAAGGGCTATTTGACCAAGAAGGAGAGTGTTGGGGTGCTACGCCAGATGACCTGGCCTCCATAGTCACCAGACCTGAACCCAATCGAGATGGTTTGGGAGAGCTAGACCGCTCACCGCTTCAATTTTGAATAATCCCCAACAGTGTCACCAGCAAAGCACCCCACACCATCACACCACCTCCTCCATGCTTCACTGTGGGAACCAGGCATGTAGAGTCCATCCGTTCACCTTTTCTGCGTGCAAAGCAGTAATCAAAGCAAAAGGTGGCTACTTTGAAGAACCTAGAATATAAGACATATTTTCAGTTGTTTCACACTTTTTTGTAAAGTGTAATGTATAATTCCACATGTGTTAATTCATAGTTTTGATGCCTTCAGTGTGATTCTACAATTTTCATAGTCATGAAAATACAGAAGAATCTTTGAATGAGAAGGTGTGTCAAAACTTTTGGTCTGTACTGTATATATTTTATTTGTGAATACCTTTTTTTGGGTTTATGCTTAGCATTTGTTGGTATTTCTGGTATAATTTAATTGATTTTCATGTATGGGATTGCTTTTTTATATAGGTTTTTGTTCAATCCTATCCAATGTCTGACCAGTGGGGTTGCAACACTCGGCACCCTCACCGATCATCTGTTCCCGGTGTCAGTGGCATCCGAACTGCTCAGTTATGGAGCTGCACAGTACAATGTATCTGTATAGTGGCCGCATCAGGGCACATCCACAACCTATTCAAATCAATAAGGTGTGGATGTGGATGTGCAGTACTCAGCCGCAGCCACTATTCCATTGACAGAGCTGTGTTATGCAGCTCCATAACTGAGCAGATCCAGCCACAGCTGACACAGGGAACAACTGATTGGTGGGGGAGCTGGGTTGCGCCCCCACCGATTAGACATTTATGACCTATCCTAAGGATAGACCATCATTATTAAAGTCCCGGAAAACCCTTTTAAAGTATCAAAAACACGGAGCTCCAGGACCAAGTTTGAGCATAAAAGCATGCTTTGAATTTACAGATTTTTTCAATTTTTTGTTTGAGATAATACTTGTTCATATCTCATCTTTACTATATTCTGAAGTTATATCTATGGTTATTTATATTATTCAATCTATATCTGTATATGAATTAAACATTAAATATATTATAAAATGTTCCTTGCATTTAATATTCCAGATCCACAGACTAGGGTAATAGACATGACGTACACATACAATACATCAGTGATAACAAGAAAATTTGAACCAGATGATAGAACCGGAGAGCTTAGCTAATCCATATGCCACAGAAAGGGTATTCAACATCCTTGAAGAAATGGCTAATTGAGTTGAAGGCCACAATTCTAGACATAACCAGTTATCACACTAGTTCTACTCTAAAGTCGTGCTGAAAAAGTAAAATACCAACTGTCTTTTGAAATGCCATGAATCCCTATAGTCCTGTTACAGAGTTCTAAATTCCAAGTACTGTATCTCTGCATCTACATGCAAAGGACAAAGGGTCAAACACATACTTTCTCCTTATTTAAGAGTCTTCTTTCATTTTATTACAAGACTCTAGGGAATGTTATCTATTACCAATCAAAGTCTTATTATTTCAGCAGAAAGAGCTCCAAAAATTAACTGTATTATTATCACATCCAATGAGTGACTGTGTTATGTTTTTGAAAAGTAATAAAGATATTTGGCAACAAATTTTTGTCATAATTTTTTTTAGTTGTTATACGTGTATTTAAGAAATCATGTTGTGTACATGTCAAAATTAACATGTGATCATAAAAAACATAAACAGCTAAATATTGATTAAAAAACTCCACATTACTATTTTAAGAAATTTAATAAAGCAAGAAAAGTCATTTGGAATTCAAAGGGTCATTTAAGATACAACCTGTCAATATGTTAAGATTTGTTTAAACGTGTTTTTAATATATGGAGTCATGGTTGTCTACATCTCTTAACCTCATGTGAAATTTAAAGAGCAATTGTATAGCATGTTACTTTATTCAGTTTCCTTAAATGCTGTAATTATTCAATTTTCCAAAGAACAAGTATCATAAAGGAAAAATGTAAAAAATATTTAAAAGAATCAAAGTAAACAAGAGAGAGTCCATAAAAAAGAGATGCTATACACTATCTACAAATTACACTGGGATGTTTCAATCAAATATTATGAACTCAGCATGGCCAATAAGAACCTTAGCAGTCCATAAGTCCTCATTTCACATCCAGATAAAATATATAAAAGACATGGCCAAGTTAGTAGAAAATCGAAGATTATAATGAATCCAGGTTCATAACTAATCCCACAAAACGCAAAATGTGTTGTAGACCAAAAGACCTTCTAATCGTAAATGGGTCTGCCAGATTGGGATTCTCTGGGTTTTAAAGACAAATATATTCTGAGTAAGTAGTGTTACTTAAATCTTTTCAAATTCAAATTGTCAGGTTCAATGAATTTTTCCTCGAAATTTGATTACCAGTGAATTAATTCAAAGAGAATCGCAATCACAGTGCTGCAAAACCTCCATCTGTCCTGAAAAGATTTGTGTAACACTCTGAGGTGACAACAGTGCATAGGAGTGGCACAGTTAAGGCTGGGTCTCACATAGCGATACACCAGCGATCCCGACAACGATCAGGATCGCTGGTGTATCGCTATATTATCGCTGCTGAGCTGCCAAACAGGCAGCTCAGGGCAGCGATCAGCACAGCGACACTGCGGGTAAACATCGCTAGTTACCCGCAGTGTACCTTGGATACCAGCGCCCTGATGCAGGGAGCTGGTAACCAAGGTACACATCAGGTTTCCAGGTGCTGCGCGGTGCCTGGAAACCCGCTGTGTACCTTGGTTACCAGCTCCCTGCAGCAGGGCGCTGGTATCCAAGGTACACAGCAGGTTTCTAGGCACAGCCCCGCGCCTGGAAACCCGCTGTGTACCTTGGTTACCAGCGGATCGCTGGTCTCCCGCCTGTCACACGCAGCGATGTGTGCCTGTCAGCGGGAGACCAGCGATCAAAAAAAATGTCCAGACATTTCAGCGACGATCAGCGATACCCAGCAGGGGGGCTGATCGTCGCTGAATGTCACACACAGCGATATCGCTGGTGAGCTCGATGCCACGTCACAAAACTAGTGACTCAGCACCGATCTCGCTAGCGAGATCGTTGTGTGAGACGGGCCCTTTAAATATCTACTTGTTTCATTCTTTTTAGCAAGACTCAAATACCATTCCAAAAATGGCATAGCAAGTAATGCTAGGCAAGTGTACATCCAAAACCCAGCACCTGCACAGAACACTGTATTATTACATCATGTACAAATATAACATTTGACTAGTAAAACAAATGTGCAAAAGAAACAATAGCTTGTGACATGCACACTTTGTAAGGTAGACAGCCACAGTTAAATGTCTGTATTTTGGTGAATTTTCTTTTGAATGTTTAAGACCAATTTTTTCTCTCTTCTCTAAAAGGATTGCAAAGGAAATGCAAAGACTCGGTGCACTTGCTTGGGACAAGCAAGTACACCGTCTCTCATATTGATTTTAGATTTTTTTTATATAAAAAATGTTTTCTTGACTTGCTGCTGCTTTCTAGTGCATTAACAATGAGGAAAAATGTATAATAGTAATTAAAAAGCTGCAGGACAGATTCTAGCTATACCATATCACTGACCAATCACAGAGTCTGATACTACTGCTGGCAACTCTTCTATCTCTCTGTCAATTGAATATCTGTATTATTTGCAGACTAATAATCTCATTTACTTCTGTTCTGTAGTTGTACAACACATTACTGTCTGGGGTATTCTGTCCAATGTTATTAGGTTTACTCTCCCTACCCCTTGAGCAGGGACCTCTGACTTCTTCTCTCAGTTTACTGTTTGAATTTGCCAGTACCTCATAACGTCATATAATCTGACTTGACTTAGATTTGTATTGACTTGATTGGATGATCTCAACTAGTAATCCTTGATTTGCATTTGTATAGATTTATCTAGGTATGAAATATTTGGATTTTGAAAACGAGCAAAAACTTTGATGTTCAGAAGATGTTCCATAAATGTGATTGTAAAGTCACACTAGACATCAGATAAATGGTCATGAACAGAGAAGAAACCAAGTTTAAAACCCAAATTGAGTGAAAAGAATATATTTTATTTATTTAATTACAAAGATAAAATGAGGTGAAGGTGGAAACAAATATTCAGGGGAAAAGAAGGGACGCAATGCACAGGGGACAGGCTAAAATCTGAATGTTGAAATGGAAGCAAGAAAAAAGAGATAATTATGATATCAGGAGTAAACAAAAAATATATAAATGCTATGCTGCTTATGTATCCTTTGCAACATCTAGAAGTCCCCGGGGGTGCCGTCTGTATAACAGCTCGAATGGTGAGAACCCCGTAGAGGCCTGTGGGACTTCCCTGATGGAGAACAGTATGGTAGGAGGCAATCCCAATCTTGGCCTTCTCCATGACCGTCTTCAGCATGGACTTCAAGGTCTTATTGAACTGCTCCACCAGGACGTCTGTGTGCAGATGGTACACCGACATCCTAAGTTCGGTAATCTGGAGGGCATTGCACAACTTCTTCATTACCTTGGAAATATATGGTGTCTCCTGGTCCATCAGGTCTGTCTATCAGAAAATATGGACTAGCTCTCGTGCTGCACTCCGGGCAGAGGAGTTTCTCAGTGGTACCACTTTTGGGTACCGCATAGTCCACTACCACCAGGATGTATTGATGACCCCTGGCAGACTTATCTAAGGGCCCAACCAGGTCCATGGCAATCCGGTCAAATGGGACCTCAATTATGAGACTTCGGAAGTGGGATACAGGGGGGCAGTTAGCTGACAGGTAGGGCAGGATCGGCAGAAATTAACAATGTCCCTGTGACACCCAGGCTAGTAAAACCTATGAAGGACTCGTTCTTTGGTCTTATCTACACCTAGGTGCACCCCAAGACATAAGCATGGGCCAGATCTAGTACCCTTTGTCTATAGGATCCTGGGACTAAGCGCTGCTCTAATAATTCCCCTATCTGTTTAGTGACCCAATATAGCAACTCCCCATTGACCGCAAAGTACAGGAACCTGGTATCGACCCCAGGCTCTTGGGCAAACCCATTTATCACAGTTACATTTCACAGTACATTTTTCAAGGTCAAGTCCTGCATTTGGGCAGTCCCAAAATTTTCCCCAGAAACCCCAGTTCAGGAATTTCAGTCTCACTGGTCACCATCTCGTCCTCATCTCCAGCCACGACACACAAGGGGAACTCATCCATCTCTGACTGTGATGGGGTTTCAACAGGGTTAAGATGCCTTCTGTCTGCGTCCTTTGACATCTCCGTCTTCTCCCACAAGTCCCAGAAGAGGCTGAAGTCCCTCCTGATTATCACAGGGTGCAGCAAACCTTCGACCACTCAGACGTAGTGGGACTCCGTAACCCCGCCTTGTTTTAACCGACACTCTGGTGACAGGATAGTCTTTGGTGTCCCCGTGGGTACAGCGTACACCCACATGTTTCCCCAGGATCAACTGATGGGGAAGTATGACCCTTATCAGGGTCACCAAACTCCCTGAGTCTAAAGGTACTGCCACACTAAGCTATCCCGCTAGCGATCTCGTTAGCGTTGCATACTAATGAGATCGCTAGCGGGATTGTTTCTATATCGCTAAATGCAGTCACATTTAGCGATATAGTTAACGACGCTATCGCCGTTAGCGATCTTCTTAACGACTTTAGCGGTACAAAAGTACCGCTAAATCGCTAAGAAAAGGTGCCACACAGCGATAAGATACTTACCCAGCGGGAGCGCCGACGAGAAAATAGGGTCCGGAGCGATTCCAGCGACGAGCGAGATCACAGCAGGAAGCTCGTCGCTGGAAGCTGCCGCACTGAACAATATCGCTAACGGGATCGCTAAATAGTGACGTTTTTTAGCCATCCCGTTAGCGATATTGTTTAGTGTGGCATACCCTTAAGAGTCCTGTCACTAGCACCCCATGTATTGACACGGAACATGCTTGCGGCCCCTCACTGGGCTGATAGTCAACACTGCTGGCGGGGTAGGCATAGTAGGATCAGCATCTCCCTAGGCTGCAGTCCATCTCTTTGGAGGACAAGGGAAAATGGGTGGCTCTATGTCTAGGGCCACGACATCTCCAGCAAAGCAAGTCTTTACCCATGGCCTTTGACAACCCCTCAGTGACCCCTTGGGATCTAGGACTCCCCCCAGTGGTTTCTTTACTACTCCTCTTTTGGGGCTCAGGTTCTCCGCCTCCTCACCTTGCGACGTCACAGGTGGCGCTTCGTGTAGCGGCGGCCCCAGATCCCGCCCCACAGTGTGTTATGATGTATTCAACAGAAACCAGAGGGGGACGATTGACACCGCTGATGCCGCTGACACAGGACGAGAAGACATACCTTACTGACACAATAGAGGTTTGTCGGACAGATTCTAAAAGTGTATATTTCAGCGCTCCTAGCGATCAGAAACATAAGAGCCACCTTCACAGAATGCAGCTCTAGTGCTGCTGAAGGTGGCTATTTTACTTAAAAAGGCCCTGGGGGTGACAGGTTCCCTTTAAGAAGATATAGTGCTGTTACCTTTACCACCATCTGGTATGTCTCCAGCTTTTTCCGTATACTACTTCACTGCAGATGTTGCTCAGTGTATAAGGAAAAGAACAATATGAAAAGAATTTACTAGGTTCATCTTTAATTTTGAAATAAATAAGGGAACTGGAATCATCTTTAGTTGTCAAATACAAAAAACAACCTGCGTATAAGTGAATAAGTGAACCCATGGTGAGGGAGAGCTGACTCCGCAGCGATCTAAGCAATAATCTGCTTTGAATAGCAGGAAAGATAAAACATTTTGACACTACAAATTGTTGACATTGATTTCCTTTCTTTTAAAACAGTGAAATCTGCATCAAAGGTATAATGTGTTTTCAGTTAAACGATATAACTACATGTCTACTCTAAAGAAGACATTGCTGTCTTCTTATGTATAAATTTGTCCAAACGTAAACAGTTCACAATAGTTATGAAGACAAGAAAAAAAACATGAAAATATAATATTACAGTGACAGTGTTTTTAGACAAGCTGCACCTATGTTAAAGGGGTTTTCCAGCCTTCGGGTACGAATCAGCAGTCACTCTATGTGATTGCAGACTTGTGACTGGTCACTATGAAAATTCTCCGTTGCCGGCGTCGGGAGCGGGCAGGCACATGATCGCAAATATGCAATTTGCTCACTTCCGGTCACATTTTGACTACACATGTCTAGCCTTGATCAATACAATTGCATTGAGCAATGCTGCACACGTCTAGTCAGCACGTGACCACATGTATGCAAATCACATACTTGCGGTCACGTGCCTGTAGCACTTGGCATCGGCATCGGCACCAGATAATCCTTACAACGCATAGCCACATAGAGTAACCGCAGCCTTCTACCCCATCTGTCATGCTGTGACGATCTCCTGTAAGGAAGGGGGGCCTCAAACTGTTCCTGCAACTAAGACCCTAACTATCCTTGTCCCAGGGGCCCTCTTGAAGGTAACGAGGCCTGAGTCTCTAACCTTACAATGCTCCTGTTAAACCCTGATTTGTCCCCTCCCCCACACCATGAGGCATGGGACAGAAATTAAAGGTAAACCAGACACAAACACAAAACAGGAATAATAGAAAACCTCTATCATACAAAAGCACTAACCAACAATAGGGAGGAGGTTAGGGTCAGGGAGGAATAAACCAAATGGAACAGGAACCAGGAGATAAACACACACGCACTACAGCAAAAAACAGAACACTACTACAACAACTTCACTCTAACCACTTAGCTTTAGCACACAGCACAGGAAGATGAATCTTCAGTAGCATCAACTAACTCCTGTTCAGCACAGCATCTTCAAAGAGCTAGGAAGCAAAGATTTCACTGGAAAGACAGAGAGGGTCTGGCCAGGTAATATGACCAAATTTGAAGTAGCTGAAAATGGATCTACATGTTTCTTACCAGCATAGAAAGGGTTGTTGACCTATTCAGCACCAAAGGAAACCAAATTCATTTAATATGTGATCCAAACACACAGGCTAAATGGAAGTTCTCCGATTCACAATACGCAGTGATCTTCTACCTCCAGATCTTCTAGGTCGATATGACACACTCGTGACACCATCCCTAGACAATCCCTTTAATTATTAAGCCCTGGATTGAATTTTATACTAGCATTTGATGAGGTTGTACAGCTTTCAAAGATGAGCTTTAAGGAGTAATTTGCATAATTAACTAGTTATGCCAGGTGCCGCCATCAAGAAAGCTCCAATCCCAAATCTTGGCAGCTGCTGTTTTGTTTGACACAGGACATGGTATCTTATACCAGCACTTCACTAGAGCTGTGAGTCAAGAAGGCTGTCCGATTGCTCAATTTATTTGTTAAAGAGGTTTTCCCATTAACAAAGTTAATTTTAATCAACATTTTAATCAATACATCTTTGAATAATAATAACTTCCACAATTGGATGTGTTTAAATAAATGTTACTGTGCTGAGATAATCTTATAAATGTGCCCCTTCTGTGTACTGTGTAATGGTCTAGTCTGACCGTGCAGGAACATGGTCTGATCATACCACAACTCCTGGGCAGCGGAGGACACAAAAGAGTATACAGACATTACAGCAGGGGATCACAGCTGATTCTTTATGTGAGGTAAAACATTACACTGCCTGTTTTTAAGCAATGTTTTACCAAAAAGAAAGAATCAGCTGTGATCCCAGACCCAGACCACCACTGATCTTCTCAGAGTTAAATGGCCTAAAACATAAAAAAAAAAAAAATCACCCCAAAAGTTTAGTTACTTTTTAGGGGAGAAAACCACTACTTTCCAATATTTCTAAATAAATAATCAAATTTGTAAAGTAAGCAACTGCTTTTTTAGCAAAAACATGCTGCCATTCATAGTTTAATCCCTCTCTAGACCATGCCCCATCCACACCCCATTTCTGCCGCCTAATTGTGCTTTTGGAATAAAATAGCTTCTCGGTGAAGAAATCCCTTGAGGAGTTCTGCCATACAGCAGGTGTACACAGAACCTAGAGGAATTGACAGCTCTTCCTGGAGTTTGTGAAGTCAACCTTTTCTATACATAAATCCTTAGGATGTTATATGTGCTAATGAGCTTAATTCTAAGTCTTATAGTTTACAATTGCTTTTACAATTCTTCAAGATGCTACTAAAGGATGTGACAGTCAGATGACCGACATGTCCCTAACAGCTTTGTTCAGCCCTTATAGTGCAGTAGTCTCATCATTCTGGGACATTTTTTTACATTAATATTATGTACCTGCCCTGGAGTGAAAATAACCCAAACATGCTGTACGCAGGCTTTCATCCAGCTGGAAGTAGAGTAAGATTTTAAGTCAGTAAGACATTAGAATTGTACAAAATACTATAGATGATATCCAGCATAATTCATTGCAGTACCTCCACAGGGAAAATTATAGGGATTGTGTCACCCTCAAAATGCAAATGCCGTAATTAAACAGTTATATAAGGGACTTTGAACCTATAAAAATCATCTAAGCAGGATATTATTCATTGCTTGAATTACTTTTAAACTTACTTTTTTTCCATATGCAAATTAGGGATTTTGGTGTGCCCTCGGTATGGCTAAGAGATTGGTGCAAATTTATGCCTCCTCAATTTGTATACTGAGCAGTTCCCCTGACTCTAAATGGCAACGGTTACTAGGCCAGAGCAATTGCTGCCTAAAGCATACCCTAACCGAACCTAACCTGTGCCTGCCCACTGACCCTGCCGAGGATCAGTTACGTGCTCCTCCTGTGTTCAGTGCTTTAACCACTGACATTGAGCACTGAACACAGAAGGAGCACACAACTGATCATCTTCTCCTCCATGAAGCTGCTCGTTACACTTCTAAGTGTAT
This sequence comes from Oophaga sylvatica, assembly GCA_033576555.1. Lineage (NCBI taxonomy): Eukaryota > Metazoa > Chordata > Amphibia > Anura > Dendrobatidae > Oophaga > Oophaga sylvatica. The sequence goes on from JARQOD010000005.1 coordinate 506,293,030, forward strand.
CGGTGCAGCAAGTAGCAGACAGTTAAGAGAAAATGGTGAAACCCCAATATTGTGTGGATGACGCTGACTCATAATAAGCATGCACGCGTAGAGTCGAGGTTAAAGATCAATCGTAGTCAGAGAAACTGCCTAGTATGCAAATTGAGGGGACGTAAAGGTGAACCAATCTAAACTTTTGACCACATCAAGGGTACCCCGAAACACACTAATTTGCATATGAACTAAAACACGTTTGAAAAGTAATTACAGCATTGAAATATATGCTGTTTATTAGATTCTTATGGGGCAAGGCCTCCTACATAACCACATAATTAGAAAACTAGATCTGAACTGAAAAAGTAAGTTAATGTGTATGCAAAATGTAAATGCATATTAACACATGACCATTACACAGAAAAACAGGCACAAAAAAACAAATATCCAAAAATGAAATAAAAAATCTTTTTGCAAAAATGCATGAAGGTAGTAATAATCATAAGGGTATTTAGTAAACATAATTTTGATCAAAATAATGTACAAGCCATCCCGCCACGTCAAGGCAACCCTCTGTGGGACGGTCCTACTCTAATATTGAAAACCTTTCCACTTGTCAAGTGACTTAAATGTGAACAAGGGCAGAGGGACTGAACCCACCAGTTGAAGCTCTGGCCAGACAGGATGGATTTTCTCAACTCAGAAAACAGGGCGGTCACACCCTTATATGCACGGAATGCACTATGAACTACATAGAAAACTAGATCTGAACTGAAAAAGTAAGTTAATGTGTATGCAAAATGTAAATGCATATTAACACATGACCATTACACAGAAAAACAGGCACAAAAAAACAAATATCCAAAAATGAAATAAAAAATCTTTTTGCAAAAATGCATGAAGGTAGTAATAATCATAAGGGTATTTAGTAAACATAATTTTGATCAAAATAATGTACAAGCCATCCCGCCACGTCAAGGCAACCCTCTGTGGGACAGTCCTACTCTAATATTGAAAACCTTTCCACTTGTCAAGTGACTTAAATGTGAACAAGGGCAGAGGGACTGAACCCACCAGTTGAAGCTCTGGCCAGACAGGATGGATTTTCTCAACTCAGAAAACAGGGCGGTCACACCCTTATATGCACGGAATGCACTATGAACTACATAGAAAACTAGATCTGAACTGAAAAAGTAAGTTAATGTGTATGCAAAATGTAAATGCATATTAACACATGACCATTACACAGAAAAACAGGCACAAAAAAACAAATATCCAAAAATGAAATAAAAAATCTTTTTGCAAAAATGCATGAAGGTAGTAATAATCATAAGGGTATTTAGTAAACATAATTTTGATCAAAATAATGTACAAGCCATCCTGCCACGTCAAGGCAACCCTCTGTGGGACAGTCCTACTCTAATATTGAAAACCTTTCCACTTGTCAAGTGACTTAAATGTGAACAAGGGCAGAGGGACTGAACCCACCAGTTGAAGCTCTGGCCAGACAGGATGGATTTTCTCAACTCAGAAAACAGGGCGGTCACACCCTTATATGCACGGAATGCACTATGAACTACATAGAAAACTAGATCTGAACTGAAAAAGTAAGTTAATGTGTATGCAAAATGTAAATGCATATTAACACATGACCATTACACAGAAAAACAGGCACAAAAAAACAAATATCCAAAAATGAAATAAAAAATCTTTTTGCAAAAATGCATGAAGGTAGTAATAATCATAAGGGTATTTAGTAAACATAATTTTGATCAAAATAATGTACAAGCCATCCCGCCACGTCAAGGCAACCCTCTGTGGGACAGTCCTACTCTAATATTGAAAACCTTTCCACTTGTCAAGTGACTTAAATGTGAACAAGGGCAGAGGGACTGAACCCACCAGTTGAAGCTCTGGCCAGACAGGATGGACTTTCTCAACTCAGAAAACAGGGCGGTCACACCCTTATATGCACGGAATGCACTATGAACTACATAGAAAACTAGATCTGAACTGAAAAAGTAAGTTAATGTGTATGCAAAATGTAAATGCATATTAACACATGACCATTACACAGAAAAACAGGCACAAAAAACAAATATCCAAAAATGAAATAAAAAATCTTTTTGCAAAAATGCATGAAGGTAGTAATAATCATAAGGGTATTTAGTAAACATAATTTTGATCAAAATAATGTACAAGCCATCCCGCCACGTCAAGGCAACCCTCTGTGGGACAGTCCTACTCTAATATTGAAAACCTTTCCACTTGTCAAGTGACTTAAATGTGAACAAGGGCAGAGGGACTGAACCCACCAGTTGAAGCTCTGGCCAGACAGGATGGATTTTCTCAACTCAGAAAACAGGGCGGTCACACCCTTATATGCACGGAATGCACTATGAACTACATAGAAAACTAGATCTGAACTGAAAAAGTAAGTTAATGTGTATGCAAAATGTAAATGCATATTAACACATGACCATTACACAGAAAAACAGGCACAAAAAAACAAATATCCAAAAATGAAATAAAAAATCTTTTTGCAAAAATGCATGAAGGTAGTAATAATCATAAGGGTATTTAGTAAACATAATTTTGATCAAAATAATGTACAAGCCATCCCGCCACGTCAAGGCAACCCTCTGTGGGACAGTCCTACTCTAATATTGAAAACCTTTCCACTTGTCAAGTGACTTAAATGTGAACAAGGGCAGAGGGACTGAACCCACCAGTTCAGACTGAACTACCTTCATGCATTTTTGCAAAAAGATTTTTTATTTCATTTTTGGATATTTGTTTTTTTGTGCCTGTTTTTCCCCATAACCACATAATTAGTTTAATTTACATTTTGAGGGTGACAGACTTTCTTTCAGAACTGCGTGTAGAGATTAGCTGATCAGGCAAAATTTGAATTCGCTAGATTGCACAAATTTTCCTGTAGAATTCGTATGCAGAGAAGTTATTCCTCATGAATTTAATATATGTTATTATGCTTTGGGGTCTCTCCATATCCCAAAGCATAATAAATGTAAGATGTAAAAAAAATATTTAAAAAATCCTTATACTCACTTCACCGCTACAAATTGAGGGGCGTAAAGGCAAACCACACCAAACTCTTGGCCATGCCAAGGGTGCTCACACAAGTTTTAAAAGTAATTACAGCACTGAAATAAAAAGGATAAGGTTGTTTTTTTTATTACTTTTTTATGGTTCTTTACCAGCGGCCGCAATTTTTCTTGACTCCGCGCAGAAGCGACTTACAAACAAATCAACATTTGCATTGTTTCCAGTAAAAAGGAATCCTCTCTCTATGTAATGGAAAGAGAGATTGGGAGAGAGAGAAAGAAAACCTCTTTGTATCCTCATTCTAATGATGTCATGGTATAAATCTCATCCCTAGGTGGAGAGGCACTTTAATAGGTTTGGGTTGTCAATACACATTTGTTTGTAAAACTGAAAAGATATGGTCTTTCTCACACAAGACTGGATTACAAGAATGCATTATACATTTGACCTCTCTTTTGATCTCTTTCTGCTCTCGCTCTTTCTCTCTGCATCTACAACATTTTACATTTTATCCTGACTATTAAAAACATCTAGTTTCATGTTGGCCATTAAACTACGCTGCAGGTGTTTCCAGACTTATGTTAACCATGCTATGCGGGTTAGGGAAGGGAACACACATAAAGTTTTAGAGCACTAGACAGCAAGTATTCCTCCCTCCAAGCCAAACAATGTAGAAACCAAAGAAACAGATACATTGTGAATCCTCTAACAGCTCCACAATGGAGAAAAGAGTTTACAACCTGCAAGAAATTTCCTGTTATGTAGTGAATGACACCATCCCATAGATGGATGGATGGATGGATGAATAGATAGATAGATAATAGATAGATAGACTGACTATTTACATCTGGTAACGGTGATTTTTTTTCTAATAGCCCAATTGCACTTTTTGGGGGGCTATACATTTTTTCTGTTAGGTTATTCAAATCATTTTTATTTTACTAGCATTAAGCAATTCTACAAAAATAAAAAATTCATACATTTTTAACTATTGCTCACCCTGTTAGCTCATATGACATTTTTATAATAGGCTTTGGCCCCGAATCATGAAGGTATTTTTGCCAGTTTTCTGGTGTAAAGCACCCTCAAATGTATCAACATTTTTGCACACCTCTATGCGGTTAGAGAAGGGATGTGTATTGTGACCTTACAACGCACAGTGACCTCCAAGGCCTGGTTGCAGCCGGATGTCCCAGTCTATAGTGATAATGCCAGAAATGCGGCACATGGTAGAAAGAAAAAGAGGTCAGGAGGATCAGATAGTGGGCAGTGAGGGTCTGGAGAGGTGAACAGTGAGATGAATATTAGTAGTTTTTTTAAGGGGCTACCATATTCCGCCCAACCCTCCACTCTAATTCTACTCAAATAAATGTACCCATTTCTAGTCGCAAGGCTAAAGACATTGTGTGACACTAGTCACTACTCATGGACAAGCCACGAGGCTGGGTAATCAAAAGGTCCAAAATCAGAAGCCAGGAGGGTATGTCATAGACAGAGTGATACAAAAGAATTGTCACGACAGGGCTCCTTCCCTGTCCCTAACACTAGGGGCACCCTAGCTCACTCTGTTCCCTGGATTACTTCTGATGGTGAAGACAATGGGGACACGCACCTTGCCTTAGCTCCTGAATCCGCCCTGAGTCTGTACCCTTCCCCCACCCATGGAAGAGGGGACTTGTAGTGTACCATAATATACCAGCCAGACTAACAAGCTAATATAAACAGGAATAACGAAAAATACCAAACATACAAATATACTCACACAGACAACAAAGGAATATACCGGGAGTGTATATCTAAGATTACATCTGTTGCAAGAGTTTCATGATTCCGTTTTGACTAGTCACCCTGGGATTATTGCTATGCAGAAAGCTATTTGTGACTCTAGTCACTTCTCACGGCCAAGACATGAATCAGAGTAGTCAAGGAATCCAAGGTTAGAAGCCAGGAGAGTACGTCATAAACAGAAGGAAGAGACAAAAACATAGTCAGGTAAGGTTCCGAGGTCAGAGTACCAAGAGAATAATGGATCAGAGTTGAAAGGGTTAAACAGGTGGATGGTCAGAACGAGGTCCAAGGTCAGGCAACAGTTCAAGCATACAGAACTCAAGGCACAGGAGAACAAACCTCACAAGCTGAATGTACGTCTGGCAGAGTTCTGGGAGACACAGCTCAGTTAAGTAGCTTGACAATTATCTGGAATAATGAACAACTGGAGACAGACGATGCCTCACAGTCTCAGATTGGATAGTCGAGCTGTCAATCAACACACTAACAACTCAGCACACCCCTGTACCATATTTGATGACCAAGCTGTCAGTCAAAGTACTGAAAGGTTCAGCACACCCCTGTACCAGATTGGATGGCTGAACTGTCAGTAACTGCATCCCATACACACTGAGGGGTGGAACTGTGACACTATTGCTTGATTCTTTTGGTGGCCAGCCATGTTTAAGGAAATTAAAGATTTTGTGAGGTGTGCACATGCGCTAAAGTTTATCACAAGCAGCCGGCTGGGGAATTGGCTCATTGAATTTCATTAAGGATTTGCCTTTGTCGGGAAGAAAAACTGTTATTTGGGTGGTAGTTGACCGATTCAGTAAACAGGCACATTTAAACCAAGGTAGAAGAAAGGGATTTATCTGTCACGCGGTCTTATGATATGTGTACGATGTCAGTAAACTATTCTTAAAAGAACAACACTCTATACAACATATAGATTAGCAACATCAGCATGTAAATATAGAATAGATTTACCTGACACGATATCCGTTGAACTCAGGGTTAAACTTGAGGACTTGATACACTGTCACAGGAAAGAGGAGGACCGGGGGTCTAACCTGACCCTAAACTGGGGTCCTAACTAATCCCTCACCTTGGAGGTACTGATAATGGTTCAGAGGTCCAAGTCTCCAGCCTAACCCTGTCTCCTATCAGTCCCTGAACCCTGTAATCAGTCCTAAGAAGGACTCTGATTACCACCAAAGGGATATGGGCTGATCTCTGCTAAATACACAGATTAGACATATAAGACAGACTGGAAAACACAGACTTGCATACACACTCAAACACAGAAGGAACATAAATGATCTGGGATATTAAACTCTAAGCAAGGTGAGCTTAAAACAACTAAGGAGCTCTTTAACTTAAGTCTATACAGATACAATCCTATCTGTGGTCTGCATGAAGAATTTCACTGGCAACTCCCAACACAGACAACCAGAGATTTAAAGGAAACCAATCAACAAATAATTAATTGCAGCCGGGAGAAACTGCACCCAGTCCCAGAACTGAGCACAGACAGAATTAACTCCCTAACTGCCAAACACAAAGAAACAGCAACTCAGCTGTGAGAAGTCAGAATGTGCAACCGCGACGATCTTCGTGGTGATGCACACATGACAGTACCCCCCTTCTACGAGGGGCCTCCGGACCCTCAGGGCCAGGTTTGCCCGGGTGAGTTCTGTGGAAGGTCCGCACCAAACGATCTGCGTTAATGTCAGACGCAGGAACCCACGTCCTCTCCTCTGGACCATACCCCTTCCAATGCACCAAGTACTGAAGGGACCGGCGATTCAGACGTGAGTCAATGATCTTTGACACTTGAAACTCCAAGTTACCATTGACCACCACTGGAGGAGGAGGTAGAGGTGATGGTATGACTGGTGCCACGTACCTCTTAAGTAATGACTTGTGGAACACATTATGAATTTTAAACGTAGGAGGGAGGTCCAGACGAAATGCCACAGGATAATGTCACGCGGTCTTATGATATGTGTACAATGTCAGTAAACTATTCTTAAAAGAACAACACTCTATACAACATATAGATTAGCAACATCAGCATGTAAATATAGAATAGATTTACCTGACACGATATCCGTTGAACTCAGGGTTAAACTTGAGGACTTGATACACTGTCACAGGAAAGAGGAGGACCGGGGGTCTAACCTGACCCTAAACTGGGGTCCTAACTAATCCCTCACCTTGGAGGTACTGATAATGGTTCAGAGGTCCAAGTCTCCAGCCTAACCCTGTCTCCTATCAGTCCCTGAACCCTGTAATCAGTCCTAAGAAGGACTCTGATTACCACCAAAGGGATATGGGCTGATCTCTGCTAAATACACAGATTAGACATATAAGACAGACTGGAGAAAACACAGACTTGCATACACACTCAAACACAGAAGGAACATAAATGATCTGGGATATTAAACTCTAAGCAAGGTGAGCTTAAAACAACTAAGGAGCTCTTTAACTTAAGTCTATACAGATACAATCCTATCTGTGGTCTGCATGAAGAATTTCACTGGCAACTCCCAACACAGACAACCAGAGATTTAAAGGAAACCAATCAACAAATAATTAATTGCAGCCGGGAGAAACTGCACCCAGTCCCAGAACTGAGCACAGACAGAATTAACTCCCTAACTGCCAAACACAAAGAAACAGCAACTCAGCTGTGAGAAGTCAGAATGTGCAACCGCGACGATCTTCGTGGCGATGCACACATGACATTATCACACACTTAAAATCTAGCATCAGTCACAGATAAATCCACCAAATGCCTTTCTTCAATAATAACCTCCAACAACCTCCAGCCATGAAGCATAAGCTTTCTCTGACAATGAGTGCTAGCCAGGATGCAGTTTATATAGGAGAAGGGAGTGGCAAATAGTGCACACCTGAGAGCCTTAATGCAAGAAAGTCTCCAGGAGCTCTCAGCTGAGCAGATTAACCCAAAGAAATTTACACCATTTAATACAAAAGTAAAGTGCTTCTAATCAGTGCAGAAGTAGGAGAAATCAGACGTTGTGGTCTTCTGGCTCCACCCTGTCACAATAAACCCATGATGAGAATAGTCAAGTCACAATCCAGGTGTCAAAATACCAGGAAGATAGCTGATCAAGCAAAGGATAAAGGCAAACAGGTGCTCAGAGTGCGGTCGTAGGTCAGTGCAACAGTAGATCAGAGCACAGAGAAACAAGGCAAACATAAACCAGTGAGCAAGAAGCTACAATTGGCACTAGTCTGAGGCAGAGACCTGGCTAAATAGCAAGGTAATTATCCAAACAGGAGAAACCTGGATGAAGCTCAGGCAAACACCCTAACTCTGATTTGATGGACAAACTCTCATTCAAGATACTGACAGTTCAGTACGCCGATGCTTTAGATTGGAAGGCAGACAGTAATTCACTGTCTCCAGACAAACTGAAAAGTGGAATTGTGACACATTGTCATTTCTACTTATTATATTCCATACAAACCTTTCATTGAGTGCCTTTTAGTGAGTGTTCAGGAAGGCAGCAGCAATAATTCAATTCTACAGTTCTAGTCACCTTTATTATTCTTTTTCACCAGTCTTTGTCCTGATAGGGACTCAATTTCTTACTTCTTTTTATCTTCAAGCAAACAATAAGCAAGTTTGAAATTGCTTGATGTTTAAGCCCCCGTCTCACATAGCGAGATCGCTAGCGAGATCGTTGTTGAGTCACAAGTTTTGTTACGCAACAGCGATCTCCCCAGCGATATCTCTGTGTGTGACACGCAGCGACGATCAGCCCCCCTTCTGAGTATCGCTGATCGTCGATGAATGTCCTGGACATTTATTTGAATCCTTGGTCTCCCGCTGGCCAGCATCCATCGCTGCGTGTGACAGGTGGGAGACCAGGTGACAGGTGGGAGGCGCTTAGAAACCCACTGCTTACCTTGGTTAGCAGCTCCCTGCACCAGCGTGCTGGTATCTAACGTACACTGCTGGTAACTAAGCCACGTGCATCGCTTGTTACCCGCATAGTCGCTGTCCTGATCGCTGCTGAGATCTGCCTGTTTGGCAGCTCACCAGCGATCATGTAGCGATACACCAGCGATCCTGACAAGTTCATATCATTGTTGGGATCGCTGGTGAGTCGCTATGTGTGACGGGGCCCTAAGTCTAGTAAAGTAATATTATGAAACACTGAAAAGCTTTTATTTTAGAGGCTTTTTTGGGAAATACAAATTGGTGGCTCATTTCCAGAACAGATTGTCAAGTCCTCATTGAGTGATCAGTGGCCATTGGGACCTCCAAGATGTAGGGGATTGAACTGCGGTACCAGGAACAGCCTTGTAATAAAGGCTGTATCTGGAAAAATAGAAAATACAAATGAGTCTCACACACCCATCATTCTGCTGGTCGATAGGTTCCTGGCAGTCAAGCTCCCACCCAGCATCGATGGCCTATTCTAAGGAAGGAATTCTTTTACGAGAAAAAAGAGACATTTTTGTTCCATAATGTCTGCTATTTTTGTATTTAATAACTAAAACTAAAAATTATTTTTGAAAAGGTATTACCATACTGATTATTACTTAAAATGTTAAAATGTCACATAAAAGCAATTGTTCATGCCAGTCTTGAAGGGGTGTGCTGGAGTCAGGTCGCACCTGATCCATTGAGAGGCACTCGATGCCATGCACCATTGTGCCCTCATCCAGCCCTCTTAGCGAAGCTGGCCAATACGTGTGTGAAAACACCACATTTTCAACTTTTCAAAATGTTTTATGCCAAGATTCTGGCTTAATTGTTTTGATGAAGCAGTGACCACGAATTCAGTACATTACTAAATCTTAGACTATTTTTATGTTGTTTTCTTTATTTTGTTTTACTTTTCTGTTATTTTATGTTTGTCAAAGCTAAAGCTTTGTTTTTAGAGTTCAGAGCATCTGGAGCTAGTTGCAAGCACATGAATAATTCTACTATATCTTGGTGAGTTTTCAATGGGAATTAAAAACAGGCGTATAAAGGTGTTTGACAGTTATTAAGACCCAGATGATCCACAGAAGAAGACTAAATTAAAGTTGTGGATTTTTAAATCAAAGAATGAAATACATTTAAGCCAATAAAATTATAGATTTTCCATCCCCAGTTAAGAATCTAATTATAACACTGAATCTTTTATCATGGGCGCCTTTCTTACAGAAGTCATTTGAGCACACAGATAACAATACTATCAAATACAGTTATTTATAACAAACTAATATAATTCCTCAACCCAAGCTACTCCATAGACATGATCAAATCTAACAAGATTCAAATTCGTCAAAGGGCTCAGATTTTTCTGTGAGATTCGATTTGCAGCAAAGTTCTTCTCTGTGATTTGAATGTCCCTTATTGTGCTCTGGGGTCTCGCCAGAACTAAGATGTAAAAATAATAAAAAACATATATACTCACCTCAACGCTCACATTTCTGGACCCCCTGCTTTTCGCTGCCTTCCATCTGGTCCTCAGAGTTGCCTCTTCTTTCCCCCATTGTGAGACGCATCTCTTAGCCTGTTTATTCTAGGCCAGCGCTTCTAGCTGAGACGCAGGACACGCTGTGACTTCTGAATTCCCAAACGGAACAGCCCTGGAGCAATAATAGCAGAAAGAAGTGGTCCTAAGGACCGGATAGAGAGCAGTGAGAAGTAGTGCCCACTATCCAGTCCTCTTTTTTACATTGTCACATCTTTGGCGTCTTCACTCAGTAACAAGGTAATAATAATCTTTATTTTTATTAATAATAATCTATATTTTTATATAGCGCTAACATATTCCGCAGCGCAGACATTATCGTCACTGTCCCCGATGGCGTTCACAATCTAGATTCCCTATCAGTATGTTTTTGGAGTGTGGGAGGAAACCCACGCAAACACAGGGAGAACATACAAGCTCCTTGCAGATGTTGTCCTTGGTGAGATTTGAACCCAGGACTCCAGCGCTGCAAGGCTGCAGTGCTATCCTCTGAGCCACTGTGCTGCCCAAGGTACAACAACATGATAACAAGGTAACAACATGCAGTGACATTTGAGGTCTGGTTGTGGTTGTAAGTCCTGGCCTAGGGTGAATAGGGCCAAAAATACAGCTAGCAACAGAGACTAAGAAAAAGTGGCTCTGAGGACCGGATGCCAGCCAAAAGGCAGCAAAGGGGCCGGAGAGGTGAGCAGTGAAAAGAACTGGCTGTCCACTGTCTAAAAAAAATAGCTGCCAGCCAGCTGCTCAGATTTAATTCACGGAATTGCCTGCCAGTTAGAAGAATTACTGTGATTGGCTGGCCGCATTACCTCATTAGAGGATATAAAAGGACCAACAGCGCCACGCTCGGCATGATGACACCACTTCACAGCTCAAGGACAGTTCTAATTGGAGGGAGAGAATAGTTGTCCAGACCTGTTTGAATAGTTTTAAGAGTCAGAGTCCTCTAGCGGAGATACTTTGCTGAACTATCATATTAAAAGATTCTAAGGGCTAATCTTGTGCTTTGCTGTTTCTATGTTATCCATTCTGCATTTAGCCTGACAGCTGCTGGAGCTAGGAGAGTGGCTGAAAACAAAAATTGTCTATTGTGATCCATAATGTTTAACCTGCTTTGTGTGAAATTACAGTGGTTTGAAATAAAAAAAATAGCTTGGCCTGCTAAAGGTGACCACATTTTTTTGTCTAAAAATTGACTATTCTAATGCATACTATTTAACCTGCTTTGTTTGAAATTACAGTGAAATTACAGTGGTTAGAAAATGAGAAAAAAAAACATTTGGCCTACTACAGTCATGGACAAAAGTTTTGAGAATGACACAAATATTAATTTTTACAAAGTCTACTGCTTCACTTTTTCTAATGGCAATTTGCATATACTCCAGAATGTTATAAAGAGTGATCAGCTTAACAGCAATTACTTGCAAAGTCAATATTTGGCTAGAAAATGAACTTTATCCCCCAAAACACATTTCAACATCATTGCAGCCCTGCCTTAAAGGACCAGCTAACCTCTTTTCAGTGATTGCTCCATTAACACAGGTGTGGGTGTTGATGAGGACATGGCTGGAGATCAATCTGTCATGATTAAGTAAGAATGACACCACTGGACACTTTAAAAGGAGGCTGGTGCTTGGCATCATTGTTTCTCTTCTGTTAACCATGGTTATCTCTAAAGAAACACGTGCAGTCATCATTGCAATGCACAAAAATGGCCTAACAGGGAAGAGTATCGCAGCTAGAAAGATTGCACCTCAGTCAACAATCTATCGCATCATCAAGAACTTCAAGGAGAGAGGTTCCATTGTTGCCAAAAAGGCTCCAGGGCACCCAAGAAAGACCAGCAAGTGCCAGGACAGTCTCTTAAAAGTGTTTCAGCTGTGGGATCGGGCTACCAGCAGTGCAGAGCTTGCTCAGGAATGGCAGCAGGCTGGAGTGAGTGCATCTGCACGCACTGTGAGGCGGAGACTCTTGGAGCAAGGCCTGGTCTCAAGGAGGGCAGCAAAGAAGCAACTTCTCTCCAGAAAAAACATCATGGACAGACTGATATTCTGCAAAAGGTACAGGCAGTGGACTGCTGAGGACTGGGTAAAGTTATTTTCTCTGATGAATCCCCTTTTCGATTGTTTGGGACATCAGGAAAAGCCTCATTCGGAGAAGACAAGGTGAGCGCTACCACCAGTCTTGTCTCATGCCAACTGTTAAGCATCCTGAAACCATTCATGTGTGGGGTTGCTTCTCAGCCAAGGGAATCGGCTCTCTCACAGTCTTGCCTAAAAACACAGCCATGAATAAAGAATGGTACCAGAATGTCCTCCAAGAGCAACTTCTCCCAACCCTCCAAGAGCAGTTTGGCGATCAACAATGCCTTTTCCAGCATGATGGAGGAACTTGCCATAAAGCAAAGGTGATAACTAAATGGCTCAGGGAACAAAACATAGAGATTTTGGGTCCATGGCCTGGAAACTCCCCAGATCTTAATCACATTGAGATCTTGTGGTCAATCATCAAGAGACGGGTGGACAAACAAAAACCTAAAAATTCTGACAAAATGAAAGCATTGATTGTGCAAGAATGGACTGCTATCAGTCAGGATTTGGTCCAGAAGTTGATTGAGAGCATGCCATGGAGAATTGCAGAGGTCCTGAAGAAGAAGGGTCAACACTGCAAATATTGACTTGCTGCATTAACTCATTCTAACTGTCAATATAAGCTTTTGTTACTCATATGTTTGCAATTATTATATTTCTGTCTGTGATAAAAACATCTGTCAAACATACATAAAAACCAGAGGGCAGCAGATCATGTGAAAATATAATATTTGTGTCATTCTCAAAACTTTTGGCCATGACTGTACAGGTGGGTTCCAAAAATTGACCATTGTCATCCATACTATTTAACCCGTTTTATGTGAAATTACAGTGGTTAGAAAATGTAAAAAAAATATGTTTCGCCTGCTACACCAAAGAAAAAAAATGGATGACACTCACCAATGCGGTTTTCACTTGCTTTATTGAATGCTGTGTGGCTCAGGCACGGGAGACATGTGCAAGGTACGGACTACAGCTGTTTCACGCTTCAGAGCTTCAATGGGTCCTTCCTAAAACAACCTAAATTTAGTACAAGGCGCACCCCATGTAACTGTCAATGTCTCCTACTCCCTGGCCTGGGTCAAAGAGGTGGAGCAATTGTTGCAAATACTATGCCATTATTAATTTAAAAGATCAGTTTATTAGGTTTTTTAAACAGGAAGCGCTAAACATCTTGGAGTCTTTAGCCAAAGAGGAACCATCACAATATAAGAGTAATTTTCCTATACATATATACCCCAAATCCAAAAAAAATCACTTACTACGTGTCCGGCTGTTGACATCTTTGAGAAAACTGGTTACCATTGACATAAAAAAATTTAAAAAACAGCCATGGTCACCATCAAATTTAGAAATTCACGAGAAATTGGCATTAAGAGAAGTGCAGTTGTGGAATGATGTTACATTCAAGCCAGCAGACAATGGGGGTAACTTGTTCATTTGACCAACTATTCTGTATGAAAAGGAAGCTTTGATACTCCCAAAGAATCCCAAATTCTATAACATATTTGCATATAATCTGAAATTAGGCTATCAGTTCAAATTCATTGAGATCTTGTGGTCTAAACTATGTTGGCCTCACTAAAAGGGAATTAAAAATAAGAGTGAGGGAACTTGTCGGGGACATTGATAAGGCCAAACCCGCCACAAGTGAGAAATCCCTTAAAATTCTTCCAAGACACTTTAGGAACTTCCATAATTCCAACTCCTGTATGCTCAAAGTGAGGGCCATCGAACAATCCCACGTGGCGGGTACATGAGTAAAGCATTGGCATAACTTGAAAGCAGGTGGATCTTCAAGCTGGGCACAGTAACACCTGTGGGATTAAATGAGTACTTTGGCTTTGGGGTCTTTCTCTAAAGTCACAAATGGGCATTTTAATACTTTAAGTCTCTTTCCTTTCTTGTTACTGTAATGCTTTTCACTATTCTTTCAAACTGGGGAGTAAATATGGAATGACTATATTTTTTGTGATCTTTACACTTGATGTTCCTAGCATGTCTATAACTTGGGGAGTGAATTTGGACAGATGATTTATATCATTATATATATATATATATATATATATATATATATATATATATATGTATAGTATTTCTATGCTATTCTGAATTATCTTATCCAGAAAAAAGTGAAAAACGGAAGACTGTCTTATCCATATAAAGGGAATTATCATCTTTCAGAGGATGAAGATATGTAACAACTGCCATGCCAGTGATTAAGGACGGAGGATTGAAGCCCAACTTGACCGCTATTGAATCAGCAGTACAAACAGGGATTTCATGATGAACATATGAAAGTGTATGGCATGTCACCACTGTGAATCTGGGGACAACTGTGACTTGGGGACTATTGGACTATCCCATTATGAACATTGAAATTTAACTTGGAGGTAAAGTGACTCATTAAGGGTTTAGAATTTTCTATCTAAAAGACTGGGGATGTACTCTGACGGCTTGGATACCTTTTTATTTTTTCTTCTGATTTCATTATTATTATTTTTTATAGCTAATTTTTGTTTTTTCTTTATTTTTTTCTTTATTTTTTTATATCCATACACCCTATCTTTGTGCAGTATACTGTGAATAAATAAGTCAGCATTTGCAGAAAATCATGTGATATAAGATTGATAGAACAGATCCATACATGGATAACTTAGTGTCTTTCTATGCACCTTTTTAATTAGTGCTGAGGGCACTTATACAGCCGTGTATATAAACCACTAGTCTACGTGGATTTATCATAGTCTTAACTGTCACCATAGTCATTACAGATCCCTCTTCTTCTTTTTTCGGTCTACCTCTCTCTTCTCATCCTTCTATGGTTATGACACTTCTTTCTCCATTCTTGACATAGACTGATGAGGTATGCTCTGGATCATTTCAAATTTTTATTATCTTTTACCTTGTAATATTTACACAACCATTATTGTTAACGATAGTATTCTTCACATATTATAACTACCATTTATGTGACACATACACAACCCAAAGCGCATATTCACATTTCACGTGTCCTCTGTGACACTGCTGATTCATTACTATATAATATTCCAGTGTCATACACTCTAAATATAATTATACTCATTATCTTCCACCCATCAATTGCAAAAATTGCTTCACAACTTTGTATAAGTTTTCAGTGCTGTACACTACAATTCATACGTATTTTCGTCCTAACCCATTAAAGCTCTATATTTCCACACAATTATCCTAATATTTTTTTTTTATTTCATCCACTATTGACTCACTATTATCTGTCTGCACACGCAATATGCAACAATACCCTATTTGGTTCATCTCCATTACACTTTATTTTATTTCGCTTGTCATTAGTTTAGTCTATTCAGATCTTATTGATACTAAGCCTGATGTCAGTATTCGTACCATAGCACTAAGAGTGACTGCTGAACCCCTTTACACCAGAAAATTGCCCCAGTAACATTATATAGCCAAATGTATACAAGTGGATAATTTGCCTTGCCTGATAAAAATTATTCTCTTTTTTATAACGCTATTATAAGAACCGTCTAATACAGACAATACTCCTAAAACTTCACGATGAGACATGGGGGTATTCTTAACAATTCTCAACTCATGGTAAGATTACATACCACAAAAAGGGTATCTTAAATTATTATTTTAAACAATTTCCATTTTTCAGCAGCATTATAGCCGTGTCTGATCATAGATCCATATTGCTCATCGAGCTACTGTATGTGGAACGCGCCCGTCGGATACGTACACGCCACACGCAAATCATGTGACCATATCCATGATACACATCCCTAAACATCTTCCACCATTGAATTTTGGATAGAGTGCACATGCCCGGCACATGCACATGCCCGGCGGTTATTTCCACACTACTTTTCCTACAATATGGCACATCAGGGAGCTGGTGAATGCTCAGACGCACTTGCTCCAGTTGCCTTGGTGTCTGTGCCTGGCTTGCATCCCGCCGCCCAGATCCAGGAAGTGGAAACTTTATCTGCCCTGAAGCCGGCATGATATGCGCCACATACGTGATCCGATACAAACAGGTTATACTTGATTACTTGATTATCCAAGTTCCTTCTCTTTCCATTGGTTGATACTGGGTATATCAACACCTAGGTCTCCCCATTCCATATACATGCTCCCTGAGGAAGCAGGGTGAAACGCGCGTTGGGGCTCCTGGACATATATTAAGCTGAATCCCCTTACTTCTATTATGCAGACTTTGCTAAAAGAATTATATACTCCAATAGACTGTAAGCTGCAAATGCCACTTGGAAACATTGGATTAGGTGTTAGCTGTACATAATTTTTGGGATTTACTTTGCTTATGCATTGTATATATTTAAAGGCACAGTATGCACTATAGAATCAATATTACTACCAATATCTGTGAATGAGTTGGTGATCATATTTAAGCATATTGTCACGATCTTGCATCTGCACTGTTTGAAATTAAAGGCACGGTATGCACTTTTGAACTAATATGGATATTAATGCTTGTTAATACTCTGATAATCATACATAGTGCATCACTTTATCTAGATGCTGTAATTACTAATATAAATTAAATAGTAATCCCTCGTGGTAAAAAAACAGCTGCTGTGCCCAATACCCCGGATCTCTCAACATAGTTAGTATCCCTGGTGGTATTCTAGTGTCAATTCTAATATTCTGAGACATATTTATGTATTGCATTATGAACATGTCTTATGAATACCTCACTTATGGTCTACACCAATGTTATAATACTTCCTACAAATCCCCAATAGATTTTTGCTTTTTTAAGAAAACATTTTTTTGTATGTATGAGTGTTTTTCTCTATTTTAAAATAAACTAATTACGGTAACTGATGTTTTAAATTAATAGTGGCATAGTATTTGCACAAATTGCTCCACCTCCTTGACCCCGACTAGGGAATAGGAGATGTTGTCAGTTATTTCCGCCTCTGTATATATTCTTAACACCATTGAGAAAGAAAATCCCATAAGGCTGGCAGTTTCTGAAATAGTGGCTTTGCTTGTACAGCACTGATGACCAGGTTCTGCTCAAAGTTGCTCAAATTGCTCAATTTTCTCATTTTAATATGGGTTTATACTGACTGATACATGAAAATTTGCTCGCTTGATTTTATGCGGCACGATGATATTAATTGTCACTGAGCTAAAAAGTATATTTTTGGAACGTGGGAGTTAACCCATGCAAAGTGCAGCCTATAGAGAACACACTTAATGCAGATAATGATCTTGGTCTGAAGAAAAGAACCAGCATTATAAGGCAAAACCACAAAGCACTGTTGCACATATCTGCCCTTATATATTTTACAGTATATTTGTCGACCACAATTTTGAGCATAACCAAGAATATTACATTTTACGCAGTTTTTTTTTTGCAGTAGGCAATCCAAGGTTTATGTTCAGTCATCTGCATGGAAACAAATTATAATTTCCAGACTTACGATATGGCACTTCTAACCCCTTCACCAACTTGGGATTTTCCGTTTTTGTGTTTTTGTTTTTTACTCCCCTACTTCCCAGAGTCGTAACTTTTTTATTTTACCGTCAATGTATTGGAAAAGAGGAAAAAATTCCCCCCCCAATTTTTTTTTTTACCATGCTCACTAAATGCTAAAACTGATGTGTCATTATGATTTTTCAGGTCATTACGAGTTCGTAGATACCAAACATGTATAGTTTATTTTTTATTTAAGTGGTGGAAAAAAAATCAAAGTTTGTAAAAGAAAAAAAAAAATGGCGCCATTTTCCGTGACCCGTAACGTCTTCATTTTTTGCGATCTGGGGCTGGGTGAGAACTTATTTTTGTGCACCAAGCTGATGTTTTTATCTACACCATTTTGGTGCAGATACGATCTTGTGATTTCCTGTTATTGCATTTTATTTCAATTTTGCGGCAACAAAAAAAATGTAATTCTGGAATATTTTTTTTCTTGTTATGCCGTTTACCAAATGGATTAATTCTTTTTATATTTTGATAGACTGGGTATTTCTGAACGCAGTTAAACCAAATACCGTATATACTCGAGTATAAGTCGACCCGAGTATTAGCCGAGGCACCTAATTTTGCCACGAATAACTGGGCAAATTTATTGACTCAAGTATAAGCCAAGTATGCATGTCCCCTCATCCAGGGCCGGCGTCAGGACCCGGCACACCCGGGCAAGTGCCGGGGCCTGAGCAGGCGGGGGGGCCCACTCACCATCTGGCACCCCCCTCCTTTAGCGGAGGAGAGCGGTGTCAGCGCCGCCACTGGGCCCCCCCCCGCTTGCTCAGGGCCCCGGCATCAGATGGCACAATACTTACCTCTCCCGTGCCTCCGCTGCCGCAGCTCCGGGCTCCAGGGGCGCCGGCGCTTCCTCTCACAGCAGGCCGCTGAATGACGTCATCATTCAGTGGCCGGCTGTGACAGAGAGCGCGGACGCTGGACGGGTAAGACGTGTGTGTGTCTCTCTGGTGTGTGTGTGTGTGTATGTAGTGCGGTGCTTTGTGTGTGTGTGTGTGTGTGTGTATGTGTGTGTGTATGTATGTGAGAGAGTGCTTGTGTGCTGTCTGTGTGTGATGATGGGCAGGCATTGCTGATAATGGGGAGGCATTGATGATGATGATGGGGAGAAGATGATGATAATGGGCAGGCATTGATGATGGGGAGAAGATGATGATTGGCAGGCATTGATGATAATGGGGAGGCCATGATGATAATGGGCAGGCATTGATGATGGGGAGGAGATGATGATGATGGGCAGGCATTGATGATGATGGGGAGGAGATGATGATGATATGGGCAGGCATTGATGATAATGGGGAGGCCATGATGATGATGGGGAGACAATGATGATGATAAGGAGGCAATGATGATGATGAGGAGGAAATCATGATGATAATGGGGAGTCTTTCCACAGCGCCCTTTCCTGAGCCGTAAAAGTGCAGAACGCAGTACAGCGCAGAGGAGAGCTCCATATTTTGTATGGAGCATTATATGGGGACCAGTATCCTGTATGGAGCATTATATGGGGACCAGTATCCTGTATGGAGCATTATATTGGGTCCAGTATTCTGTATGGAGCATTATTTTGGGTCCAGTATTCTGTATGGAGCATTATATGAGGGGTGACATCCTGCATGGGGTATTATATGGGTGATGAGTAGTGTTGAGCATTCCGATACTGCAAATATCGGGTATCGGCCGATATTAGCTGTATCGGAATTCCGATTCCGAGTTCCGATATTTTCGTCTTATCGGATACCGGAATCGGGATTGTCACTGTCACTGTCAGTGTCCGTCGGTCGGGTCTGTCAGGAGTCAGCGGCACTTACCTGGCAGAAGATCTCCGGCGGTCACGTCCTGCACTGCTTCATGGCCGCCATCTTCTTTCCCGGCGGTCACATGCAGTTTCTCGCGATAACTGCAGTGACTGCTGGGTAATCGCGGCCGTAAAGCAGTCAGTCCGATGACGTCACCGCCGGGGAAGCAGGTAATCAGCTGTGCTGCGTCGCGATGACAGGCTCTGCCTGTCATTGCGATGTAGCAGAGCTGGATCATCGTGGGACTGTCGTTATGGACTGCGTCGGACAGGTGGTATACTGTTGGTTTGTTTTTTTTCTTTTTTTACAGGAGATCGATGGCGTCGCAGGAATGAGAGTACAATAAAAAAAATGAAAACTGTGTTGTCTCTTTTATTTCATTAAAAGACTTTTTTCTTGCTGTCTTTTTTTTATACATTTAATAACTTTGGGATTAATAATGGATCGGTGTCTTATTGACGCCTCTCCATTATTAACCGGGCTTATTGTCACCGTGCAATCAACGGTGACATTAACCCCTTATTACCCCGCTTGCCACCGCTACAGGGCAAGTGGGAAGAGCCGGGTAAAGTGCCACAATTGGCACATCTTTTGATGCGCCAAATGTGGGGCTGCTGTAGCCTGGTATTATCAGGCTGTTGAGGGCCAAAATCCATGGGCCTTGACAGTCTTTTAATACCAGGCCGCAGCAGTCTGCATTTTACTTGGCTGGTTAACAAAAATAGGGGGATCCCCACGCCGTTTTTTTTTTCGAGGGGATCCCCTATTTTTGTTAACCAGCCAAGCTAAGCAGACTGCTGTGGCCTGGTATTATCAGGCTTGCAAGGTCCATGGATATTGGATCCTTACCAGCCTGAAAAACCAGGCCTCAGCGGTCTGCTTCATCTGGCTGGTTAACAAAAATAGGGGGGACCCCACGCCAATTTTTTTCGAGGGGATCCCCTATTTTTGTTAATCAGCCAAGATATGCAGACTGCTGTGGCCTGGTATTATCAGGCTGGCAAGGTCCATGGATCTTGGCTCCTTAACAGCCTGAAAATCCAGGCCTCAGCGGTCTGCTTCATCTGGCTGGTTAACAAAAATAGGGGGACCCCACGCCAATTTTTTTTCGAGGGGATCCCCTATTTTTGTTAATCAGCCAAGATATGCAGACTGCTGTGGCCTGGTATTATCAGGCTGGCAAGGTCCATGGATCTTGGCTCCTTAACAGCCTGAAAATCCAGGCCTCAGCGGTCTGCTTCATCTGGCTGGTTAACAAAAATAGGGGGGACCCCACGCCAATTTTTTTCGAGGGGATCCCCTATTTTTGTTAATCAGCCAAGATATGCAGACTGCTGTGGCCTGGTATTATCAGGCTGGCAAGGTCCATGGATCTTGGCTCCTTAACAGCCTGAAAATCCAGGCCTCAGCGGTCTGCTTCATCTGGCTGGTTAACAAAAATAGGGGGGACCCCACGCCAATTTTTTTCGAGGGGATCCCCTATTTTTGTTAATCAGCCAAGATATGCAGACTGCTGTGGCCTGGTATTATCAGGCTGGCAAGGTCCATGGATCTTGGCTCCTTAACAGCCTGAAAATCCAGGCCTCAGCGGTCTGCTTCATCTGGCTGGTTAACAAAAATAGGGGGGACCCCACGCCATTTTTTTTTCGAAGGGAACCCCTATTTTTGTTAATCAGTTCCCTCTGACGTCACTGATTGTGTCCCTGGCTGACCTGAAGTGAAAGTGGAAAGCAATCAATTAAGCTTTCCACTTAAGGGCCCGTCTCACATAGCGATATCGCTACCGAGATCGCTGCTGAGTCACTAGTTTTGTGACGCAGCACCGAGCTCACCAGCGATATCGCTGTGTGTGACATTCAGCGACGATCAGCCCCCCTGCCGGGTATCGCTGATCGTCGCTGAAATGTCAGGACCTTTGATCGCTGGTTTCCCGCTGACAGGCACACATCGCTGCGTGTGACAGGCGGGAGACCAGCGATCCGCTGGTAACCAAGGTACACAGCGGGTTTCCAGGCGCGGGGCTGTGCCTAGAAACCCGCTGTGTACCTTGGATACCAGCGCCCTGATGCAGGGAGCTGGTATCCAAGGTACATAGCGGGTTTCCAAGCGCTGCGCGGTGCCTGGAAACCCGCTGTGTACCTTGGTTACCAGCGGATCGCTGGTCTCCCGCCTGTCACACGCAGCGATGCGTGCCTGTCAGAGGGAAACCAGCGATCAAAAAAAGGTCCTGACATTTCTGCGACGATCAGCGATACCCGGCAGGGGGCTGATCGTCGCTGAATGTCACACACAGCGATATCGCTGGTGAGCTCGCTGCTGCGTCACAAAACTAGTGACTCAGCAGCGATCTCGGTAGCGATATCGCTATGTGAGACGGGCCCTTAAGCGATGTTACCCGCAGTGTCGCTGTCCCAGATCGCTGCCTGAGCTGCCTGTTTGGCAGCTCAGCAGCGATCATGTAGCGATACACCAGCGATCCTGACAAGTGCATATCGTTGTCGGGATCGCTGGTGTATCGTTATATGACACCCAGCCTTTACTCTCCTGTCAGGCAGGAGAGGAACTCATTCATTTGGGGGTTTACTGTGAGGCTGCAGCATTAGCTGCGGTCCCTGCAGTAAACATTAACCCTTTCTGAAGGATTACACCGTGGGACCTGACTGTGCATGGGATAGGTAAGAATAATTTTGCTTTTTTATTTTATTTTTATTACAGGAAATGGTTTTTGCAGTAAAATAAAAGATGGTCAAAAACATGTGTCTTTATTTCATTAAAATGATTTTTAATTAAAGTGTGTGTGTTTTATTTTTATTTCATGCAATAGGATTAATAATTGATAGTTGTCTAATTGACAGCTCTCAATTATTAACCTGGCTTAAGGTCACCTTTCAATAGCAAGGTGGCTTTAACCCCATATTAACCCATTCGCCACCGCTACAGGGCAATGGGAATAGACGGGCAAAGTGCCAGAAAGGGCGAATCTAATTATAGATTTGTCTTTCCTGGGGTGTCTGGGGGCAGATGTTAGTAGCCGGGGGGGGCAAAAATAATGGTCCCTCTCTGGGCTATTATTATCTGCCCCCACTCACTGGCTTTGTCTGTCTGGTTGCGAAAATAGGGCGGGAGCCCACGCATTTTTTTTCAGCAATTTTACACCTCATATATATATATACATGTCATTGAATTTGTGACACATATATATATATATTTATATTTGTAGTTCATACACTTCTACATAGTATAATAGCCGCTAATTCAATTGCCGGCTTTTGTGAAAATGCAGAACCCGACATGAAATGACACTTGGTGTACATAGGGTTAACCATGTCTTTTCATGTCCTTTGCTATCTAATTTGCACAAACAATTAAATCAGACTATGTGTGCAAAATTTCACACCTGTAGGGGTTAATTAAAGGTGTAAATTCGTAGCAAAAAAGTCCGGTTTTTTTACAACGAATTTACACCTTTAATTAACCCCTACAGGTGTGAAATTTTGCACACATAGTCTGATTTAATTGTTTGTGCAAATTAGATAGCAAAGGACATGAAAAGACATGGTTAACCCTATGTACACCAAGTGTCATTTCATGTCGGGTGACCCGACATGAAATGACACTTGGTGTACATAGGGTTAACCATGTCTTTTCATGTCCTTTGCTATCTAAGGCCGGAGTCACACTGGCGACAAAATCGGACGACTGCAATGCGATGAAATATCGCATTGCAGTCGGACCTATGTTAATCTATGGAGCAGCTCCCAGTATCAGATTTTTTGTGGTCCGTTTTAAACGTCCGTGTACAATCGCAGCATGCTGCGATTGTCACCGATTGTCGGTCGACAATCGCCAATGCAAGTCTATGGGAGCGATGAAAAATCTGATTACAAACGGACCACACTGTGTGACTTGCGATGAAATCGCATCGGTGTCCTTTAGAAAAGCCGGCAATTCATCCCCGCCTATACTGTAAAATCACACTGACAGCTTTAATAAAGACTAGAAAGAATAGATATATACACATAGAACACATACATATATATATACATGTCATTGTGACATGTATATATACATATATTTATAGTTCCTAGACTTCTACATACTGTAATAGCCGCTAATTCAATTGCCGGGTTTTGTGAAATCACAGAAGCCGACATGAAATGATACATTGTTTCCACACATTTAACCATGTAATTTCATGTATTTTTATATATGTTTGAAACATACAATTACATGAGTGTATTTGTGCAAAATTTCAGACATGTAGGGGTTAATTAAAGGTGTAATTTCGTTGAAAAAAAATGCGTGGGCTCCCGCTGTATTTTCTCCACCAGACAGACAAAGCAAAGCGAGTGGGGGCAGATAATAATAGCCCAGGGAAGGTGCATTTTTTTGTGCCCCCCTGGCTACTAACATCTGCCCCAGACACCCCAGAAAGGGCAAATCTATAATTAGATTCGCCCTTTCTGGCACTTTGCCCGTCTATTCCCATTGCCCTGTAGCGGTGGCGAATGGGTTAATCTCACCTTACTGTCACCTTGCAATTGAAAGGTGACCTTAAGGCAGGTTAATGATTGATAGCTGTCAATTAGACAACTATCAATTATTAATCCTATTGAAGTAAATAAAAAAACACACACACTTTAAGAATAAATAATTTTAATGAAATAAAAACACATTTTTTTGACCATATTTTATTTTACACTAAATCCGTGCGAAGCCATTGATCTCCTAAAATAAAGAAAAAGAAATAAAACAACATTATTCTTACCTATTCCGCCGATCTGTCACGTCCCACGCTGTATCCTTCACAAGGGTTAACTAGCTTTGAGCCAAGCAGTGCAAGTAATCCTGCATGCTCAGCTCAAAGCTCATGAATGAATAAGTTCCTCTCCTGGCGACAGGAGAGGATGTGTTTCATGAATGAAGCTTAATTGATTGTGTCCACTTTCCCTTTAGGTCAGGTCACTACAGTTAAATTGGCAAGAAATCAATTAAGCTCCATTCATGAATCTATTCCTCTACTTTCGCTGGGAGAGGAACTTATTCATTCAGGGGAATACAGGTCTGAGACAGCATTATTAGCTCTCTGCGACCTTTAACCTGTTAACCCTTTCTGATGGATTACACCGTGGGACCTGACTGTACATCGGATTGGTAAGTATAATTTTGCTTTTTTATTTTATTTTTATTACAGGAAATGGTTTTAGCAGGAAAATAAAATATGGTCAAAAACTGTGTGATTATTTAATTAAACTTATTTTTTATTAAAGTGTGTGTGTTTGATTTTTCTTTCATACAATAGGATTAATAATTGATAGTTGCCTAATTGACAGCTATCAATTATTAACCTGGCTTAAAGTGACCTTTCAATTGCAAGGTCATTTTAACCCCTTATTAACCCATTCGCCACCGCTACAGGGCAATGGGAATAGACGGGCAAAGTGCCAGAAAGGGCGAATCTAATTATAGATTTGCCCTTTCTGGGGTGTCTGGGGGCAGATGTTAGTAGCCAGGGGGGGCACAAAAAAAATGTACCCTCCCTAGGCTATTATTATCTGCCCCCACTCGCTTGCTTTGTCTGTCTGGTGGAGAAAATACAGCGGGAGCCCACGCATTTTTTTTTAACGAATTTACACCTTTAATTAACCCCTACATGTCTGAAATTTAGCACACATATACTCATGTAATTGTATGTTTCAAACATATATAAAAATACATGAAATTACATGGTTAAATGTGTGGAAACAATGTATCATTTCATGTCGGCTTCTGTGATTTCACTGAAGCCGGCAATTGAATTAGCGGCTATAACAGTATGTAGAAGTGTAAGAACTATAAATATATGTATATATATATATGTCACAATGACATATATATATATATATATATATATATATGTGCTCTATGTGTATATATCTATTCTTTCTTTTGGCATTTAAATACTATTCTTTTGGATCCATTATATGTCAGTTTTGCAAGCCTGCGAGAAAATCTCGCAAGTCGGATGAAAATCGGATGTTACAAGGTACACACACATGCGATTAAATCGCATCTTTGAAGGAAAATCGGATGCCAGAAGGATGTGTGATGTTTTTATTTTGATCCGATTGTCGACCGTCTAAAACGGACCGATTTTTTGTGGTTGTGTGTGACTCCAGCCTAATTTGCACAAACAATTAAATCAGACTATGTGTGCAAAATTTCACACCTGTAGGGGTTAATTAAAGGTGTAAATTCGTAGCAAAAAAAGTCCGTTTTTTTTACAACGAATTTACACCTTTAATTAACCCCTACAGGTGTGAAATTTTGCACACATAGTCTGATTTAATTGTTTGTGCAAATCAGATAGCAAACGACATGAAAAGACATGGTTAACCCTATGTACACCAAGTGTCATTTCATGTCGGGTGCTTCTGTCTTTTCACTGAAGCCGGCTTTACCCGGCAATTGAATGAGAGGATATTTTACTATGTAGAAGTGTATAAA
This sequence comes from Oophaga sylvatica, assembly GCA_033576555.1. Taxonomy (NCBI): domain Eukaryota; kingdom Metazoa; phylum Chordata; class Amphibia; order Anura; family Dendrobatidae; genus Oophaga; species Oophaga sylvatica. Next base: position 506,319,233 of record JARQOD010000005.1, read on the forward strand.
CTATACATATATGTATATATATATGTCACAATGACATGTATATATATATATATGTATTCTATGTGTGTATATTTAGTGTTTACAAGGAAAGAATGGGTTTTTTTTAGTTGCGATATTTTGTTCCCATAGACTTACATGGGACTTCCGGTATCGGTATCGGGTATCGCCGATATTTTAGTGATATCGGCGATACCATTCCGATTCCGATACTTTAGGATATCGGAAAGTATCGCTCAACTCTAGTGATGAGGGGGAGACTGTGGTGCCCATAATATTGTATGGAGGACTGTACTGTCCAGTCTGTTCTGTGCGCTGTGAGGATTTGGCGGTTTTTGAGCTATTGTACAATTTACAATAGGCATCAGTCATGTAATGGAAGAAGTGAAGTGTTTGGCATTGTACTATACCCATATTTCTCTGCAGTATCTGTGTATTATGAATTGTGGTCTGTGTTAAAGGGGCCCACTGAGGCTCTTTTGCCCGGGGCCCATAAAAACCTGGAGCCGGCCCTGCCCTCATCCCTACCCTGGTATGCATGGCTCCCCATCCCTGTCCTTGTATGCATGGTTCCTTATCCCCCTATCCTTGTTTGCATGGTTTCTATTAAAAAAAATGCATCCTACTTACTTTCCTGCACACCCTCGCTGCATCTCGTTCCAGCGCCAGCAGCTCTTCCTGCCGAGCGATCACGTAGCCCTGCTCATTAAGGTAATGATTATTCACTCCACACCTATAGGAGTGGAGAAGTGTGAATATTCATTACCTTAATATGTGGGGCCACATGATCGTTCAGCTGGAAGAGCTGCTGGCACCAAAACGAATGAGATGCAGTGAGGGCGCACAGGAAGGTAAGTACGATGTGTGCTGGAAGCCGGCGGCTGGGGCTGTAACTGTGCGTGCCATAAGAGAAATGAATGTTCACTGCCAGCGCAGTGAATATTCATTTCTCTTTAGCAGCGGGCACAGTTACAGCCGCAACCACCGGTTTCTGCCTCCTGTCACCCACTGCTGGCGCCCATAGCAAATCTGCAATGACAAGCACTGGGGTCTCTTAGTGCCAGAGCCTGCATCAAAGAGGGGGAGGCGACCTATGACATACCTATAGGTCATAGGTCATAAAGGGGTTAATATATGTCTCTGCCTGAATACATTTCTTGTCCTTTTCTGGTGAAAGGTTTAGCAATATAATTCTATGCCACCAGATTATTTAATTATATTATATTTATTATATTATATTTATTCTTTAATTTACAAAAAATATTTTGCCTCTAAATGACAAATAAGGAAAAAAAAATTCCCCTGTAGCATTTACATATTTTGCTTCTTCCAGGTAGGAAATTATCTCCAATGGATTTAGTTTTAACAACATCAATAGACATTTTTTATTAAATTAAGAAATTGATTTTATAATTTCAGCCATTATGTTTTTGCATCAATATCATCAGATGACAGAAAATGTAGTTACAGCTTCCTTATTGATCTGAGACATTGTGCTCTAAAGTACTCCTGCAACTGTATTATAAGCCGAAACTTGATTTTCTTTACTGAGCCACAATTTTCAGATCACAGGAGATGTGCAAAGACGGTTTAAATGTTACCAATACATTCTGCAAAAATCCATTACAGAAATCAGTTTTTAAGCAGGTGGTCATCTCCTAGAGGTAGTCTTTCGCTATTTATCATCTATCTAATCTACCATAATCTAATCTAATCTAATCTATCTATATATTAAAAAAGCAAAGATGGGCAGCACTCCATAGCAAATTCCATACAAAAAACTGATGTATTTATTCAGTGGGCCCCTTTAACACATACCACAACTCATGATGCATAGATACGGCAGATAAATATAGGGATAGAACAAGATTTCACTTCTTACATTACATAAGTGATATCTATTGTAAATTAATAGCTCTGAAACCGGACAGTATGGTCCTCCATACAATATTATGAGTATCACATAGTGCTCCATACAGAATAATGAGCCCCAAATATTCCTCCATACAGTTTAATGAGCCCCATTTATTACTCCATATAGAATAACGGACCCCATACACTACCGGTCAAAAGTTTAGGGTCACTTAGAAATTTCCTTATTTTTGAAAGAAAAGCAGTTTTTTTCCAATGAAGCTAACATTAAATGATTCAGAAATACACTCTATACAGTGTTAATGTGGTAAATGACTATTCTAGCGGCAAACGTCTAGTTTGTAATGCAATATCTTCATAGGTGTATAGAGGCCCATTTCCAACAACCATCACTCCAGTGTACTTATGGTATTTTGTGTTCGCTAACTGTGTAAGAAGGCTAATAGATGGTTAAAATACCCTTTAAAACCCTTGTGCAAGTATGTTAACACAGCTGAAAACCGTTTGGTTGATTAAGAAGCTATAAACCTGACCTTCCTTTGAGCTTGTTGAGAATCTGGAGCATTACATTTGTTGGTTCCATTAAACTCTCAAAATGGCCAAAAAAAAAGAACTTTCTTGTGAAACTCGACAGTCTATTCTTGTTCTTAGAAATGAAGGCTATTCCATGCGAAAAATTACCAAGAAACTGAAGAATTCATACAATGGTGTGTAGTACTCCCTTTAGAGGAGTGCACAAACAAGCTCTAACCAGAGAAGAAAGACAAGTGGGAGGCCCCGCTGCACAACTGAGCAACAAGACAAGTACATTAGAGTCTTTAGTTTGAAAAATTGAAGCCTCACAGGTCCTCAACTGGCAGCTTCATTAAACAGTACACATTAAACGCCAGTGTCAACATCTACAGTGAAGAGGCGATTTGGGGATGCTGGCCTTCAGGGCAGATTGGCAAAACAAAAGCCAATATTCCTCTGTCCAATGTCTGTGTTCTTTTGCCCATATTAATCTTTTCCTTTCATTTAAGCCAGTCTTAAATATGGCTTTTGTTTTGCCAATCTGCCCTGAAGGCCAGCATCCCCAAATCGCCTCTTCACTGTAGATGTTGACACTGGCGTTTAATGTGTACTGTTTAATGAAGCTGCCAGTTGAGGATCTGTGAGGCGTCAATTTTTCAAACTAAAGACTCTAATGTACTTGTCTTGTTGCTCAGTTGTGCAGCGGGGCCTCCCACTTGTCTTTCTTCTCTGGTTAGAGCTTGTTTGTGCACTCCTCTAAAGGGAGTACTACACACCATTGTATGAATTCTTCAGTTTCTTGGTAATTTTTCGCATGGAATAGCCTTCATTTCTAAGAACAAGAATAGACTGTCGAGTTTCACAAGAAAGTTCTTTTTTTTTTGGCCATTTTGAGAGTTTAATGGAACCAACAAATGTAATGCTCCAGATTCTCAACAAGCTCAAAGGAAGGTCAGGTTTATAGCTTCTCTAATCAACCAAATGGTTTTCAGCTGTGTTAACATACTTGCACAAGGGTTTTAAAGGGTATTTTAACCATCTATTAGCCTTCTTACACAGTTAGCGAACACAAAATACATAAGTACACTGGAGTGATGGTTGTTGGAAATGGGCCTCTATACACCTATGAAGATATTGCATTACAAACTAGACGTTTGCCGCTAGAATAGTCATTTACCACATTAACACTGTATAGAGTGTATTTCTGAATCATTTAATGTTAGCTTCATTGGAAAAAAACTGCTTTTCTTTCAAAAATAAGGACATTTCTAAGTGACCCTAAACTTTTGACCGGTAGTGTATATTGCTCCATACAGTATAATGAACCCCATATATAATAATAAATAATAATAATCTTTATTTATATAGCGCCAACATATTCCGCAGCGCTTTACAGTTTAACAGTTTCAAAACACAAGTCATAGGTTACAACGTTAACAATACAATAATTAAAGCAAAATAAGCCGACCCTGCTCGTGAGAGCTTACAATCTACAATGAGGTGGGGGAGATACAAAGTACAGGTGTGTATATACAATGGTGCATTTACAATGATGGTCCAGCCATCTTGAGGGAGTGAGGCATGGATGGAGATAGTGAATGGGCTACACACACACACACTTAAACATAGAACGACTTTGGTTAGTGAATGTGATAGGCCACTCTGAACAAATGTGTTTTGAGGGAGCGCCTGAAACAATGCAAATTGTGGATAGTCCTAATTTCTTGGGGTAGAGCATTCCAGAGGATTGGCGCAGCGCGGGAGAAGTCTTGGAGTCGGGAGTGGGAGGTACGGATTAGTGCAGAGGTTAGTCGAAAGTCGTTTGCAGAGCGCAGCAGTCGGTTAGGCCGATAGATAGAAATGAGGGAGGAGATGTAGGGGGGTGCTGCACTGTGGAGAGCTTTGTGGGTGAGAACCAGTACTTTGAATTGGATCCTATGAATGGGCAGCCAGTGTAAGGACTGGCGAAGAGCGGACGCGTCCGAGTACCGATTAGCCAGATGGATGACCCTGGCTGCTGCATTAGGATGGACTGGAGAGGGGATAATCGAGTAATGGGGAGGCCAAGTAATAGAGCGTTGCAGTAGTCCAGGCGGGAGTGGATCAATGCTACAGTGAGGGTTTTTGTTGTTTCTATGGTGAGAAAAGGGCGGATTCTAGAGATGTTCTTTAGGTGTAGATGGCAAGAGCGGGCAAGAGATTGTATATGGGAGGTGAAGGAGAGATTGGTGTCAAACATAACACCCAGACAGCGAGCCTGCTGCCGGGGTGTTATTATGGTGCCGCCCACGAGAGGGAAATGTCAGATTTAGGGAGGTTAGTAGACGGCGGGAGCAGAAGGAGTTCAGTCTTGGAGAGGTTAAGTTTCAGATAGAGAGCGGACATGATGTTGGAGACTGCGGACAGACAGTCGGTGGTGTTCTGTAGAACAGCGGGGGTATGGTCGGGGGATGACGTGTATAGTTGTGTGTCATCGGCATAAAGATGGTACTGAAAGCCAAATCTGCTGATGGTCTGTCCAATTGGGGCCGTGTAGAGAGAGAAGAGAAGGGGGCCAAGGACTGAGCCCTAAGGTACACCGACAGTGAGAGGAAGAGGAGATGACGTGGAGCCAGAGAACAAAACACTGAAGGAGCGGTCAGAAAGATAGGAGGAGAACCAGGAGAGAACAGTGTCCTTAATACCTAGTGACTGGAGCCTAGACAGTAGGAGACAGTGGTCAACAGTGTCGAAAGCTGCAGAAAGGTCGAGTAGAATGAGCAGAGAGTGGTCGCCGTTACGTTTTGCTGTAAGAAGGTCATTGGTCACTTTGATGAGTGCAGTTTCAGTCGAATGTAGGGGGCGGAAGCCGGACTGTGAAGGGTCTAGGAGGGAGTAAGTGGAGAGGTAACGGGTGAGGCGGGAGTAGACTAGGCGCTCCAAGAGTTTAGAGATGAAGGGGAGATTGGAGACCGGTTTGTAGCTGTTTGTGCAGGAAGGGTCGAGAGCGGGTTTCTTTAGTAATGGAGTAATGATGGAGTGTTTGAAGGAAGATGGGAAAATGCCAGAGGAGAGTGAGAGATTAAAGATTGTAGTTAGGTGAGTTGTGACAACTGGAGAGAGAGACTGGAGGAGATGTGAGGGGATGGGGTCGGTAGTGCATGTAGTCAGACGAGAGGAAGAGAGGAGTCTGGAGACTTCTTCTTCTGTGATGGGATCAAATGTGGAAAGTGAGCCAGGGGAAATGCAGGGAGGGATGGGAGTCACAGCACTTGGTGGTTGAGAGCAGATTTCCTGACGGATAGTATCTATTTTTTCTATAAAGTGGGAGGCCAGGTCGTCAGCACAAATGTCTGTGATAGGGGCTTGTGCTTTTGGCCTGAGGAGGGAGTGAAAAGTGTCAAAAAGTTTCTTGGGGTTGTTGGCTAGTGAGGAGATCAGTGTGGTGAAGTAGGTCTGTTTGGCGAGGTGAATGGCAGCATTATAAGTTCTTAACATGAATTTAAAGTGGATGAAGTCTTCTGGTGTGCGGGTTTTTCTCCAGAGGCATTCAGCACTCCTAGAGCATCGCTGAAGAAGTCGAGTTTGCAATGTGAGCAGGGCTGTTTTACTGTGTGTTTGGAGGTTCTGAGGGTGAGCGGTGCTACTTGGTCAAGGGTGCTTCTAAGAATGTCATTGTAGTGATGAACAGCCAGATCAGGACAGGAAAAAGAGGAGATTGGGGACAGCGATGAGTGTAGGGAGTCTGAAAGTGTCTGAGGGTTAATGGCTTGTAGATTTCTGAATGTGTGGTAGGTAGGAGTGCGCTGGGGTGATCGAGGATTTGTGAGCGTGAAGGAGAGAATGTTGTGGTCAGAGAGTGGAAGCGGTGAGTTATTTAGGTGGGAGATTGAACAGAGGCGGACAAAGACCAGGTCAAGGGTGTTGCCATCCTTGTGTGTCTCAGAGGTTGAAAGCTGTGAGAGGCCTAGAGAAGTGGTTAGTGATAGAAGCTGAGATGCAGATGTGGAAGTAGGGCTGTTAATGGGGATGTTGAAGTCTCCAAGAATAAGGGTTGGTAGTTCTGAGGACATGAAGTGCGGCAGCCAGGCTGAGAAGTGGTCAAGGAACTGGGTGGGTGAGCCTGGGGGCCGATATATGACCGCTACTCTGAGGGAGAGGGATGGAAGAGCCTGATGGTGTGGACCTCAAAAGAAGGGAATGAGAGTGATGGAATTGGGGGGATGACCTGGAAAGTGCATTGTGGGGACAGGAGTATGCCAACTCCACCACCAAGTCTGTTTGTGGGTCTCGGGGAATGGGAGAACTGTAAACCACCATAGGAAATGGCAGCAGGGGAGACAGTGTCAGAATCCTGAATCCAGGTTTCAGTGAGGGCCAACAGATTAAGAGAGTGGTTCAGAAAGTAGTTGTGCAGGAAGGATAGCTTGTTGCATGCAGACCGTGGATTCCAGAGGGCACAATTGAAAGAAGGAGATGAGGGAGTGCAAGTAATATTAATAAGATTATTATGGTTTTGGTATGAGGTAGGGTAGGGATTGAGGTTGGGGGATGGTGGACCAGGGTTGGGGGAGATGTCCCCTGAAATCAGTAGGAGTAGGAAGATAAAGAGCAGGTAGTTGTTGGAATTGTAAGTAGGTTTTTTCTGTGATGTGTTTGGGCAAGATGGGCTGAGGTTTTTCAGGAAGGTGAGGAGTGCATGGGAGCTGTACATGGGAGAGGGAAGTATGGAGGGGCTGATGTGTATGAGTCGTGATGGAGGGGGGATGGGGCGGTGAATGTGGATGGCAAGGGAACACAGGAGGAAAGAGATAAAGTACATAATGAAATATTGTTCCATACAGTATAATGAACTCCATATATTGCTTCATGCAAAATAATGAGCCCCATATATTCCTCCATACAGTATAATGAGCCCCATATATTGCTCCACACAGTATAATGGACCCCATATATTTCTCCATACAGAAAAGTGAGCTCCATATATTTCCCATAGAGAATAATGAGTCCCATATATTGCTCCATACATTATAATGAGCCCTATTTTTTGCTTCAGACAGTCTATGAGTCCCATATATTGCTCCATACAGTATAAAGGGCCCAATATAATGCTCCATACAGAATGATGGACCCCATATATTGCTCCATACAAAATAATGGACCCCATATATTGCTCCATACATAATGAGGCCTATAAAATGCATATAATGCTCCATACAAAATGGGTTCCATATAATACTCCATACATAATGGGCTCCATATAATGCTCCATACAGTATATGATGTGTCCCATATAATGCTCCATACAGTATATGATGGGCAACGTATAATGCGTCATATATAATGGGCCTCACATAATGCTGCATACATAATGAGCCCCATATATTGCTCCATACAGTATAGATGGGACCCATATATTGCTCCGTATATAATGGACCCCATATAATGCATATAATGCTCCATACATAAGCCCCATATAATGCTCCAAACATAATGGGCCCCATATAATGTGCCATACAGTATATGATGAACCCCATATAATGCTCCAGTATATGATGGGCCCCATATAATACTCCAAACATTAAAAAAAATACTCACCTGTCCTCGCTGGTTGCTGCTCTACTCCGGACTCCTCAGCATCTCTGTCTTCTGGCTCTCTGCACTGTGACTGTTCAGAGTAGAAAGCGCACAATAGTGACATCATCGTGCCTTCTGACCTGAAACATAACAGAGTCAGAAGATGCGGAAGACGCCGAAGCTGCAGAGGAATGGGAAGAGGTAAGTATTGCAAGTAACAGGGCAGTGAGCAAGCAAGTGGGGGGCCCACTTACGGGCACTGCCACCGGGCCCCCATAACGCGCCAGTGTTTCCGATGGTGAGTGGGCCTCCCGCCTGCTCAGGGCACCGGCACTTGCCTGGGTGCGCCAAGTGCTGACGTCGCTCCTGTATTTATTGGCCACTGTAATCCCAGTTTTTTGCATGGAGTATGCTATTGGGTGCTGCCCTCTCATTTTACTTTTTATATGCCATAGCTTGGTGGGTTAAAACCTGTGTGTTGTATTTCACATCTATTTTTCCTCCTGTCCTGGCTCCAGAGCAAGGTCTTGATCCATTCTCCTATGGCTGTTTCCCTTTAGTAGTCCACCCTGGGTTTCTCAGGGAACTTGGTGAACTTCTCTGACATTATTACACTAGGCCTTTTAAGGCTGGCTGAGACAGAAGTCAGCAACTTAGGTATTGGGTAACAATAGTTAATTTGGCTCAAGTTTGTCAGTAAATTTCATCTATTTCACTTATTTCCAACCTGATGTGTATTATCTCCTCTGCTACTCCTAACTTCCCTGCCCTGCCACAACCAGCATAATTTCCAAATTCAATTTAGCTTCCTAGGTGTTGTCCACCTTAACCTATCAGCACTAAGGTTGCCAACTCTAAGCAACTGCAATCAAGGTAAGCCATCTCTTCAAGCATGTCTGCAGTCCTGGAGTTCGCGATTTCTGTCCTACAAGGTCCGAATTACATGCATCGCTTCAATTTAAAAATATTTCTGTAAAATACAACATTGTACATGGTATTTCAACATTTGATGTACGGTCTGTTGGTAATTTTGGTAATATTAGTGAGTTAATTCTATTCTCAACCTTATCAAAATGCTCCAACCCTACCTGATGCAGATTTTGGCACCCTAATAGGCAAATAATAATGGTGGCCCCACTTAGCTTAGCTTACCATTTGACATCCATAGATTAATCTGCTACTCATATCTCAATATGTGTCATAATTGTCATAATCTCAAATGTCATTCAAATTCATAGTGCATTAGTAACAGAAGTTAAAGTAAACTCTATTTGTTATCATGATAAAGTAAGCCAGGTATGCAGTTAAAGTTCACACAAAGTTTTAGACACAAGATCTTGTTCATATAGAAGTAAAATAAATTGGTTAAAAATGTATATATAAAGGAAATCTTAAAGAAGAATCAACTCTCCAAAGCTATGTACGGGCATGAATGTAATAGAATGTAATAGAATGCTAAATAAAATGATACTTTAATATTTGCCATCCAATATCTTATTCCGGAGAAATGCACTTTGTTTTAATATGTTAATAAGCTGGTAAGAGCTATGGACTGAACACAAATCTCCTGAAGAATCTGCCTCCAGAGCTTATTTTAAATGAAAGGTGGCCATACCAGTGTGAGAAATTTGTATCAGGACAGCAGATTGTCAGTCATTACATGACTCACATAGGTAACTGCTGCTATTAACAATTGCCCTGGCAGAAGATACCGATCTGCATTTACTTCTGTTACTCCTGTGTTCAACCATTGCCATGCCAGAAGATACTATTTTAACTGCATTCCTGTTATTAATTTGTTCCCTGCTGGAAAATACCAGTTTCTTATACAATTATCATTCTCGTGTGTATCTGCACACCTGGGTCTGCTTCATTGGTGCTTCATACGTCACATGTTTTTGCCATTCTGCACACCCCGTGGCCCCAGTCTTCGCTGATCCCCATGTCATCTATCAAGACCCAATCCACTAGACCATTGCCTCTGGTGCATGCTGACCAATGAGAAATCGGACTTAAATCGGACTTAGAGAATTCCCCTCACCAGAGGAGCCCATAACAGTCTGTACACACAGAAAACCTTCAGGGAGCACCTGCATTCTGTGAGGTTCTAGCAGACTGCGGCATTGAATGGGAGATTTGATACCTCTTGAGGGGGCTGATAGTTTTTCTTTTTTTCTGGAAGCCTCCTAGATGTATTCTATCCACCCCTTCCAACTATCCATATTTCTGCAATTACTAAAAGGATAAAAAATTCACAAAAACATATCAGATTACATATTCTACTGTATATTTTAGACAGATAATTCTAAACTGCTGCTGGTGCAAGCATGCATAGGCTGTATCCACCAAGGTGAAAGCACCATGGTAAGAGTGACTTCATCTTTGTGGATTCATAGTAGAAAAACACGCCTCGTAATAAAGCTATATCTCCTATCAGTGTCTTAATTGGATAATTTCTTAAAATACAATCATAATCTTACTCTATGAAAATTCTTAAAAGGAATGTGTCATCAGAAATTGATCTATTGTTTAAATCAAGATTCTTCTTTAAATATATTTTTAAACAGTTTTTAATTTTTTTTTTTGATTTTTCACATCACAAGCTGCATTAAAATGTAGAACTCTTGTAATTCACACACTGGCCACTAGGACTATTTAAACTCGTGTTTGTTCCTGTTCTATCAGGAAATAAACATATACATTACCAGCAATAGATTGACTAAAATCCTTTTTAAAATCTTTTGTAGAGAAGCACCTAATGAGCCTATGCAAAGGTCATTTTGAAGTAAGAGGTAGTAAGATCAGCCGTGGCTTCGCCTATTGTGAATGCTGGATTCTGTGTTTTCTGCTATGCATACAGGCGTTACCTGTCAGTCTAATCCTGCCTCTGATGATCATGAGTATACTGAAAAGGCTCCTGTATAGAACAGGAAATATGACTCTAGAATAGAACTAGTGACCAGTGTGAGCATGGCAAGATTTACATTAAAAAAATATAAATTGTAGTATATAAAAAAAATAGTCACAAATAAAAAAATGCATTCAACAAAAAAACAAACAAAAAAACAATAGGTTATTTTCTGATGATAAAAAAGGACTAGTAGATCCCTAAACTGTATTCAACTCATAAACTGTATATCAGCACAAATATCAGAAGGAGTTTTCTCGTGTAAGTAATAACAATATTACTGATCACAATTTTTTCGATATATTTCCAAAACTGAGTTGTTTTGCTGTTGAATCACAAATCCATCCATTGGAATCAGAGATCAGTTTGTGCTGATTTAACCTCTATTTTCTATATATAACAAACATTTACATTTAGCCATCAGGATATTTACTGTCAAGTTGTAGACCTCATTACAGCAGACTACATGATTATATTACATTCTGCCTCTAATTTACCAGACAATGAGAAAGAATATACTCTCCTGCTTCTGTCTAGGTTAACCTTTTTGTTACCCAGAATCACTGCTTTCTACGTAGAGTAATTAAATCAAGTAAGGATACAAAAGAATTACTGAGACTTAAAAAAAGATGATGCGCTGACACCAGACAATTCCCTGAATGTAAATCTAATAGCTCACAATTATCTGTCTGATGGGTTTAGCTGTATTTAGTTTTCATAACAATAATGTGTATTGTATGGAAACATTTACAGTATACGCCAACTATATACTTCTCACTAAATTAGAATATCATCAAAAAGTTAATTTCTATCAGTTCAATACAAAAAGTGAATCTCATATATTATATAGAGTCATTACAGAATGATCTATTCCAAGTGTTTATTTCTGTTAATGTTGATGGTAATGGTTTACAGCCAATGAAAACCCAAAACTCATTATCTCAGTAAATTAGAATAATTAGCAAAAAACACCTGCAAAGACTTCCTCAGCATTTAAAAGGGTCCCTTAGTCTGTTTCAGTAGGCTCCACAATCATGAGGAAGACTGCTGACTTGACAGATGCCCAGAAGGCAGTCATTGACACACTCTACAAGGAGGGTAAACCACAAAAGGTCATTGCTAAAGAAGCTGGCTGTTCACAGAGTGCTGTATCCAAGCATGTTAATGGTAAGTTGAGTGGAAGGAAAAAGAGTGGTAGAAAAAGGTGCACGAGCAACCAGGATAACCGAAGCCTTGAAAGCATTGTTAAGCAAAGGCCATTAAATAATTCGAGGGAGATTCACAAGGAGTGACTGTTGCTGGAGTCATTGCTTCAAGAGCCACGACACACAGACATATCCAGGACATGGGCTACAAGTGTCACCTTCCTTGTGTCAAGCCACTCATGACCAACAGACAACGTCAGAAGTGTCTTACCTTGGCCAAGAAGAAAAAGAACTGGACTGCTGCTCAGTGGTCCAAGGTGTTGTTTTCATTTGGAAATCAAGGTCCCAGAGTCTGGAGGAAGAGTGGAGAAGTCACAATCCAAGCTGTTTGAGGTCTTGTGTGAAGATTCCACAGTCATTGATGGTTTGAGGAGCCATGTCATCTGCTGGTGTAGGTCCACTGTGTTTTTATCAAGACCAAAGTCAGCGCAGCCATCTACCAGGAAATTTTAGAGCACTTCATTCTTCCCTCTGCCGACAAGCTTTTTGGAGATAGAAATTTCATTCCCCAGCAGGACTTGGCACCTGTCTACATTTGCAAAAAATTCTACATTTCTGGTTTTTATCAGTCAAGATGGGGTGCAGAGTGTACATTAAGGAGAAAAAAATGAACTTTTTTGCATTTACTAAAGGGCTGCAAAGAAACAAAGAGTGAAAAATTTAAAGGGGTCTGAATACTTTCCGACCCCACTGTATGTTTTGCCCCCTCTCCTATTATGTAGTAATGTCACCCTATCCTGAGCCCCTTCCTGATATATATGTCCACCATCCTGGACCCATCCTTGTATATATGGACATATGGATATATAAAGCTTAATATGGACAAAACAGAATTCATCATCTTTCCCCCATCTCACTTGATTCCCCCAACAGACCTATCCATTAAAGTAAATGGCTGCTCACTCTCCCCAGTCCCACAAGCTCGCTGCCTTGGGGTAATCCTTAACTCTGATCTCTCCTTCAAACCACATATCCAAGCCCTTTACACTTCATAATGACTCTAACTCAAAAATATTGTCCTGATCCATACGTTCCTCAACCAAGGATCTGCAAAATCCCTAGTCTATGCACACATCATCTCCCGCCCTGACTACTGCAACCTCCTGTTTTGTGACATCCCTTCTAACACTCTCCAATCTATTCTAAACTCTGCTGCCCAACTAATCCACTTATACCCCCACTATTCCCCGTCCTCTCCTCTCTGTCAATCCCTTTATTGGCTCCCCATTATCCAGAGACTCCAGTTCAAAACCCTAACCATGGCTTACAAAGTCATCCAAAACCTGTCTCCTTCATACATCTGTGACCTAATCTTCCGGTACTTACTTGCATGCAAACTCTGATCCTCACAATATCTCCTTCTCTACTCCCCTCTAATTTCCTCTTCCTACAATTGCATTCAAGATTTCTCTTGCGCATCCCCCCTACTCTGGAACTCTTTACCCCAACATATCAGACTCAAGCCTACCATGGAAACTTTCAAAAGGGACCTGAAGACCTACCTCTTCTGACAAGCCTACAACCTGCAGTAACCACCGATCCACCAAACCGCTGCCTGACCAGCTCTACCCTCACGTATTGTATCCTCACCCACCCCTTATAGATTGTGAGCCTTGATAGGCAGGGTCCTCTCACCTCCTGTACCAGTTATGACTTTTAATGCTTAAGATTACTGTACTCGTTTTTATTATGTATACCCATTTTCAAATGTAAGGCGCCATGGAATAAATGGCGCTATAATATCAGCTCGTCACCGTCGTACTAGCCATTTGAAGCTGTCCTGATATATATCCTCACGTTATAAGTATAAAGGTATCACTTGAAAAAGGCATCTTATGCCGAAACGTTGTGTATACGTACCTATATTCATGAACGTCCGTTGGATATTATTTTCTTCAATGAGCTTTCACTGTTTGAAATAAATATTGACTATTTTTGTATTCTCAAGCATTCTACTGTCTTTTGTGTGCCGGAGTATACTATTGGAGCTATAATAATAATAATATGGACTTCATCCTGGTAATATTTGTCACCCATATTGGTATATATGTCCCCAATCCCTGTATGTATATCCCCATCCGGGTATTTGTCCCTCTTCCTGGGCCCAGCCTGATATACTGTATATATGTTCTCCATCCTGGTATATATGTTCCCCATCCTTTGCTCATCCTGATATATATGTCCCCCATCCTCGTATATATACCCCCAATCCTGAGTCCATTCTGGTATATATGTTCCCCATTCTGGGATATGTTCCTCATCCTGGGCCCAACTTGGTATATATGTTCCCCATACTGGTATATATGTCCCCCTTCCTGGTGCCATCTTTGTATATATGGACATATGGATATATAAAACGTAATATGGACAAAACAGAATTCATCATCTTTCCCCCATCTCATTTGATCCCCCAACAGACCTATCCATTAAAGTAAGTTGCTGCTCACTCTCCCCAGTCCGACAAGCTCGCTGCCTTGCGGTAATCCTTAACTCTGATCTCTCCTTCACATATCCAAGCCCTTTCCACTGCCTAACGACTCCAACTCAAAAATATTTCCCTGATCCATACGTTCTTCAACCAAGAGTCTGCAAAAACCCTAGTCTATGCACACATCATCTCCTGCCCTGACTATTGCAACCTCCTGTTTTGTGGTCTCCCTTCTAACACTCTTGCACCTCTCCAATCTATTCTAAACTCTGCTGCCCAACTAATCCGCTTATACCACCACTATTCCTTGGCCTCTCTTCTCTGTCAATCCCTTCACTAGCTCCCAAATTATCCAGAGACTCCAGTTCAAAACCCTAACCATGGCTTACAAAGTCATCCACAACCTGTCTTCTTCATACATCTGTGACCTAATTTCCTGGTATTTAGCTGCACGAAAGATCTCCTTCTCTACTCCCTCTTATCTCCTCTTCCTACAATCGCATACAAGATTTCTCTTGTGCATCTCCCCTACTCTGGAAATCTTTACTCCAACATATCAGACTCATGCCTACCATGGAAACCTTCAAAAGGAACCTGAAGGCCAACTTCTTCCGAAAAGCCTACAACCTGCAGTAAACACTCATCCACCAAACCGCTGCCTGACCAGCTGTACCCTCACGTATTGTATCCTCACCCATCCCTTGTAGACTGTGAGCCGTCAAGGGCAGGGTCCTCTCACCTCCTTTATCAGTCGTGACTTTTATTGTTTAAGAGTACTGTTCTCGTTTTTATTATGTATACCCATTTTCAAATGTAAAGCGCCATGGAATAAATGGCACTATAATAATAAATAATAATAATAATAATATGGACTCCATCCTGGTATATTTGTCGCCCATACTGTCCACAATCCCTGTATGTATATCCCCCATCTGGGTATATTTATCCCTCTTCCAGGGCCCAAGCTGATATATATATTCTCCATCCTGGTATATATGTTCTCCATCCTAGACCCATCCTGATATATATGTTTCTCATCCTGGGCCAATCTTGGTATATATGTCCCCATCCTGGTATATATGCCCCAATCCTGAGCCCATCCTGGTATATATGTTCTCTATTCTGGGATATATCCCTCATCATGGGCCCAACTTGGTATATATGCTCCCTATACTGGTATATAGGTCTCCAATCCTGGGCCCATATTGCTACATATATTCCCTGTTCTGCCTCTGTTCTTTAGCGCATAAAAAAAATGATTCTAAGCACCTTCCTCCGCTCCTATGAAGGGCGGCAACATCCTCTGAAGCTGGCAGCTGGCTTCAGCTTGCAAGAGAAGGTGGCGCATGATGTCACTTCCATGCACCGCCAGTGACCTGCTTGCCAATTTCAGCTACAGCATGTATTGCCATGCAGGAACCCGGCGGATTTCTGTGCTGCTATGAATTTCAGCGCAATGTACATCCTTGGATGCACTCTCTGCTGAACTATGTGCTGGTTTCTCAGGGCCCCCTGCACCTCCAGGGCCGGTCATACACTTTGTGATCACGATTGTTGCCCTCTTTCTAAACCGCTTGTGACTGCGGCAGGTGATCACTGGCTGCAGAAAACACTACTGAATCAAGTGATTGGATGCAGTTGTCACAAGTTATATTGAAGTCATTATTGCTGGAATGTGGTCCGTCCAGAGCAGGAGAAAACCTGCAGGATGATACTGCAAGGCTATGTTCACATGCAGCGTTTTTGCAGTGTTTTTTTGCTTTTTTATGCAAATTAAAAGCTACTTTCTACAGCACCAGAAAATACTGTGAGATTTCAGAAATCTCATGCGCACACTTGGTTTTTTTTCAAGGCTGCATTTGAGAACTGCAGCATTTTTTAATGCTGCAGTATGCAAACACTGTAAAAAATGCAACATGTTTTTTGCATTGTTTTTGTTTCATTTTTCGCTGTGTTATTGAAGCATATTTGGTGAAAAAAACTAACTTTACTAAACTTAATCATGTACTGGAGACAAAGCACACATGTAATCCACACCCAAAAAATGCTGCAAAATAAGATGCAAAAAACGCTGCAACAATGTCAGAAAAATTGGCAAATTGAATGCAGCTTTTTTACTGCCATGACTGCAGGTTTTGGCTGAAGAAAAAAATACAACAAAACATGCTAGTGAACATAGCCTAAGCCTTGGTTAAAAAAAAAAAAATCAAGGTTCATATCAGATAATACTTCATAACTTGCAGATATTGGGTGAATTGTCAGGTAAATAGCAATAGAAAGAGGCCCAGCCTCCTTTCTAAAAGTGCAGTTCCCAGAAAAAAATCTGTCAGCCATACAGGCAAGCTGTCGCTGGTACACTTACCGCTCACAGCACTGTGAACAGCGTCTGTAAACACGCCGAAGCAGTGACTGACAGCTGGTTCTGCAGTGTCTCAGTGCAACATTCAAAGTAAAGAAGAACATACCCTGCTATAGCTAAGAGCATGTTTTTCTGTGTGTGAAAAATATGAAAATATGTATGACGGTCTGGATCTCCTGGTCTAACCTCCTGCATGACTCAGTGTGGGAGAAGGGGCAGTGCAGCTGAGTTTAGCTGTGTCACAGTGCAAACCTTTCTATCAGCTCTCCTCTATTCATAGCACTGTCACCTCTGCTGTACTTCCTCTCCCTTCACACTGCTTCATGCAGATTAGTTAAGGAATAAAGTAGGTAGTGAAACAAGATGGAATTAAGCTTTAATTCAGTTTAACTAACCAAGAAGTGCCGGAATACTGATGCAAAAATCTTGCTCCAAAATTAAAAAGTGTTTTAGACATTTTTTAGGCACAAAAAGGGTGTGACTTGAGTGAAATATTGAATGGCTTGCCTAGAAAGGGAATCGGTTCAGATGAACCAACGTTTTGGTTTAAAAAATTCTTTAAAAGTAAGCAAAATAAAATCTGGTATCCAAAGATGCACAATGAGTCAATTTCTAGACTAAGATTATACTGGCTATATATCAGACAAGATTGTAAATTCCACTCCTATATAGGCTTAAATACCCAAAAGAATTCATGGACAACCGAGTAATATTGAAAAATATGTGTAAATTTTATTTTAGCAAAATTCATAAAAATACCATCAAAACATTAAATAATACAATTATAACAAGGGAAAAGACAAAAAACCTAGATGCCACAATCAGCAAGGAAGATGTACAAGACTTGATGAATCATAAATCATAAATCAATGCATACCACTGTTGTCATATATAGGAATGAAAAAAGCCAAATCCATCATGAATAATAAAAAGTACATAAAGTGCTGCCAATGGTGATATATCCCCACATATACAAAATAATGATATCCTTCAAGGGGTAAAGTGCATAGTACAAGAGTCAAAAAGGTATCAAATGTATTATATGGATGGAACCAATATCATAGAGAGTATGGTAAATATAATCACCAAGCAGTGAGTTGTACCATACGAATACAGAGGGTTACTTCAATGAATAAAGTGCAAAATGCCATATAGTATAATCTATAGATATAACTAGCAGCACAAGATTGGAGTGAATATGAGACCATTGGCTTGCACACCTATATGGGTAAATAGCAGCAGCAATACATCCAAAATGGATATGCACATATTTAAAGCAAAATATATAACAAGTCCGACATGAAGAACTTACTGAATAGTGGCCAGAGAGACCCCTACGCGCGTTTCGTACAATGCTTCCTCAGGAGTCAGTCCTCGGGAAGCATTGTGCGAAACGCGCGTAGGGGTCTCTCTGGCCACTATTCAGTAAGCTCTTCATGTCGGACTTGTTATATATTTTGCTTTACATATGTGCATATCCATTTTGGATGTATTGCTGCTATTTACCCATATGGGTGTGTGAGCCAATGGTCTCATATTCACTCCAATCTTGTGCTGCTAATTATATCTATAGATTATACTATATGGCATTTTGCATTTTATTCATTAAAGCAACCCTCTGTATTCGTATGGTACAACTCACTGCTTGGTGATTATATTTACCATACTCTCTATGATATTGGTTCCATCCATATAATAAATTTGATACCTTTTTGATTCTTGCACTATGCATATGTGGGGATATATCACCATTGGCAGCACTTTATGTACTTTTTATTATTCATGATGGATTTGGCTTTTTATGACAACAGTGGTATGCATTGATTTATGATTTATGATTCATCAAGTCTTGTACATCTTCCTTGTTGATTGTGGCATCTAGGTTTTTTGTCTTTTCCCTTGTTATAATTGTATTATTTAATGTTTTGATGGTATTTTTATGAATTTTGCAAAAATAAAATGTACACATATTTTTCAATATTACTCGGTTGTCCATGAATTCTTTTGGGTATTTGTGTAAAATATGTGGATGAGTATCGCTTATCTGGCCAGTTTTTTGGGTATATATAGACTTAAAGAAGTGAGGACAACATGGTGACCTCAACAAGCACCACTTGTCCACAATCCAGACTAAATAACGTTTCCCCTGATGAGGAAACATTCATCGACTGCAGTGTAGATCATTAAATAAATTTGCAGAAGAAAAATAAATACAAACTTCCTCCCAAGCTTCTTACATACCATAAATTTGCAGTTGACATAAAACTGGCATGATCTTTACTGATATGTTCACAGGGCTTTTGGCACGGGTTCCAGCAGTCAGTCCAGAGCAATTTGCTAAGAAACATGTCTGTCATTTACAAGGACATATTTTTCCAGTAGAAGATAACAAAAGAAAAATTATCTAGTAGCATTTTAGCAAAAGATGCATCTTCTCTATAGAAGCTCCAGACTGAAATGAATCAAATGGCATGCAGTAGGATTCCTGGCGAGGTGCCTGGCATGGCCGGCTATAGTACATTTATCCACAGTGATTAGATTAGAAATTATTAATAGGGGTCTACAGAGTAGTGCTAAGGGTCATCTAGAGTTTAATTCTGCTCTCGGATAACTTTGTTTTATTTGATGGAATTGTTATGGTCGGGGTTTCATATGTTTATGGGAAACAATATACTCAATAATGAACCCATGCATGCAGCTCCAAGGTCAGAAAACCTATTGTGCTGCAAGATTGAAGTCCATACAATTGTGTTAATTAAAAAACACTGATTTGACTTTCCCTGTTAATGAAGTACATATGAGAATTGACTAACAAACTGCTGAGAATGTATTTCACAAGGAAAGTAAATGGGCCTTTGGGAAAAGGAGAACTGGACAATGCTAATGTTATTCTTGGAATCAATGTAGAAAGCAGCAGAAATATTTATTGTCACTGAGATAGATATTCTTATGGTCGCACCTAGCCAGAGGTGCAAGCTTTATGTTGTTCTATATGCATGAACAAATGTGCACTTGATGTTCCTTGACATGCAGAATTACCTCTGGCAATGCTTATAAACCAAAGCTTGATTCACATGTCAGCATTTGATCAGTAGAATTCAATTATTCTTTAAGATAAAAAAAAAATAAAACTTCACATAATGAATCTACACCAAATGGTGAAAGATTTCGCTTTAGATTTCTTTTTTTTATCAAATTTCCCTACAGAAAACAATTGAGAAAAAAAACAAACACAAAACACTATAGGCCCAATTCATCAAAGCCTTCATGCCAGAATTCTGGTGTAAAAATGATGAGGCATAAGGAACAAAAAAGCTGAAAAAAATTGTGACTAAATAATAGTACATAGAGATAATCGATTTTTTTTTATTCTCAAATTTGTTGGGATTCGAAAAATTTTTCAAAAAAGTTTCAATGGCAGGTACTCCAATTGCCCTGAAAAGATATACAGTATAACACTCTGATGTCTTCTAAAACTGTACACCATCTCTTTCATTCTGTTTAACAGAAACACATCCTTAGCAATGTCAAAGTGATCTTACCATAGAAACAGATCGTAACCAGGTACTAACCAACAGCCTATTTAATTGTAGAACAACATTCCCATACACAGAAGTTGAAGGGATTTAGAAAAAAGCGCAATTACTATCCACTCCATATAAAAAGAGTATTAATTGAACATATTTTATAAAAGCATAAACAAATCATAAAATAGCAAGGTCCCCCTGAGGAAGCAAGGTGAAACGCACGTCGGGGCCCTGGACATCAAAAGGTAGGTTATACTCTTACAGGTGTGCCTAGATTATTTAATTACTAAGCATTATTCACATCTACTTATTGTGGTCATTGATCCATGTACCCTGTTTCCTTTTTTTTTTTCTCTGCAATAGTCTCTGATTTCCCTATAGGTTTCATTACCTTATGACGACATCCTTGGATATTAATTACAGCATTTTGGAAGCCTATACCTTTGAAACATTAGATTAGCTTGTCTCTATACATATTTACTACATGGACTACAGTCCTTTATATGATGTACAGGGCTAATGATGATATTTTCTGTGGCCACAGGACATACTATATGTGGGGATAATTCATAGTTTTTACTCTAACGTTATGTCACAAATTGAGAACATATTATTCTACTTGCCATTTAGCACATATATTATAGTATGACACATTGGCTTTGTTATATTTGTCACTATTATTCTGTCAATATTCACTATTATGAGTTAACCCCTTCACGACCTATGACATATATATGTCATAGGTCATGTCCCTGCATTCCATGTGGGCTTCGGCACTGAACCAGCATCTTTTCTGTCACATGACAGCTGATGAACAGCTGTCATGTGCCCATAACAGCCATGAGTGGAATCGCGATCCACCCATGGCTGTTAACATGGTAAAAGCCACTGTCAATCTCATACAGCGGCATTTAACATGGCCACGCTGGAAGCGCATCACTAATCTCGCCCATCATCTCCCCCTGTCACATGACCATGAGGCGCCGATTGGTTGGCATGACAACCCAGGGTCTGCAGGAGACCCCTATGGTTATCATTGCTTATCTGCTATGAGTGTCGCGCTGTTCCTGGCGCTCATAGTAGATGATCAATTCTACTACACATAGCAGATCTCAAGCCCTGCTATATGTAGCACAAGCAAACGGATGATCGCAGCTTCAAGTCTCCTAAGGAGACTATTGAAGCAAGTGAAAAGTGAAAAAAAATTGTTAAAAATATTTAAAAAATATAAAAGTTCAAATCACCCCCCTTTTGAGCCATTCTAAGTAAAAGAATAAAAAAATCAACAATACACATATTTGGTATCACTGAGTTCAGAAACGAGAGATCTATCAAAATATAAAAAGAAATAATCCAGTCAGTAAACGGCATAAAGAGAAAAAAAATCAAAACGCCAGAATTATGTTTTTTGGCTTGCCGCAACTTTGAAATAAAAAGCAATAACAGGAGATCAAAAGAGCATATATATCCCAAAATGGTATCAATAAAAACATCAGCTCAGTGCTCAAAAAATAAGCCTTCACCCAGCCCCAGATCCCGAAATATGTTAAGAAAAATGGTGCCATTTTTTTCACCGCTTAAATAAGAAAATAACCTATACACGTTTGGTATCTACAAACTCGTAATGACCTGGAAAATCATAATGATAGGTCAGTTTTTGCATTTCGTGAAAATGGTAAAAAAACAAAACAATTGTGGAATTGGACTTTTTTTTGCAATTTCACCGCACTTTAATTTTGCTCCCATTTTCCAGGGCATGATATGCTAAAACAAATGGTGTTGCTCAAAAGTACAAAAAAACAGCCCTCACATGGCCATATTGACAGAAAAATAAAAAAGTTATGGCACTGGGAAGAAGGAGAGCAAAAAACAGAAACGTAAGAACAGAAAATCCCAAGGCCATGAATGGGTACACCTAGTGTATTCCTTGAAGCAACTCTGTTTTATTCTCTGTTTATGCTTTTACAAAATATGTTCAATAAATAA
The DNA here is from genome assembly GCA_033576555.1 of Oophaga sylvatica. Classification (NCBI taxonomy): domain Eukaryota; kingdom Metazoa; phylum Chordata; class Amphibia; order Anura; family Dendrobatidae; genus Oophaga; species Oophaga sylvatica. The sequence goes on from JARQOD010000005.1 coordinate 506,341,584, forward strand.
TGTTTTTTTATGGAATGGATAGTACAGTAATTGCACTTTTTCCTCTATCCCTACGACATCTGTCTACGGGATATTAATTGGGTGCATTCCCATACTTTACATATAGGTCGGTTTAAGGATTGTTGTGAGTACAACAACCTATTTAATAACACAGTACATAGACAGACTTTGCATGCTTAACATTTCATTTTAAATAAAAAAGGTCCAAAAATTATCCCTTTTAGTTTGTGATTAACTGACGATTAGAGTTGAGCGATACTTTCCGATATCCAAAAGTATCGGAATCGGAATGGTATCGCCGATATCATTAAAATATCGGCGATACCCGATACCGATACCGGAAGTCCCATGTAAGTCTATGGGAACAAAATATCGCAACTAAAAAAACCCCATTCTTTCCTTGTAAACACTAAATATACACACATAGAATACTATATATATATATACATGTCAGTGTGACATATATATATACATATATGTATAGTTTATACACTTCTACATAGTAAAATATCCTTGATTCAATTGCCGGGTAAAGCCGGCTTCTGTGAAAAGACAGAAGCACCCGACATGAAATGACACTTGGTGTACATAGGGTTAACCATGTCTTTTCATGTCGTTTGCTATCTGATTTGCACAAACAATTAAATCAGTCTATGTGTGCAAAATTTCACACCTGTAGGGGTTAATTAAAGGTGTAAATTCGTTGTAAAAAAAACGGACTTTTTTGCTACGAATTTACACCTTTAATTAACCCCTACAGGTGTGAAATTTTGCACACATAGACTGATTTAATTGTTTGTGCAAATTAGATAGCAAAGGACATGGTTAACCCTATGTACACCAAGTGTCATTTCATGTCGGGTTCTGCATTTTCACAAAAGCCGGCAATTGAATTAGCGGCTATTATACTATGTAGAAGTGTATGAACTACAAATATAAATATATATATATATATGTGTCACAAATTCAATGACATGTATATATATATATATGAGGTGTAAAATTGCTGAAAAAAATGCGTGGGCTCCCGCCCTATTTTCGCAACCAGACAGACAAAGCCAGTGAGTGGGGGCAGATAATAATAGCCCAGAGAGGGACCATTATTTTTGGCCCCCCCCGGCTACTAACATCTGCCCCCAGACACCCCAGGAAAGACAAATCTATAATTAGATTCGCCCTTTCTGGCACTTTGCCCGTCTATTCCCATTGCCCTGTAGCGGTGGCGAATGGGTTAATATGGGGTTAAAGCCACCTTGCTATTGAAAGGTGACCTAAGCCAGGTTAATAATTGAGAGCTGTCAATTAGACAACTATCAATTATTAATCCTATTGCATGAAATAAAAATAAAACACACACACTTTAATTAAAAATCATTTTAATGAAATAAAGACACGTTTTTGACCATCTTTTATTTTACTGCAAAAACCATTTCCTGTAATAAAAAAGCAAAATTATTCTTACCTATCCCATGCACAGTCAGGTCCCACGGTGTAATCCTTCAGAAAGGGTTAATGTTTACTGCAGGGACCGCAGCTAATGCTGCAGCCTCACAGTAAACCCCCAAATGAATGAGTTCCTCTCCTGGCTGACAGGAGAGTAAAGGCTGGGTGTCACATAACGATACACCAGCGATCCCGACAACGATATGCACTTGTCAGGATCGCTGGTGTATCGCTACATGATCGCTGCTGAGCTGCCAAACAGGCAGCTCAGGCAGCGATCTGGGACAGCGACACTGCGGGTAACATCGTTTAAGGGCCCGTCTCACATAGCGATATCGCTACCGAGATCGCTGCTGAGTCACTAGTTTTGTGACGCAGCAGCGAGCTCACCAGCGATATCGCTGTGTGTGACATTCAGCGACGATCAGCCCCCTGCCGGGTATCGCTGATCGTCGCAGAAATGTCAGGACCTTTTTTTGATCGCTGGTTTCCCTCTGACAGGCACGCATAGCTGCGTGTGACAGGCGGGAGACCAGCGATCCGCTGGTAACCAAGGTACACAGCGGGTTTCCAGGCACCGCGCAGCGCTTGGAAACCCGCTGTGTACCTTGGATACCAGCTCCCTGCATCAGGGCGCTGGTATCCAAGGTACACAGCGGGTTTCTAGGCACAGCCCCGCGCCTGGAAACCCGCTGTGTACCTTGGTTACCAGCGGATCGCTGGTCTCCCGCCTGTCACACGCAGCGATGTGTGCCTGTCAGCGGGAAACCAGCGATCAAAAAAAGGTCCTGACATTTCAGCGACGATCAGCGATACCCGGCAGGGGGGCTGATCGTCGCTGAATGTCACACACAGCGATATCGCTGGTGAGCTCGCTGCTGCGTCACAAAACTAGTGACTCAGCAGCGATCTCGGTAGCGATATCGCTATGTGAGACGGGCCCTTAAGTGGAAAGCTTAATTGATTGCTTTCCACTTTCACTTCAGGTCAGCCAGGGACACAATCAGTGACGTCAGAGGGAACTGATTAACAAAAATAGGGGTTCCCTTCGAAAAAAAAATGGCGTGGGGTCCCCCTATTTTTGTTAACCAGCCAGATGAAGCAGACCGCTGAGGCCTGGATTTTCAGGCTGTTAAGGAGCCAAGATCCATGGACCTTGCCAGCCTGATAATACCAGGCCACAGCAGTCTGCATATCTTGGCTGATTAACAAAAATAGGGATCCCCTCGAAAAAAATTGGCGTGGGGTCCCCCCTATTTTTGTTAACCAGCCAGATGAAGCAGACCGCTGAGGCCTGGATTTTCAGGCTGTTAAGGAGCCAAGATCCATGGACCTTGCCAGCCTGATAATACCAGGCCACAGCAGTCTGCATATCTTGGCTGATTAACAAAAATAGGGGATCCCCTCGAAAAAAATTGGCGTGGGGTCCCCCCTATTTTTGTTAACCAGCCAGATGAAGCAGACCGCTGAGGCCTGGATTTTCAGGCTGTTAAGGAGCCAAGATCCATGGACCTTGCCAGCCTGATAATACCAGGCCACAGCAGTCTGCATATCTTGGCTGATTAACAAAAATAGGGGATCCCCTCGAAAAAAATTGGCGTGGGGTCCCCCTATTTTTGTTAACCAGCCAGATGAAGCAGACCGCTGAGGCCTGGATTTTCAGGCTGTTAAGGAGCCAAGATCCATGGACCTTGCCAGCCTGATAATACCAGGCCACAGCAGTCTGCATATCTTGGCTGATTAACAAAAATAGGGGATCCCCTCGAAAAAAATTGGCGTGGGGTCCCCCCTATTTTTGTTAACCAGCCAGATGAAGCAGACCGCTGAGGCCTGGATTTTCAGGCTGGTAAGGATCCAATATCCATGGACCTTGCCAGCCTGATAATACCAGGCCACAGCAGCTGCTTACTTGGCTGGTTAACAAAATAGGGATCCCCTCGAAAAAAAAACGGCATGGGGATCCCCCCTATTTTTGTTAACCAGCCAAGTAAAATGCAGACTGCTGCGGCCTGGTATTAAAAGACTGTCAAGGCCCATGGATTTTGGCCCTCAACAGCCTGATAATACCAGGCTACAGCAGCCCCACATTTGGCGCATCAAAAGATGTGCCAATTGTGGCACTTTACCCCGGCTCTTCCCACTTGCCCTGTAGCGGTGGCAAGCGGGGTAATAAGGGGTTAATGTCACCGTTGATTGCACGGTGACAATAAGCCCGGTTAATAATGGAGAGGTGTCAATAAGACACCGATCCATTATTAATCCCAAAGTTTTTAAATGTTTAAAAAAAAGACAAAGCAAGAAAAAAGTCTTTTAATGAAATAAAAGAGACAACACAGTTTTCATTAATTTTATTATACTCTCATTCCTGCGACGCCATCAATCTCCTGTAAAAAAAGAAAAAAAACAAACCAACAGTATACCACCTGTCCGACGCAGTCCATAACGACAGTCCCACGACGATCCAGCTCTGCTACATCGCAATGACAGGCAGAGCCTGTCATCGCGACGCAGCACAGCTGATTACCTGCTTCCCCGGCGGTGACGTCATCGGACTGACTGCTTTACGGCCGGGATTACCCAGCAGTCACTGCAGTTATCGCGAGAAACTGCATGTGACCGCCGGGGAAAGAAGATTGCGGCCATGAAGCAGTCCAGCCCGTGACCGCCGGAGATCTTCTGCCAGGTAAGTGCCGCTGACTCCTGACAGACCCAACCGACGGACACTGACAGTGACAGTGACAATCCCGATTCCGGTATCCGATATGACGAAAATATCGGAACTCGGAATCGGAATTCCGATACAGCTAATATCGGCCGATACCGTTATTTGCAGTATCGGAATGCTCAACCCTACTGACGATGTTGCTGTTAGAGGTACCATCATTTTGCTGCGGTTGAGATAAGTCATGCGCCATATATTCCAAAATCATTTCCACTTTCTCCTCACTGATATGGTTGCTGGAGGCAAAGGAGGTAAATTTTGCCAGTGGTGATGGTGGTGCTTCTGATGCTTCCTAACAGCTCCAGAATTCTTAGACGTTTTATGTTTTATGTTTTTTACATTACCCCATGCACTGACATTGTTACTTTTTCTTTTACCATACATTTTGTAAACCACAATAAATAACATTGGACAATTATTTTATGGCTAATTTTGCAACTCTTGTGATAAATGCTAGGTTGCACTAAATAAAATATAAAAATAAAGTGCGATCGCAACCCAGGGTCCACCGTGCAGAGGTGTAACCTGCTGCTAGTGTGAACGATGACGGAACAAAACAACGAGTGCTCACCTTAAGCATGCTGTGTTAATGCCACACAGTGTGATCGGAACACCGAGTACCAAGCTCTGTTACTTCATAGAGAGGAACGCACAAAGTATGCTAAGTACTATATCCTGTTAACGTCACAGGGAAGTGAGCGTGTGGGTTGTGCTAGCTCTGCAACTAAACTGTGCTAACTGCACACATGAATGAAGCAGATGCTGAGCCAATAGAAAGAACTCTTATGACGCTAGGTACAATACCCTGTTGCCTTCATAGAGAGATATAGCATAAGGGTTGAGCTTGCTCTGTGACTGAACTGTGCTAACCGCACACATGAACGAAACAGATGCAAAGCCAAGCGGCAAGTTACCCAGTCCTGTTACTACTGTACCTGACCGGTATCCTAAACATGTAGCAGGCTAGAGACTCAGGCGCGGAGCTATGGGTGCAAAACCACAGAAGTGTGTTAGGCCTCTTTCACACTTCAGTCAAAATCCGTCAAAATGTGAAAAAAACGGATCCGCCATTTTTTTTTGGCGGATCAGTTTTTTTCCCATTGACTTGCATTAGTGACGGATTTTGACAGATGGTCGTCCGTTAGATCCTTTTTTTTGACGGATCCGCCAAAAAATTGGCGTCCGTCATTTCAGAAAAACATCCAATGCAACATTTTTTTGGTCCACCAAAATGGCGGACTACGGCGGATCCGCCGCATCCGCCATTTCGTATAATGGCCGCCTATGGGCGGCGGATCCGCTGGCATCCGTTTTTGACGGAATCTGCCCGTGGATCCGTCGCTTCCATAGAAAATGATTGAAAATGCTGCCAAAACTGTCAGGGGTCTCTCTCTCTCCCCTCGGTCCGGACTTACATTCCGGAATGAAAATTTCATCATTTCCGGGTGAAAAGTTCTTGGCGGATCCGTCAGAAAACTGATCCGTTTTACATCCGTTTTTACACTTTTCTGACGGATCCGCCATTTTCACACTTGGGCGGACGTCACACAACGGAAGTGTGAAAGAGGCCTTACCTGCCTGCCCATGTGTACAGTTTTTGAGCACAGACAGACACTAGAAAATGTGCAGACAGAGTAGTAGAGTATCCACCCACACACACCAAACATAAATGACACTAGTGCACTGGGAGCCTTTTATAGGCTAGACTCCATCCTAAACACTCATGTCCAGTCGGCCGAGACATCGCCCTCAGGCCAATCCAGAACTGCCACCTCACCAGAGAAGATAACGTCCGACCACCAATGAGAAGACGCCATGTCATGGACATGCTCAGTAAGGTGATCTCTGTACTAAGGCCGGGTTCACATTAGCGTTTGAGTCCGCAGCGTGGTGCTGCGGACTTCTTTCCTTGGCTCCGCCTACTTCCTAATGCGTCCTGCATACCTATCTTTAACATTGGGTACACAGGGACATGCGTTGTATGTGGTTGCGTCCACGTGCAGCGCTTTGAAGTGCCCTCCCAATGCTACATGTTGCATTTTCTTGCGTTTGGCAGGCACGTCAAAACGCCGCACGCGGACGCATCCGCATACAACGCATGTCCCTGCATACCCAATGTTGAAGATAGGTATGCAGGATGCAAGCGGAAGAAGGTGGAGCTTTAAGGAAAGAAGTCCACAGCACAACGCTGCGGATTCAAAGGCTAATGTGAACCCAGCCTTAGACTCCAGAGCGCGAGGCTGCAAGTGCATACCACTGGTTACCATAGACTTGTCTTGGAGAGCCAGCAGTAACCAAACGTATACCACGAGCCTGAGCAAGACGCTGGGACCAATGTATGTGTGAACCGCAATCACAGCAGCCGGACCTGAATGTAGGACCACAGCAGCAGATAATTTTTGAGATCTATTCCATGCAGCGGAAGAAACCCGACACCTAACAGTAGGTACACATATAGAAAGTAAAATATGGCAGTAGAAACCCATAATGTTCTGGCATGTATAGTTGTCAAACTGGGCTAGTAAAACAAGTGTGCAAAAACAGACATGCACAGTTAAATATCTACATTTTTAATTTTTTTCCATTTTCTTTTACAAAATTCAACCCCATTCCCAAAAATGACATAATAAAAATTACTAAAAACCTCACCGTCTGAAACGCGTCTGATAGACCATTTTTTCCTTTTGTAGGGATTCTAACATTCATGCTGTTTATTTTCAATTTATACATAATAAAGCCATGTTTTTAGAGGATCCTTGAGGCTGGACTTTTTTTGCATTCGAAAAACGCTAGATAAGTACACTACCAAAGAGCCACCACCTGCAACAAGATGCTGTATTGATGTTGCGCATTCAGATATATATATATATATATATATATATATATATATACAGTACAGGCCAAAAGTTTGGACACACCTTCTCATTCAATGACTTTTCTGTATTTTCATGACTATGAAAATTGTAGAATCACACTGAAGGCATCAAAACTATGATTTAACACATGTGGAATTATACATTACACTTTACAAAAAAGTGTGAAACAACTGAAAATATGTCTTATATTCTAGGTTCTTCAAAGTAGCCACCTTTTGCTTTGATTACTGCTTTGCACGCAGAAAAGGTGAACGGATGGACTCTACATGCCTGGTTCCCACTGTGAAGCATGGAGGAGGTGGTGTGATGGTGTGGGGGTGCTTTGCTGGTGACACTGTTGGGGATTTATTCAAAATTGAAGGCATACTGAACCAGCATGGCTACCACAGCATCTTGCAGCAGCATGTTATTCCATCCGGTTTGCGTTTAGTTGGACCATCATTTATTTTTCAACAGGACAATGACCCCAAACACACCTCCAGACTGTGTAAGGGCTATTTGACCAAGAAGGAGAGTGTTGGGGTGCTACGCCAGATGACCTGGCCTCCACAGTCACCAGACCTGAACCCAATCGAGATGGTTTGGGGTGAGCTGGACCGTTCACCGCTTCAATTTTGAATAAATCCCCAACAGTGTCACCAGCAAAGCACCCCCACACCATCACACCACCTCCTCCATGCTTCACAGTGGGAACCAGGCATGTAGAGTCCATCCGTTCACCTTTTCTGCGTGCAAAGCAGTAATCAAAGCAAAAGGTGGCTACTTTGAAGAAACTAGAATATAAGACATATTTTCAGTTGTTTTTACACTTTTTTGTAAAGTGTAATGTATAATTCCACATGTGTTAATTCATAGTTTTGATGCCTTCAGTGTGATTCTACAATTTTCATAGCCATGAAAATACAGAAAAATCATTGAATGAGAAGGTGTGTCCAAACTTTTGGTCTGTACTGTATATATATAGTATATGATTTTTTTAAGGAATGGGGTGCTTGTTTATTATGTAGTTATTAAATCTGCATTAAATTTAGTAATAATATTCTCTAGAAGAAAATATGCTGTAATTAATAGTCAAATTGTAGTTTGATTAATTTCCCATAGTCTATTCTAGATGTTATTCCCTCTGTATACATAGTACATACCTGAAAAAAGCTTTCCAGTGCCAGTAACCCTGAGCCAATTAATGAAAGGAAGTTGGTGCTCAATGTGTTTTGTAATAAGTGCCAGATGATTAGGAAGCTGGAGGCATTGCCTATATCTAAGCACATCAGTTCAAGTCATCAGGTGGCAAATTCACCAAGGAGTTTGAAACCAGATGTTTAATGCAATTACAGTTCATTATTGTGTTTGCCTTTGTTTTTCATTAGAACATTGCTGAGCCTAATATCATTATAGTATTTGTTAAAAAAAATCAGGTAAGAAAAACAGAATCTATAGGAAACTGGCTTAATAGTAGAAGGATTAAACTGTGCTTACTTTAGTTTATAGTTAATAGAGCCATGTTTGTATACTTTATATCATGTAGGACATTGGCTTTAATTGTTATTATATAATATCCGGTTTTATTAAATAATTAATTTTAAAGGGAATCTCCAACAATTGCAACTTCCTATCCATAGGATAGCTGATAACTGCTCATATATACAACAAGACAGCCAAGAGGTCCAGAGATCCGAAGAACCAGAGACACTTTACAAAACCACAGCCAGGAACACTCTACAGAATAGCTGCCAGATCATGACTCCATCACGAGGGACACAGATTTGACATTCTACAGGATGTCACCTGGCTCTACGGAGATGTTCGGAGAAGCCAGGTTGAGACCCTACGGTCACCTGGCCTTGTACCTCAATGGACTGTCAGCTTCCTAAGGTTCACTCATGCCTAGTAAGGACCACCGGGCTGTAGCCCTTCAGCTTGGTGGTAAGACTGATTCCCCTTCATTCCCAGATGTCCTTACGGAGTCTCCAAAGCAGGTGCTGGCTTTGGCAATTCTGCAATTGACCTCAGTGTCCATGGTCACTACCCGAGCAAGTGTGCTAGCCAGGTAGGTGAAGTTGTCGACTGCTTTGAGGTTGTGCTCCTTCACTCTAATGTGTTGCTCCTGGTATGATTTTCCTGGAGTGGGTTGGTACATAACTTTTGTCTTTCTAGTCGCGAGCTTGTGAAAAACAGTCCATTTCATGCTGCATCTGCCAACTGTCAAAGTGGCAGGCAATAGCACACTGAACATGGTCAGGGTGAATACGCATGCTTGTTTTATGCTGTTTGTAACTGGGAAGGGCTTCGATTCGTCTCCATCATTCGATCTTTCACCATCATACCATCATGGAGATGTCGACAATTGTGGTAAAACTGCTAGGGCAGCCAAATTTTCCCATGATTTTCCACAGGCCATCTCTGCTGACTGTGTCAAAAGTTTTGGTCAAGTCAACAATAGTACAGAAAATGTTGCTGCATTGATTCTAGCACTTTTCTTGGAGTTGATGGGGTGTGAAGACCATATCTGCTGTCCCACATTCAGTACGGAAGCCGCACTGTCTTTCAAGTAATAAACCTTGCTCAAGGTGCTAGAGAAGGCTGTTGAGAAAGATGTAATCCAGAATGTTCCCAGCAGTTGACAGAATGAAGATGCCTCGATGGTTGTTGCAAGATTGGTGGCTGCCTTTTCTCTTGTAGATGTGGATTATGGTGGCATTTTTCAGCTGCTGTGGAACCTATTTTTTTTTCTGCATGGACTAGAATAGTTTATTCATTTGCATCAAGACAGGGCTGCCTGCTTTGTATACCTCTGCAGGAATAGCATACCTTCCTGGTGCTTTGTCACAGGAGAATTCTTTTACTACCTTTCTGACTTCATCTTCAGTGGAAAGAACATTGAGGTCCTTGTTGATCTCTACCTGGGACAAGTAAGCAATGTTGATGTCAATGTTGATATCGGAAGTGTAATTAAGGATGCTGTTAAAGTGCTCAGCCCACTATTCCAGACATAACATCTAGAATAGTCCCAGCAAAATACCCAAGATGGTGCAAAATTGCAGAGGCTCACCCTTCTGCTGACTTACTGAGATAAGAGCAGCTGTGACTTCAGAGCCTCCAGGGCTGACTACCCCCACCTGTGGCAGGCGGAGAGAGGAGGTAACGACAAGCTTTCAAGGTTCGATTCGCCGAATGATTTGATGTTCGCTGAACGTAGCCAAACACCATTAGATTCAATGGGAGGTCAAACCAAATGTATATACAACACCTTAAGGGGTGACAAAAAGATATTCAAACAGATAAAATTAGGGGTAGACACCATGAAAACTGGCATCAATTGACCCACAGTAGAAATTTGCAAATGGCACAGCAGTAGTCAGCCATGGGCCATGCATGAGGTATCATGGCCCAGTGTTTACAGCTTGGAATGGAAGTTTTATTGAGGACCTTACACAGGTAGTCCACCAGATGGAGACCTAACTTTGAGTCTCCGTATTTCAAAAAATAATTATCACACACCACTAGAGTAGCATCAATTTAGAGTAGAAACAGTATAATAGTCCTCTGACACACCTTCCACCACAGGCAACCCACCTGATGGAGATCCTACTTGGGTCTCAACATGCTGGTGTAGTGCAGACGCAGCTTTCTTAGAGAAGTAATGGTGACTGGGCAACTGGTACTGTCGGACTGCAATCGCCATCAACTTTCGGAAGCCGTCTGTATCAACCAGGCAGAAGGGCAGCATTTCCATGGCCAACAGATTAGAGATAGTGAAGTTCAAGCTCTTAGCTTTGCCATATGTAGGAAGAAACATTCTTTAACGTGAGCACGACTGCGAGACCGAGGGATGGCTATTGTGCTGATAGAGGGTTGGGTACAGAGAACAGGACAAACTGCTGGACTGTGCGTGAGGTGCAGGCTGAGATGTTATGGTGGATTGAGAAAGATGTGTTGTGCTAGTTGACACAAAAGCAGCAGTCATGTCTATTTCCATAACAGCTGACCAGCTCTCACTCAGTTTTTTTGCAAATTTGACAGATAATGTGGATTGGATCATCCTTTGCTGTCTCAAAAAAGGCCCAGGCTAGGTAACCATTGCCATCCCTGCGAACTGCACACTCGTGACCGATGCTGACCACAGCTAGAGTTGGGGCTGAGGATGCAGTGCTTGTCATGGTTGCATCACTTAGTGTCTGTGTGGGAAGTCGCAACCTAACCTGCTCATCTTCCTCCTCCTCCACCTCCTCTACTGAGCTACTCAGCTGCATACCTCTGGGTTCACAACAAGTGGGATCTACAGCCTCATCATCATCAACTCTGTTCTCACACTCCTGACCCTGCGAGTCACCCTCCTCTTCCTGCCCTGTCATCACAAAACTGTCAGCGTGCATCTCTGATATCTGATTCTAATCAGGATCACCTTCACCCCTGGTGTTTAACGTCTGGGGATGAGGGTATGGATTCTGCTTGGACTCTGCTCTTCCGGCCCTGGATCCAACTGTCATGTGTGCATCGCCACGAAGATCGTCGCGGTTGCACATTCTGACTTCTCACAGCTGAGTTGCTGTTTCTTTGTGTTTGGCAGTTAGGGAGTTAATTCTGTCTGTGCTCAGTTCTGGGACTAGGTGCAGTTCTCTTCCGGCTGCAATTAATTATTTGTTGATTGGTTTCCTTTAAATCTCTGGTTGTCTGTGTTGGGAGTTGCCAGTGAAATTCTTCATGCAGACCACAGATAGGATTGTATCTGTATAGACTTAAGTTAAAGAGCTCCTTAGTTGTTTTAAGCTCACCTTGCTTAGAGTTTAATATCCCAGATCATTTATGTTCCTTCTGTGTTTGAGTGTGTATGCAAGTCTGTGTTTTCTCCAGTCTGTCTTATATGTCTAATCTGTGTATTTAGCAGAGATCAGCCCATATCCTTTGTGTGTAATCAGGGTCCTTCTTAGGACTGATTACAGGGTTCAGGGACTGATAGGAGACAGGGTTAGGCTGGAGACTTGGACCTCTGAACCATTATCAGTACCTCCAAGGTGAGGGATTAGTTAGGACCCCAGTTTAGGGTCAGGTTAGACCCCCGGTCCTCCTCTTTCCTGTGACAGTATATCAAGTCCTCAAGATTAACCCTGAGTTCAACGGATATCGTGTCAGGTAAATCTATTCTATATTTACATGCTGATGTTGCTAATCTATATGTTGTATAGAGTGTTGTTCTTTTAAGAATAGTTTACTGACATCGTACACATATCATAAGACCGCGTGACATTTTCACTGGCCATAAAATTATTCCCAGTTGCCATGGATCCAGTAGCCCAGCTGGCTCTGCAGTTGCAGGGATTATCCATGGAGCTGACGGACATTAAGTCCAAAGTTTTGTCTCCCTCGGAGCAAACCAGATTTGAACCTAAAGTAGCTCTCCCGGACAGGTTCACTGGTGGGCGAGACAAATTTTTTACCTTCAGGGAAGCATGTAAATTGTATTTTCGGCTTCGGCCTCGATCATCAGGGAGTGAAGAGCAGAGAGTGGGAATTGTTATCTCGCTCCTACAAGGGGACCCTCAATCCTGGGCCTTCTCCCTTCCTCCGGGATCCCCGGCTCTACAGTCAGTAGATCGATTTTTTACTGCCCTGGGTTTGGTATATGATGACCCAGATCGGGTCTCTCTTGCTGAGACAAAATTACGTAAGATACAGCAGGGAGATCGTCCGGCGGAGGAATTTGCTTCTGAGTTCCGTAGATGGGCCACAGATACTCAGTGGAATGACCCAGCTCTTAGGAGCCAGTTTTGTCATGGGCTTTCTGACAAATTAAAGGACGTTTTGGCTCAGTATGATTCTCCTCCATCACTGGAGGCTGCTATGGCCCTAGCTATCCGTACTGATAGACGGCTCCGGGAGAGGTGCGAGGTAACTCCGCCCCCTGTTGTTACTCCACCTACTACTAAAGTCCCTTATGTTGAGGTTCCCCTTGTCTGTTCGGAGGAGCCTATGCAGTTGGGAGGGACATCATTTCGTAGGAGGGGATTGGCGGTACGCCGCAGGACTAGAAGGTGTTTCTTCTGCGGGAAAGAGGGACATTTTGTTGGGGGATGTCCATCCCGTGCCTTGTTGAGCAAAAAGTCGCCGGAAAACTGTTAATCCCAGGTTGTGTGGTGGACGACAACCTGGGAGTATGTATTTCATCCGCCAGTTCTTCTCAGTTCCTTGTACCAGTGGAGGTGGTGGTTGGTACGAGAGTGGAGAGATTTTCTGTTCTTCTTGATAGTGGGTCCGGGGCTAATCTGGTTGACGCTCAGTTTGCTCAGGCTCAAGGTATGCATCTGAGTGTATTGGTCAAACCGATCCCTATATTCTCCATTGACGCCAGGCCTCTCGGCCAAGGTAGCTTTGTTCATGAGGTTCATAACATTGACCTTCGGGTAGGGGCAATACATAGGGAACTATTATCTTGTTATGTGTTGGAGGGTCTACCTACTCCTATTGTGTTGGGACTTCCTTGGTTGGTTAAACATAACCCTGTGATTAATTGGCAGTCCAGAGATATAAGCCAATGGGGGAGTTTTGCAAAAGTAACTGCATGAACACAGTCATCAGTGCGGTCGTGCCTAGTACTTTGCCTCCTTTTTTGGAGGACTTTGGGGATGTGTTCTCTGAGGAGGGGTGTCAGGAGTTGCCTCCTCATCGCGTGTATGACTGCTCTATTAATTTACTTCCTGATGCTAAGTTACCTAAAGCTAGGTTATATAACCTTTCTGGTCCTGAGAGGCAGGCTATGAAAGATTATATTTCGGAAAGTCTGGCCAAAGGGCATATTAGACCTTCATCTTCCCCAGTGGCCGCGGGGTTCTTCTTTGTGAAGAAAAAAGATGGAGGCCTACGCCCTTGCTTGGATTTCCGCGAACTTAATCGGATTACTGTTCGAGATCCGTATCCACTCCCTCTGATTCCTGATCTCTTCAATCAAATTGTTGGCGCCAAATGGTTCTCTAAATTGGATCTCAGGGGGGCGTATAATCTGATTAGGATAAAAGAGGGGGATGAGTGGAAAACGGCGTTTAACACACCGGAGGGACATTATGAGAACCTTGTCATGCCTTTTGGTCTGACTACTGCACCAGCAGTATTCCAACATTTTGTTAATGACATTTTTCGTCATCTGGTGGGGCTGTTTGTGGTCGTATATTTGGATGACATTTTAATTTACTCACCAGATCTTGTGTCTCACCAGGAGCATGTGAGACAGGTGTTGCAGATCTTGCGAGACAATAAACTATACGCCAAACTGGAAAAGTGTGTATTCGCCGTACAGGAACTTCAGTTTTTGGGTTTCTTGGTGTCAGCCTCCGGTTTCCGTATGGACCCTGAAAAGGTGAGAGCAGTGCTTGAATGGGATCAGCCAGAGGATCTTAAGGCTCTGCAGCGTTTTCTGGGGTTTGCTAACTACTACCGGAAATTTATTTGTAATTTCTCATCTGTTGTCAAACCTCTCACTGACATGACAAGAAAAGGGACGGATTTTTCTAAATGGTCGGACAAAGCTTGCCAAGCTTTTTCCTCTTTGAAAAAATGTTTTGCTTCGGCACCCGTTCTCATCCAACCAGATGCATCACAGCCGTTCGTTGTGGAGGTGGATGCGTCTGACGTAGGGGTGGGTGCAATATTGTCCCAGGGTCCGTCCCCTGGTAAATGGCATCCGTGCGCTTTCTTTTCTAAAAAATTGTCGTCCGCCGAAATGAATTATGATATCGGCAATAGGGAACTTTTAGCCATTAAGTTGGCTTTTGAAGAATGGCGTCACTTTTTGGAGGGGGCAGTCCACCCGGTCACTGTCATTACTGATCACAAGAACCTGCTGTATTTGGAATCTGCTAAGCGTCTGAATTCCAGACAAGCTCGATGGTCGTTGTTTTTTACCAGGTTTAATTTTGTTGTCACTTATCGCCCTGGATCTAAGAATGTTAAGGCGGATGCCTTGTCTCGCAGTTTCCCAGGGGCCGGGAAAATGGATGACCCGATTCCTATCCTTCAGGAGGGGGTGGTAGTGTCGGCTGTATGTTCTGAGCTTGAGGAGGAGGTGTTAGAGGCTCAGGGGGACGCCCCTGCGGGACCTCCAGGGAGACTGTTTGTCCCAAATCAGTTGAGACAAAAGGTTATTGAGGCACATCATAATTCTGCTTTAGCAGGACATCCAGGGAGTAAGGCTACTTTAGATCTCCTTTCTCGCCGGTTTTGGTGGCCTAACGTTAATAAAGATGTTTTAACTTTTGTCGCGTCCTGTGGGGTTTGTGCTCGCTCTAAGACCCCTCATACCCGTCCGTCTGGGACCCTCTTACCCTTGAAACTTCCGGAGCGTCCATGGACTCATTTGTCTATGGACTTCATCACGGACCTTCCTCAGTCGTCAGGGAAGACTGTCATACTGGTGGTTGTTGACAGGTTCAGTAAGATGGCACATTTCATTGCTCTTCCTGCCCTCCCTAATGCTAAAACTCTGGCGCAGGTGTTCATTGGGAGATTGTGAGACTTCATGGGTTGCCTTCTGATGTGGTGACAGATAGGGGGTCTCAGTTTGTGTCCAAGTTTTGGAGGGCATTTTGTTTACGTCGGGGGATGCAATTGTCATTTTCCTCGGCTTTTCATCCGCAGACCAATGGTCAGACAGAGCGTCTGAATCAAAGCCTAGAGACTTATCTTCGGTGTTTTGTCTCAGAGAACCAGGAGGACTGGTCTTCTTTCTTGCCTCTGGCAGAGTTCGCTCTTAACAACAGGCGGAGCGAGTCCACTGGTAAGTCCCCGTTTTTTGGGCATATGGTTTTCATCCCCAGTTTTGTACATTCAATGGGGGGGGCCCTTCTGGGGTTCCTGAGGAGGAGCGTTTCTCGTCGTCACTTGCTTCAGTGTGGAGAGGTGTATTGAATAATCTGAGTGCTATGGGGAACCGTTATAAACGTATGGCTGATAGGAGGAGAGTTTCTGGTCCAGATCTTAATGTGAACGATCTGGTATGGTTGTCTACCAGGAATATAAAACTTAAAGTTCCCTCCTGGAAGCTGGGCCCCAGATTCATCGGGCCGTACAGGATCAGTTCCATAATTAATCCTGTGGCATTTCGTCTGGACCTCCCTCCTACGTTTAAAATTCATAATGTGTTCCACAAGTCATTACTTAAGAGGTACGTGGCACCAGTCATACCATCACCTCTACCTCCTCCTCCAGTGGTGGTCAATGGTAACTTGGAGTTTCAAGTGTCAAAGATCATTGACTCACGTCTGAATCGCCGGTCCCTTCAGTACTTGGTGCATTGGAAGGGGTATGGTCCAGAGGAGAGGACATGGGTCCCTGCGTCTGATGTTAACGCAGATCGTTTGGTGCGGACCTTCCACAGAACTCACCCGGGCAGGCCTGGTCCTGAGGGTCCGGAGGCCCCTCGTAGAAGGGGGGGTACTGTCATGTGTGCATCGCCACGAAGATCGTCGCGGTTGCACATTCTGACTTCTCACAGCTGAGTTGCTGTTTCTTTGTGTTTGGCAGTTAGGGAGTTAATTCTGTCTGTGCTCAGTTCTGGGACTAGGTGCAGTTTCTTCCGGCTGCAATTAATTATTTGTTGATTGGTTTCCTTTAAATCTCTGGTTGTCTGTGTTGGGAGTTGCCAGTGAAATTCTTCATGCAGACCACAGATAGGATTGTATCTGTATAGACTTAAGTTAAAGAGCTCCTTAGTTGTTTTAAGCTCACCTTGCTTAGAGTTTAATATCCCAGATCATTTATGTTCCTTCTGTGTTTGAGTGTGTATGCAAGTCTGTGTTTTCTCCAGTCTGTCTTATATGTCTAATCTGTGTATTTAGCAGAGATCAGCCCATATCCCTTTGGTGGTAATCAGGGTCCTTCTTAGGACTGATTACAGGGTTCAGGGACTGATAGGAGACAGGGTTAGGCTGGAGACTTGGACCTCTGAACCATTATCAGTACCTCCAAGGTGAGGGATTAGTTAGGACCCCAGTTTAGGGTCAGGTTAGACCCCCGGTCCTCCTCTTTCCTGTGACAGTATATCAAGTCCTCAAGATTAACCCTGAGTTCAATGTATATCGTGTCAGGTAAATCTATTCTATATTTACATGCTGATGTTGCTAATCTATATGTTGTATAGAGTGTTGTTCTTTTAAGAATAGTTTACTGACATCGTACACATATCATAAGGCCGCGTGACACCAACATGAAAATTTTTTGGCATCGGTGCAGATGCTTTCCTCCTTTGGATTCTGTGATTCTTCAGAGCAGACCTCTGATGACCATGCAATAGAATGTGTGAATAACACCCACACCATTACTGACCCACTGCCAAACCGGTCATGCTGAAGGATGTTGCAGACAGCAGATCGCTCTCCATGGCGTCTGCAGACTCTGTCACGTCTGTCACATGTGCAGAGTGTGAACCTGCTTCTGCAACATTATTCAGCATGATCGGTTTGGCAGTGGGTCAGTAATGGTGTGGGTAGAATATCTTTGGAGGGCCACACAGCCCTCCAGAGGTAGCCTGACTGCCATTAGGTACCGATATGAGATCTTCAAACTCCTTGTGAGACCATGTGCTGGTGTGGTTGGCCTTGGGTTCCTCCTAATGCAGGACAATGCCAGACCTCATGTGGCTGGAGTGTGTCAGCAGTTCATGCAAGATGAAGGCATTGAAGCTATGGACTGGCCTGCCCGTTCCCCAGACCTGAAATCGATTGAGCACATCTGGGACAGCATGTCTTGCTCCATCCACCAACGTCACGTTGCACCACAGACTGTCCAGGAGTTGACAGATGCTTTAGTCCAGGTCTGGGAGGAGATCCCTCAGGAGAACATCTGCAACCTCATCAGGAGCATGTCCAAGTGTTGTAGGGAGGTCATACAGGCACGTGGAAGCCACACACAATACTGAGCATCATTTTGACTTGTTTCCACTTTAATTTTGTCTTGTTTTGATTTTCATTTTGACTTGTTTCCACTTTCATTTTGTGGGTCTCTCCAAATCCTGGCATCCATTGGTTCAAAAATTTGATTTCCATTGATGATTTTTGTGTGATTATGTTGACAGCACATTGAACTTTGTACACAACAAAGTATTCAATGAGAATATCTCATTCATTTAGATCTAGGATGTGTTATTTGAGTGTTCCCTTTATTTTTTAAGCAGCGTACTTCATTCATTCCCTGGCTGTGCTTGTGGATGTTCTTGGGTTCCTACAATGCGGACCCAAGCCCCACAAGTTTGTACTACTTCACAAACTGAACAACATCCCCATAGAATCAGGGAGTCATCTAGTTGTTACAAAAGGAACTGTACAACTTGTCACAGTTTGAGCCCCTGCAATAGGGGAAGAAGGAAGAAGCAAGACATGGATCTGACCAATGAAACTGTCTTTACTAAGAGGGGTAGGAATATAAGAGAGCCCTTTCCACCTTTACTTGGCTCCTTGTACATGAAAATCCATCCATTGTGGAACCCCAAATAAAAGAAAACACGGTCCTGGTGATGGCCCTACAAACAGTGGCAAAGGAGAGCCATGTCTGTGTGTTTCACTGAACCCATTGCACAATTTCCTTGCGCAGGGCTAGTGCTTTGTCATTATTTGTGAAATGTCAGAGGCTCCACAGTCCAATCTCTTAGTTAACCTTGGCCAAGCATCCCTCCCAGAACTTTAGAGCCACACCTTCCTTCCTGAACCAGACTCCAAAGATTGATGAAGTCTAGCTAAATGTTGAATGGGAAAGGACAGAGGAAGAATGGTGACAGTCCCCAGACAGACACTGACATTCCACTGTTAAGTTTAGCTACTGAGCGTGTCCAAACATTTCACATTTATAGTTGACTGTAGTCACTGAACACTGATCAGCTCAGAACATGGCCAAGTCATCCCTGTACAGCAACTACTTGATCTTGTAATGATCTGGAACTAGTATGGTGATCCATCTGATCTGTCTGTTCTGCCGAATAGACTCTGCAAAGAGCTCTTTAACACAAGCAAAAAAGAAAGGTTAAAGAGAACTGCCTTGATGAACCCCAGAAAGGATAGGAAAAGAATTAAAGTCAAGTCTCCCTGCCATTCACCAGTATTGTTTTAAAAATATCAAGGTACATCAGGTTAACATAGGAATAGAACATTTTGCCGAACCCAAACCTTTGCAGTGCATTGCCCATGAATTCATAAGAGATTTGGTCAAAGGCCTATTCCTGATAAAAACTAACCAGGGCCACATATATATGGCATTCCTTGATTAAATGGAATGTGTCTCTCATGAGACAACAATCTTGTGACCAGGAAAGAAGCAGGTCTGGTCAGGGTGGATGATCCACCCTATAACAGTGGACAACAGGTCATAGTCTTTCCCTTAGGTACCGGACATAATGTAAGCCCTAGCACTCATTCCTGATAGAGCATCCCTTTCCCTGCTGTCTACACTACCTCTAGGGATCCCTCTCAACCGATGACAATGCACCTGGATTCCATCATTCTCTACCTTTGAGGATCCATGTCCATCTTACCCTGCAGGCCTGCAGGTGCAATGTGCCCAATGGCCCAAGTGCAAATCTCGAGGTTCAGGACCCGACGAATGGATATGCATGGAGGAGTTGTATGGCAATCCACTGCCCCTAGTGATAGGCCCATAATGGCCGTAGCAGCCCTCTGCACTTGAGCTCCATGAAGAACTTGCTTAAACCTTCCACTACCTTCCTAACCACACATAACCAGGAAGTGCCTCTCCTTTTATTAACACTATTCCCCTTCAATCTATGGCCTGTACCTAACATTAACTATTTCTTATCTATTTCCTATCTCCTACAGTATATTACTAATAATTCTTGCTTCCTTTTATCTATATACACTATGATGAGGATTCGGCATTTGCCCCTCTATTCTACACATTACCATAACATATTACAAATGGATTATACACATACATATTAATTGCATATGATGCATAACACTTTTCAAACTACACATAAGCATAAGGTGGTTGTCTTAAGGGTAGTCACGAGGTAAGACAGTCCACATCCTTACAACTACTCTGGTTGCACCGATGCTCTTCTGTCGAGCTTACCAGTGCTGTGAAGTTCAGCAGATCCTCTGCTGTAAACTGATCAAGAAGTGTCAGGGTTTCAATGACTGAGAAATCCTTTACTTCAGGTTCAGACACTAATTATTCCATCATATGCTCTATTTCTTCGGTCTCTGAGAGCAGATTTTTGTAGACCTTGATAACTATCTTTTTGAATGATTCAGTGACTGAGCTGTCTCTTACCTTCCTTTTCCTATGAAATGAGCCTGTTTTCATCTGTATAATGACAAGTAGAAATAACAGACCAGCCACAATGTTCTATATGGGAGGTCACACCAATGAAAAATACAAATGAACATCCACTTGCATGCACAGAGTGAGATTAAAATTAAGAGGGATCCACTTCTAGGGCCACACTGCACCTGGCTACCAAAGTCTGTAACAGGTATCTCTTTACCTAGAAGTCTATATAAGATATTGGGTCTGCTGAACCAGCAACACTATTAACCTTTAAAAGAGACCAAAATTCTTGATTGGTCACCTCTCAACCTCTTTTTGGCTGGATAGAATTACTACACAGATGTTAAGGAAGAAAGGTAGTGGAGGCAACAAGACAAATGCTCCTTGTGGCCTTCCTTTAGTCTGTCTCTGCTCACACCTTCCATTCAGGATGGGGGTGTATGCTTATTATTACAATTATATTTCTATAAGGTTCACATGGTTCACTACTGAGACATTAAGGACAAAGCATAGTCAGAATTGGTAGATGTGAATAATTTGTTATGGACCCTTAGTGAACTATAAATTGATGGCAGATAGCTAGCGGCACTATGGCAAGTGTCCAGGGAGTGGCCAAGAAGCCACCCTGCTTTAGTCAATGTATTTACACACAAGGAAAAGGAAGAAAAAAATGATTTTTGGTCCACATTAAGGAAAGTTTGTCTAGTCCTCAGCTGTATGTGTGCAGAGCTTTATTACGATCTAGCATCATTTTTGCTCCTTCCTATGTTTCTTTCTTTCTAAACACTAGCTTTTTTCTTTCCTTCTCCTAAGAAAGAAAAATTCTAAGAGTTTCTCTTGTGGTATTTCTGTCTGAAACTGATGCAAAATACACTTGTGGTTTTGCAGGAAAGTGGACCAAATGAGCTTACTTTATCCAGTGATGATCGTAATCCAGCGGAACGGAGACGGGACGAGGAGAGGAAGTTTTTAGTGCATGACTGCTGAAATGAACACATTATACATTATTTGACTTTGTTAACCATTCATACCCTATCCTGACAGTTTACATTGGAAATAAAATCTTGTCGGAAAATATTTGGATAACGTTTAGTGCAGCCATTAGTTGCAGAATAACACAACGCCCCCACCCCATGTTTTTTGAGGCCCATGTGGTACAGGAACCATAATGATTTCTATAAAACGCTCTTATTTTCTGTTCAAGGCCTTTGCAAATTGTATCACTTACAACTGTCTGATATGATGTCCAGAAAACACTTTGGAGAACAGAAAGAGGCATGTTGGAAATCATATAACTTTTCTAACGTCCGATCGTACCAGAGAATATAAATTTTTCATGTTTCATAAATGAAAAATACATTAGGGGAAGCTTTCAAGTGACCCGGAGGATCCTATCATATTTTACGGTCAGAATAACCAGTCTACACATCTACGCTATGATAAATCCAGCAAATAACAATGCTTCAATATGGGTTTTCTGCGGCAAGCAAACGTAGCTTGTTCCTAAGTACTGATATTGACAGTAAAATTTAAATTTTTCTTCATCTCCCGGAGCAGATGTACCTCCGAGTCCATAGACTGCAATACTTAACTGCAGCTACTCATCTGTGACCTTCAGCCTCAGGCACAGTGCAATAAAATTTTCATGCAACCATATGGAAGAATATTTTAATAGAGATTTACTGTCAGTAACTGTCCCAAAAGAGCAAATAAGGAAGCTGTAACATATTGCGTACTGTAAATCAAGGGGACTTCAATGGAAAAATGAAACCTCCCTGAGGCTGGAATCTTTAAAATTACAGACAACATTTTGTACAAATATGTGTATAAAGGGCTATAGATGTATGAAACTAAGCAGCTTTAAAATAGTTATGATGTGACGGTATTTATTACAATTTTATTACGGTGTAATTAGTCCCGGTAATATTAATAATACACTACATTAATTCATGTCCTTAATATACCCATCTGGCTTCTGTGCATTTAACCAGCCTACTTTGATACTCTAGTGCAATGAAAGTTTTTGATCCGATCTTCCAACAGGAATTGTTATCTTCAGAAATAGATGGCCTCGCTTATGCGATGTGCCTTGTCAGGGTCCATCATTTGGGATGGCGCTATACAAAGTTGTAAAAGATAACATAAATATCACAAGTATGTCATAACCATCTCTTGAGGTCTTTTTAAGGACCCTGATGATGCCAGACAGCAATGAAGTCACCTTTATTTGGTCGTTAACCTTGCTTGCAGGGATACGTCTGGCTCTCCTTAAGGAGATCAGTTACGTATGGAATCTTATTGGCAATGCTCCGTGGGAAAAATATGAACATGAGCTCTTTCCCAGAACATAAAACTATCTGGTAAGTCAATGTCTGACCCTTTAACAAGTCTAGTAACATGATTAGCAAAAATTGGGTGGAAGATTTTGCTATGAAGAATGTATTCTAGATATTGAGAGTGTAGCACAAGCTAGTTTTCGTACTGTGAATCAAACTAGGGGGAGGGCTCCACAAAATTTGGGACAATTCTTTCCAATGGGTAAAAAGTTTGACATTGAGCTTTGTTCCGAGGTAAGTAGAAGACTAGGAGCTGTAAATCTGGTCAACCTTCTTGAACCACTGGTGAATGTGAGGCTTAGAAGAACTTTGTTGTAATTGGATAGGTAGATTTACAGCCTTGATCAAAAATATAGAAAAATTGTTTGGCAGGTCAAAAATGAGGAGTATGTGTCCGGAATAACATCAACCAAGAAGTGAGGGAATCTTTACGGGTCTTTCCATTTATAACTCTTAAAAGCCAATCAGTTTGCTGTTACAAAAAACAATAAACTCTGCCTTATTTACCTACACATACTCTAGCAATGCCTCTTTGCCACTGCACAATGGCAGCATATGTGACCACTGCAGCCAATCACTGGACTCAGCTGCTTGTGCTGTCTACATCTCCAGAGTCATCACACCAGAGTTTAAAGCTATTTTCAGTTTGGTAAAGAAGAGTGAAAGTACATGTAGAGTTAAAATTTATGCAATTTACCTTTTAATTTTATTTTTTAAGTAATAAAAATATGGACAATAAAGGCAAATGTGCTAAAATAATAAAAGCATGCTAAATATTTGACTTGTAGTCTTGTGTTGCAGCTCCAGTGCTTCTGGATGGTCTGTACGTACTTGGCTGCAGCCATGACATGCTCATATGTGACTACTAGTGCTAATCTCTGGTCTCAGTGGTAAACTGTAGTGATTGGCTGCAGAGGTCACATGTTCTGAAAAGTACATAATTGCTGCAGCTATGCACACAAAGAAAATCTAGCCACATCGGAGAGGCAATGCTGGAATAACAGAATTTGACATATAATAATAAATGTATATTTCATTATTTCATCCAGTTTGTCCCCCTCTCCTTTGTCTACTTTTCCAAAAATTGCAAAAACCTTGTCATCGCGTTCAAGTGACCATGATGTCACCAAAGGTCCTTTAACTGGAGGAACTAAAGATAAAATAGGCTGGTATGCAAGGATGGTGTTGGGGGAGGGGAGGCAAACTGGTTGATTTCTCAGGGCAACCCATTCTCTTACGGGCTCCCACCATTTCTATTCCAAGGTTAAGACTTAAGGATGTTTTAACAAAACTCCAAAAATGAGCTGGAAAAAATTGTTGGCACCTTTCCAAAAATGTGGATAAACAACTTTGCTACAAGCATGTGATGCTCATTCAAACTCACCTGTGGCAGGTAACAGGTGTAAGCAATATCAAAATCACACCTGAAACCAGATAAAAAGGGGAGAAGTAGATGCCATCTTTTTTTTAAAAATTTGTTTATTAATCACAAAAAGAATGTACACACTTGTATACAACCAAAATAACATATGTGCACACTTGTATACAACCAAAATAACATATGTGCACTTTTCAGGGCATTTGTAAAAGGATAACAAGTGTGCACAGTAAACTGTTTGTACAATGTCAATTATACAGTCCTTGTGTCATTGTATAGTTAATAAACCGGTTAACAAATAAACAAAGAACAACTTCAACTACAACTATCTCGCCGTCAAACACAATTGCACTATATTATCTTCTAAGTGATGCCATGGAATATAAACCCTCGCATTTACAGTGGCGTTAAGCCACTACGCACTAATAAAGTGAGATGAGAAGAGTTCCACCTGTCCCAAATCTTATCAAATTTCCCAAGCACCCCCTATTTGAATATAATGTATGCTCTTATGGTATAACCGAGTTCAGAAATTCAATCCAGGCTTTAAGAGAGGGACGTGAACCACCCATCCAATGTAATGCCAATACCTTCCTAGCCAGAAAAAGTGACTCTTGTATGAAGAGTAGATGCCATCTTTACATTGTGTGTCTGTGTGTACCACACTAAGCATGAAGAACAGAAATAGAGGAAGAGAACTATGTGAGGA
The DNA here is from genome assembly GCA_033576555.1 of Oophaga sylvatica. NCBI lineage: Eukaryota > Metazoa > Chordata > Amphibia > Anura > Dendrobatidae > Oophaga > Oophaga sylvatica. The sequence goes on from JARQOD010000005.1 coordinate 506,366,311, forward strand.
CTTGACAACCAAAGTTGTTGAAAACTTCAACAATTTCAAGTTTACAAGTTCAGAGATCTTGATGTTCCTTTGTCCATGGTGCACAATATAATCAAGAAGTTTACAACCCATGGCACTGTAGCTACTCTCCCAAGACGTGGACGGCAGAGAAAAATTCAAGAAAGGTTGCAACGCAAGATAGTCCGGATGGTGGATAAGCAGCTCCAATAAAGATCCAAAGAAATGCAAGCTGTCCTGCAGGCTTAGGTTCAAAAGTGTTTTGGGATTGTTTTGCTGCCTCTGGCACTGGGTGCCTCGACTATGTTCAAGATATCATGAAATCTGAAGATTACCAAAGGATTCTGGGTCACAATGTAGTGCCCAATGTCAGAAAGCTGGGTTTGCATCTTAGGTCATGGGTCCTCCAGCAGGACAATGACCCCAAACATACTTCAACAAGCACCCAGAAATGGATGGAAACAACGGATGGAGATTTCTGAAGTGGCCAGCAATGAGTCTGTATCTAAATCCCATTGATAACCTGTGGAGAGATCTTATAATTGCTGTTGGGGAAGGCACCATGCAAACTATGAGAGACCTAGAGCAATTTGCAAAAGAAGAGCGGTCCAAAATTCCAGTTGACAGGTGTAAGAAGCTTGTTGATGGTTTCAGGAAGCGATTTTAGCTATTTATTCCAAAGAGTATTGAAAAAAATATTAAGTTAAAAGTGGCAACAATTTTCTCCGGCCCATTTTTGGGATTTTGTGTGAAATTATGTTCAATTTGCCTTTTTTCTCAGATTTTTTTGTGTTGTTCCAATGTACACAAAGTGAATAAACCTGTATAGAATTAACAAAACGTGTAATTGCAAAAGTTTTCTGGGAAACATACTTCATTTTCTGGACCAATTTCAAGGGTGCGAACACTTTCGGCCATGATTGTACATGTGCATGTGTAGTGTGTGATGACATGATTATATTAGAATAAATGTTGAATATTTCAAGAATAAATATGCATTGTTGTTCATGGTGGAAAAAGGTAAGACTTCACCTGAAAATAAACCATCTTTCAGAGCAAAAAAATAATATAAAGTCCTGTCTTATTTTCAGGGGAAACACAGTGGAAAGCATTGGGATTACCTCTGATGTTTTCTTTTTATTTTTATTAAAAATATGCATAAAAAGTGTACTCAGTCTAAATGATGATTTAATATGATACAGCACATTATCACTTAATTTTGACAATAATGACTGAACAAATCCTTGTGAGTTAAATGAGTATATATTTCTCCGCTTCTAAAGAATCAACATATTCTAAAAGAGCAATAAACATTTAAATTTATTCTGAAAGGCGGCATTGCTCACAAAGTCTCCTTTTTATTTATATCAGCTGGCATATTTGTATCCTAATTAAAAACCCGCACAACAGAAACAACTGTCAGGGAAGATTAATTTGCCTGTGGGATTTTCTTTGTTCGGTCCACTACCTACAGCTTCTGTGTTAACCAGGTAAAATTTAAAGGTATGCTCCTTATTTTGCATAATATTAATATTATTTTGTCCAAGCTTTCTTGTAAAACATCTTCTTGTTTTTGCAAAATGAATAAAGTCAAATTCTATGTGAGACTGGTCTGTGTGTTATATACAGATGTTACAGGGCTGAGCTCATGATAACATGTAGATGTACTATCTGTGACTATAACCAGGACTACAGAACAATGGAGAGCCATGTAAATACAAGTGATGGTTGTACTAGAAACTAGTTTACCAGGTTGCTTACCTTCCGGTCTTTGCAGTATGTAAAGAGTAACTCAACTTAAAGCAGTTTTTTTATTTTACTTTTGCAATCACTTTAATTGCAGGTAGATTATTGGGGACCTGAGACCACCAATGATTGTGCAAATGATCTCGAAGAAGTGCACAGCTCATGAGTCGGAGCCTGCAGCTCCTACTTGATCGCAAACACAGAGAGAGAACAATAAAAAGAATAAGCAAAATAAGATCGGACACAGGAAGAAGAGGGTCCGTGTGCAAGAACAATTTATGATCCAATAGCTTATGATAATGTACAAATCCACCTGCTTTGGAGGTAGTAATGGCCCTCCTTCTTTCTGTGGCTTGTATGTGGCTGGACAGGTTTCACCAATGGTATGTCCACCCCTGATGCAACAGTCCCTACTGATCTGCAGGCAATTAACATGCTTGCAAAATGCAAAAACTGCTGAAACTTTATTCATTCTTTAAGTAATAAACTCTGTTTTATGTTTAGCATAAGCATGAAAATGAATGCTATGGTAAAAATCAGCATTAGTTCATACTTACTCATTTTTAATGTTGGCATCTAAAAGATTTTTTTTTACCCTTAACTACCCTTCTTAGCTAAGCCTCCACTGCACTCTTTTCCCACACTATTTCCAGCTACCTGAATATGAGATTGGATACCAGAACTCCATCCTTAGGATAGGTCATCAGTGTCTGATTGTCTGAGGTCCAACACCCTGCATTCCTGCTGATCAGCTGTTACCAGTCTCAGCAGGGACTGCCGCAGGGTACTAGATATCTGCCTAAAATTGATTTGAATAGGAGGCGGATATGCAATAACAAGTCCCGGCCACTACCAGAAGAATGAGCAACTTGTCAAGAGAGTACTTACGGCCGGCGGCCGCCGATGCCAACACCAATAACGGATGAGCGATGGGGTGACGGGTGTCAGACCCCCACGATCAGACATTGATGACCTATCCAAAGGATAGGTCATCAATTTAAAAGTAGTGGACAACCTCTTTAACTATTTTTATATTTATCTTATTTACATTTAACTGGGGCTAGCTCTAGTTACAGGGAAATGCAGCATATTGGTTGCACAGCTGAGCTGTCTGGGTCTCCTCTGACCCAGCAGCTCTTGTTTCCTTCCTATACACAGCAATCATGGGACCGTTGTGTATGGAGGAGTCAGCGCCCTCAGCACTGTCTATTGCTGCATACACAGTGCTTCACTTTCACTGTAAATATGGAGATAGAGAAGGCAAAGTAATAAACTGCCTGTGCCTTCTCTATGACAATTGTGTAGCTGCAGTGATGTGTTACAAAATCAATGCAGCGTAGGAGCTGGACCACCCAGATGTTTAATGTCTTTGGGAAGTCTGCAAATGGTTAAAATTATATTCTTCAGTTTGTATTTTATCGCCTGTCCGTGGAATAGAGAATAACTTACTGATCACTGGGAGTCTGACCATTGTGACCCCCACCAATCTCAAAAACCAGGGCTCTAAACATCCCCATGTAAATGAAGTGGTGGGCGATTATGCACACTTAATGAGACTGCTGGAGATAGCCAACCGCAGCGCTCTGCCAGTCTTTGGCATTTCCATAAGAATGAATAGAGCAGCAGTGCGCATGATTGACAACTGATCCATTCACATGGGAATCTTTAGAAGATTACAGGGGTCCCAGCAGTTGGATTTCCAGTGATCAACACGTTATCTCCTATTCAAAGGATAAGGAAAACGTTCCAAACTTAAGTTATCCTTCTAAAACTCAAAACTGAAAATAAATGTAATTTCACTAGTGATGAGCGAGTATGCTCATTGCTCGGGTTTTCCCGAGCATGTTCGGGAGGTCTCCGAGTATATGGAAGTGCTCGGAGATTTAGTTTCTGTTGCCGCAGCTGCATGATTTGCGGCTTCTAGACATCCTGAATACATGTGGGGATTCCCTAACAAACAGGCAATCCCCATATGTGTTCAGGCTTTCTAGCAGTCACAAATCATGCAACTGCGGCAACAGAAACTAAATCTCCGAGCACTTCCAAATACTCGGAGACCACCCAAGCAACGAGCATACTCGCTCATCACTAGCTTTCACCATTTCAATGTTTCTCATCTATATAACATCTCATCTACTTTTTGTATGTATGTTTTACATTTCTAAATAGCTGATCTATACAATATTCAATCTGCGTGATAGATTACGTGAGTGTCAGGGCGGTGGTGTCAGTGTGACACTTCGTATCTATTTTCCCAAGTAAATCTTTCATAGCTTGGGGCCTTAGCAAAGATTCATTTTCTACTTTTTATTAAATGATAGACTCTGAATATTCAGATTTCCAAAGTTATTTTACATTTTGTACAGTTCATCTCAAGAGTCAATGGATGAAAAAAAAACCTTTGAAGTTTAGATTAGATCCTAAATTCATTATATGACATTAGGGCCTCCGTCATTGGAAGTACAAAGGATACTTATTTGATTCAGTCATAAAAGCTCCAAAGGGTACTAACTTAGAATGACTATTGACTGTTCATTACTCTGATGTTGCTCAAATAGCTGAGAGTATGTGTGGTGTTTAATGCGATCTTAAACATTACTGTCTACAGTAAATCAGAAGCGGTGCACGAGTACTGGAGCTTCTGTTTAATGATGTATGACAAAACCGGCTGGTAAAGTGCACCATTAAGAGAAGCTAAAATGGGGCTGAACAAAGATCTGATGAAATATTGATATTGTTGCAGCCAATACCATTCATTTCTGTGTGAAAAGTAACTAAAGTCAGGCTACTGTCAGGAATAAAACTTTAAATAAACTACCTGGAGCCGGTATCCAAAATAGAAGAGACCAAGGAAGTATATAAATGAAATGAGTCACTTCCCAACCAGTCACATAGAGCAGGTAGAAGATGTGGTTGGACACATCCATTTTTCTATTTATTTTTTACACTTTGGCCCTGATTCATTAAGACTGGCATTTTGTTCTCCAGTTTTAATGAGGGGATGTCAGGAATAAGATGCGCCAAATCCACTAGGAGGGTTATGCCACTTAATGAAATCGGCACATCTAATCAGTGGCGACCATCTGCATGTGGCTTGGCGAAAATGTTACACCAATCAGTGATTGGAGTAAAATTTCTGAAGTACCAAATGCCAGGAATATTGATTAATTTAACAGTCAAGCATTGCCACGCCCTGCACCACTCCAGCGTCGCCCATTTTGTCCGACGCATAAATGGCAAAAATTGCAACATTTTTTAACAACTCAGAGATGTGGGAAAAAAAATTGCGACTTCTTAAAGTGTTTTACATCAGTTTTCTGGCTTAAACAGTATGATATACGTAGGTTTTTGTGTCTGATTCATCATTTGTCACTTTTCTTTTTTTTGTAGTAGTATTCTTTGACATATTTTGCAATGATTCTTCAAGATGGCACACGTGGTTCATGAATTTTGCACAATATCAAAAATTATCTTTACTTTTGCCTATAATTTCTTTTGCAACTTTTTAGCGCAAAAAGTCTTTATGTTCCGCTACAGTGTGAAAAAATTTGCACCAAAGGAAAATTAATTAAAACCAATCCAAGGGTGGACAGAAGCACATTTGAGCAAAAAAATTGCAACTTTTTAAAAAGTCGCAATTGATGAATCAACAAAAAACATATAGAAACCTCCAAATCCTGTCCACAATGACAAAAATAAAAAAAACAGGCTTACATATATAAAAGCAAGCGAGCCCTTGTTTTCATAATCACACCAAAACACACTATTATCTGCAGCATCTTTTGTCATAATTACAAAAATATTGGAACTGTCATGAGAGTGGTACATCCTCTTTGTAAATCAATGTAGATGATGTAATTGAGTATACAGATATATCCGGGGCAGTCATGCCATTGGTGCAACCTGTCTAGCTGCACAGTGGCCCAAGGATATAAGGGTGCCCACTTCAAACGTTACGAGTAGCTTCTGTCAGAGACATATAAAGGGATACATAATGATGAGCTTTTACCATTTTTGCCCACGGGTTCTGTTCTGTCCTTCTGTCTGTCTCTGCCCTTGGATGTGTCTATGCTCTGTGTCATACTTTTGGGATCGAGCCCTTGAACCTGTGCTTTGTGGTTGTCTTTTTTGTCCACCGAGCCACAGCAGTTACACCTTTTCTCTGGGTGTTTAGTTTCTGATATCCTTGCTTCAAAATTTTTAGGGTAACAGGTGTTTTCATTTACTCATTTTTCTGCCCTTTCAGGTGCAGCTTTATATACTTTCCACCTGCTAGTATTTTCTGCTGTGATAGTCTAATATGGATGTCCAGCCATGCTACTGTAGTTTAAGCCTGTCAGTGAAAGACCAGCTAGGGTTGATCTCTCGGCTGTTTATGTTCTTTTACCCTGCATCTATATTCTGTTTTTTTTTTAGGAAGTAGGCGGCATATACTTACTTACTGATATGTGTCTGAGATTGGAGTAATAGATTGTGAGCTCTGTTGGGAGAGGGACCGTTGTGAAATATAAGACAATATCAGTAAAACTACGGAATAAGTTGGCGCTAGAGATGAATGGATCAGGCAAAATGTGAGTATGAATGTTCAAGCGGGTTTTCCCGTGAAATTCGATTCACAGAAAAATTATGAATTTAATCTATGAATTTAATGTCACTTATTATTTCTGGGGTTCCTTGTGCTTATCTTACTGCTCACTTCTTTGTCCCTCCACTCCTCTTCCTTACCTATCCGGTCCTCATGGCATCTTCTCATAGTCGCCGATCACATTGAAATCCCCTCAACAGAGCCAAAATTCTCAGCCTAGTGTGAGAGGCCTGGGGATTGCAGCACATGCGGCAATAAGAAGACGTGGCAAGGATCATACAGATATCAGTAAGGGGCCAGACAGGTAAGTACTAAGGTGAGTACAAGATTTTTTTTCAGTTTTTATCCTATCAATGGTCTTGTACAGTTGTGAAATAATTTAACTGAATCCACGTGAAAGAGATTTGATATATATCTGCATCTTAGTGAATGTGGATTTTTACAAAATTTGAAAAGAATTTGATTCTACTCGAGTATGTTCACTCATCTCTTGTTGACGCTGCATAAATAATAGGAAATTAGTAAGTACATGTAAATCCATTGTTCAAAGCAGTAGACTCTGCATATACCCTTCTATACATTTATATGTGCTTGGCTCAGGTTCTAAGTCACTGTTGATTTATAGAGTTCCAGAACCATCAAATTTTCCTTGACTCCATGGTTGTCTCCTAAAACTTGAAGACAGCTGAAAATTTGGCATACTTTTCCCTAAACATTTTTTTCTTTTGGACGCCAAAAAAATTAGATGAGAAAAAAAAGTGCACGCTCCATTTTTCTACATATGTATATACAGAGTACAGTATGTCACAGCTTGTACAGCAGTATGAAACAGCTTTATAAACTTCACATATTTAATTTGGTTTGATTGCTAAAGTGTAGATCCAAAAAGTACGCTGAGGCCATCCAAAAAGTCAATAGATGCATTGCCTATGAGTCTGGTTACAGGATTAGTACCATTGGCTTACGAAACCTTAATTATTACACCCCCCCCCCGCATCGCAGCAGATTGAGATCTCGTGGCTGAGACCTCAATCTGAGCATGTGCCACACCCGGCGGCCAATTTCCCGGAGGTCACCGCATCGCAGCAATGGATCTGTGGGGGCCTCCGGGCTTTCACAACATGCCAGCAGAGCCCCGCCGCATCCCGGACGACGACCGCCACATCCCAGAGGACGACTGCTGCATCCCAGAGAATGACCGTCGCATCCCAGAGCACGTCCGCCGCACCAGCCTGGGAAGTGAGGCTGCATCGCCCTGCAGCATCTGACCGGGACCGCCGCCACAGTATTTGTAAATATATTCCTACTATAAGACGCATGTAAGAAAAAACACGGCACTCAACTAAAAACGAGAGTAGGTGCTCAAGTCAGGTATCCAACCTGATAAATGTAAAAAATAACTTGGCACTCAAATGTGTAACACGAGAATTAGTTTAATAACGGTGCATCCAGACACGAAACAATTGAACGTTTTCGGTCCAACTATTGGACCTTCATCAGAATACTTTTCAAAGGAACACTGGACACAATAGAATGCAATCTCCAAAAGGTAGCTGGATGAGAAACAAATATCCCTAAATAGATAAGGATGGATCAAGAAGCTGTGAATCAGGACCAGGCACTCACAATAATGGAAGAGGGGAACTGGGAGCCAATGTGACAAGCGCCTAGGTGAGGCTTGCTCAAATAGGTTGCTGGGAAGGCACTGGGAGTCTGGATCTGAAGACACGCTGTGGAAGCAGGAGAAGCAGGAGTCTCCTATTGCAGCAGACTCCTGCTTCTCCTGCTTCCACAGCATGTCTTCAGATCCAGACTCCCAGTGCCTTCCCAGCAACCTATTTGAGCAAGCCTCACCTAGGCGCTTGTCACATTGGCTCCCAGTTCCCCTCTTCCATTATTGTGAGTGCCTGGTCCTGATTCACAGCTTCTTGATCCATCCTTATCTATTTAGGGATATTTGTTTCTCATCCAGCTACCTTTTGGAGATTGCATTCTATTGTGTCCAGTGTTCCTTTGAAAAGTATTCTGATGAAGGTCCAATAGTTGGACCGAAAACGTTCAATTGTTTCGTGTCTGGATGCACCGTTATTAAACTAATTCTCGTGTTACACATTTGAGTGCCAAGTTATTTTTTACTATAAGACGCACCACAATTTTTCCCCAAAATTTTTGGGGAAAAAAGTGCGTCTTATAGTCAGAAAAATACGTTAAGCTTTTTTACTCACTTTTCAGTCATTTTTTTATTCCCTCTACCGATCATTCCTTCTCAAAAACTGACCGCAACTGCCTACAAATCTGTCATCAGTTAGGGATCAAATTACATCTGCTGCCTATAAAACTCTATGGACAGAGGAGATGGGAGAAGAACAAACAAAATAAAAGCAGAAAAATAAAAAGTGAACCTGAAGCTTCTAGTTCAGAGTGAAAAAGCTCCCAAAGTTCTAGGGGATACCAGACGTTGGGAAGAAATACACTGCTCAAAAAAATAAAGGAACACTCAAATAACACATCCTAGATCTGAATGAATGAATGAAATATTTTCATTGAATACTTTGTTTTGTACAAAGTTGAATGGCTGTTGACAACAAAATTACACAAAAATCTTCAATGGAAATCAAATTTATTAACCAATGGAGGCCTGCATTTGGAGTCACACACAAAATTAAAGTGGAATGTATTGTCCTTAAAACAAGTCAAAATGATGCTCAGTAGTGTGTTGGCCTCCACGTGCCTGTATGACCTCCCTGTGCCTGTATGACATCCCTGCAATGCCTGTGCATGCTCCTGGATGAGGCGACGGATGGTCTCCTGAGGGATCTCCTCCCAGACCTGGACTAAAGCATCCGCCAACTCCTGGACAGTCTGTGGTGCAACGTGACATTGGTGAATGGAGCGAGACATGACGTCCCAGATGTGCTCAATCAAATTCAGGTCTGGGGAATTGGCGGGCCAGTCCATATCTTCAATGCCTTCATCTTGCAGGAACTGCTGATACACTCCAGCCACATGAGGTCTGGCATTGTCCTGAATTAGTATGAACCCAGGGCCAACCACACCAGCATATGGTCTCACAAGGGGTCTGAGGATCTCATCTCGGTACCTAATGGCAGTAAGGCTACCTCTGGCGAGCACATGGAGGGCTGTTCAGTCCTCCAAAGAAATGCCACCCCACACCATTACTGACCCACTGCCAAACAGGTGATGCTGAAGGATGTTGCAGGCAGCAGATTGCTCTCCACGGCATCTCCAGACTCTGTCACGTCTGTCACATGTGCTCAGTGTGAACCTGCTTTCACCTGTGAAGAACACAGGACGCCAGTGGCGAATTTGACAATAGTGTTCTGTGGAAAATGCCAAGAGTCCTGCTCGGTGTTGAGCTGTGAGCACAACCCTCATCTGTGGACGTTGGGCACTCAGACCATCCTCATGAAGTTGGTTTTCTAACCTTTTGTGCAGACACATGCACATTTGTGGCCTTCTGGAGGTCATTTGCAGAGCTCTGGCAGTGCTCCTCCTGTTCCTCCTTGCACAAAGGTGGAGGTAGCGGTCCTGCTGATGGGTTGTTGCCCTCCTACGGCTCCCTCCATGTCTCCTGGTGTACTGGCCTGTCTCCTGGTAGCGCCTACAGCTTCTGAACACTACGCTGACAGACACAGCAAATCTTCTTGCCACAATGCGCATTGATGTGCCATCCTAGATGAGCTGCACTACCTGAGCCACTTTTGTGTGTTTTAGAGTCCATCTCATGCTACCACGAGTGTGAAAGCACAACCAACATTCAAAAGTGACTAAAACATCAGCCAGAAAGCATTGGTACTGAGATGTGGTCTGTGGTCCCCACCTGCAGAACCACTCCTTTATTGAGTGTGTCTTGATAATTGCCAATAATTTCCATCTGTTGTCTATTCCATTTGCACAACAGCACGTGAAATTGATTGTCAATCAGTGTTGCTTCCTAAGTGGACAGTTTGATTTCACAGAAGTTTGATTTACTTGGAGTTATATTCTGTTGTTTAAGTGTCCCCTTTATTTTTTGAGCAATGTAGTTTTTCCTTATGTACATACAACAAAATAGCCTATTCTGAACAGTCACTCGAAAGAGCCGTAACACTATACAATTATAAAATGCCATATAGGCTATAAGTAGCAGTATAAATATAATGCAGACTTACATAGCACACTTTGGATAAAAGTTGAAGAAAGACTCGCAATGTTGACAGGTCAAATTGTGACAGATACGGCTGTTTCACTTCCCCGTTTGGTAGTTTCTATCTTGTAACAGCTTGTACTACTATTATTGCCTGTTATCAACTCGTACCAGTAGTGAAAGTACAGGACGCTAATCTATTTCGATGTACAAAGAACATTATTGTAAGGTCACTGCTGCCAAGTACCTAATTGTAGAAAAAGTGAGAAATTGGACAGAAAATGATTTTAAATTAGTTTTTTTTTTACAGAAGTTAAATTTGTATAAATGATCTCAAAAGGTTGCACAAGATTTTTTCTTAAAGAGAATTTGTTACCTGTTTTTTTTCTGTCCCATCTGAGAACAATATAAAGTAAGGACAGAGACCTTAACTCCAGTAATGTACAGTATCACTTTCTGAGCTTCTTGCTGTAGTTGCAATAAGACACTGCGTCATCTACTGCAGCTCTGCTAGTCTTCTAATTGATTACCTCCTGTTATGATGTAATCATCACTATTCATAAGCTCTCGCTATCTCCGATTCCCGATACTGATTTACTTATTTTGATCATTTATATAGAGTCAATAATTTTACAGCGCATTACAAACATCATCATCACTGTCCCAATTGAGGCTCACAATCTAAATTCCCTATCAGAATGTCTTTAGAGAGTGGGAGAAAACTGGAGATCCTGGAGGAAACTCATGCAAACTAGGGGGGGAATATACATATAAATTTCCGGGACGCTCCGTGCTGAAACACCCCTACTTCTACAATGGGTAATTTAACCTGTGAAAACTTTACTATATGACTTCTATTGATTTCTTTGGGCTAACGTTGGCCATAAAGATAGATGTATATATCATTGAGCTTCCATTCCTTGTAATAGGCATCACATGTAAATAGACCTGTCTTTCTAGTATCCCTATATGGGCTGCAGATGCACAATGCATTTTACTAATTACTAGGTCTTTGTGATGGATAAATCTAATTTAAAGGCTCTGTATTAGCATCTGAAATAATATACAGTACAGACCAAAAGTTTGGACACACCTTCTCATTCAAAGATTTTTCTGTATTTTCATAACTATGAAAATTGTAGAATCACACTGAAGGCATCAAAACTATGAATTAACACATGTGGAATTATACATTACACTTTA
>JARQOD010000005.1:506378088-506439087 GCA_033576555.1 Oophaga sylvatica
CAAAGAACATAGAAAGCCCAAACATGTAATGGCGGTTAGACAAGAAGAAATACTGACACAGACAGAAATTAATATGAGCAAACGTTGGGGCCCAAACTTACTAAATAGAAAAGGATAGGAAGGGCACTTACTGCAATCTCAAAAAAACCTGAAAAGCACCAACTCTACTAATTTCAAAAACACCTGAGATCACACGACCTCTACCACCTAAATTAGTTCTCTGGTGTAACCAAAAACAAAACAGCAGCCACTGAAAAAACTGGAAAAAGCAAATGTACAAACATCAGTGGCTGAACTGAACTGAGAGGGCAAAAGCCCCCGAGGGGACCCAGAAGGCCCCACAGAAGTGCAGGACAAAATGCAAAAATCAAGCACAAAAACAAAAAGAACAAAATGTCTTATCTGTTAGCAGGAGGTTCAGACACAACACAGCAGGCTCCCAAAGGAAACAGGAATAAAGGAGTGAGACCAGAACAATTGATCACCGGCAACCCTGATGGGAAGGCGACTCCCTTATATAAGACCAGTCAGTAACACCTGTTTCCCCAAATCCTCACATCTTCTCTGGACAGTCCAGTACGTTTGTAACCACCAGAGGGAGCTTCTGCTCAGAACTCATTTCCAGCCTATTCACAACAGGTGTGTCCAAACTTTTGGTCTGTACTGTATATATATATATATATATATATATATATATACACATATAATGTATATATATATATTACATATATATATATATATAATATACACACATACATGCACACTGCTCAAAAAATAAAGGGAACATGAAAACAACACAATGTAACTTCAAGTCAATCACACTTCTGTGAAATCAATCTGTCCAGTTATGAAGCAACAATGACTGTGAATTAATTTCCCCTGCTGTTGTGCAAATGGAACAGACAACAGGTAGAAATTCTAAGCAGTTAGCAAGACAACCCCTAAAAGAGTCGTTCTGCAGGAGGTGACCACAGACGATTTCTCTGTTCTCATCGTTTTTGGCTGTTGTTTTGGTCACATGTACTGTGAGGTAGCATGAGGCATTGTCTACAGCTCACAGAAATTACTCAGGTAGGCAGCTCATCCAGGATGGCACATCAATGCGAGCTGTGGCAAGAAGGGTAACTGTGACTGTTAGCACAGTGTCCAGAGCATGCAGCATATACCACGAGATTGGCTAATACACCAGGAAACATGGAGGAGGCGGTAAGAAGGCAACAACCCAGCAGCAGGACTGCTACCTCCTCCTTTGTGCAAGAAGGAACATGAGGAGCAGTGAGAGAGCTCTGAAAAATGACCTACAGCAGGTCACAAATATTCATGTGTCTGCTCAAACTGTCAGAAACAGATTCCATGTGGGTGGTTTGAGGGGCCGATGTCCACAAGTGTGGACATCATGTTGTGCTATTTAGTGCTATTGACATTTGTAAGAGAACACTAAGATTGGCAGATTCATCATTGGCACCCTGTGCTCTTCACAGATGACAGCAGGTTCACACTGAGCACATGCGACAGATGTAACAGAGTCTGGAGACGCCATGGAGAACATACTACTGTCTGCAACATCCTGCAGCATGAGCGGTTTGGCAGTGGGTCAGTAATGGTGTGGAGAGGAATTAATTAGCCCTCCATGTGCTAAATAAAGGTACCCTGACTGCCATTAGGTACCGCGATGAGATCCTCTGACCTATTGTGAGATCATATGCAGGTGCAGTGGCACCTGGGTTCCTTCTGATGCATGACAATGTAAGGCATCATGTGGCTAAAGTGCTCCAGCAGTTCCTGTATGATGAAGGCGTTGATACTATAGACAGGCCTACCTGTTCCTCAGACCTGAATCCAATCGAGCACATCTGGGACATCATGCCTTTTTCCATCTACCAACTCCATGTTGCACTACAGACTGTCCAGGAGTTGACTAATGCTTTAATCAGGTCTGGGAGGAGATCCCTCAAGAAAACATCTGCCGCCTCATCAGGAGCATGTCTGGGCATTGAAGGGAGGTCATAAAGGCACATAGAGGCCACACACACTACTGAGCATTATTTCCTTGTCTTGAGGCATTTCCACTGAAGTTGGATAAACCTGTAATTTGATTTTCCACTTTGATTTTGAGTATCATTCAAAATCCAGACCTCCATGGGATATTAATTTTGATTTATATTGATCATTTTTATGCTTTAATGTTATCAACGCATTCCACTATGTAATGAATAAAGATTTGTTACAGGAATATTTCATTCAGTTATATTTAGGACGTGGTATTTTAGTGTTTCCTTTATTTTTTTTTTGAGCAGTGTATATAAATATTTTTTTTCTACACAGTTAATTCTCTTTTCCATTAGATCTATGACATCACATAATTAAAAACTGAGTAGCTGAATCCTTCTGTACTCTATGTAGAAATAGGTCAATTATCCCTGCATGAGTCATGAGTGACTGCAAAAGTCAATCGCAGGGGGAGGAAAGAGCAACAGACTTCCTATTTCTATTTAGAGCAGAGAAAAGAGAATAATTATTTGTTAGAAAGGCAAAATGAGCAATTGTAAGTACACAGTGCTATATATTGTGATGACTGCAATATATTAGGAGAATAAAAACTTGGATGGGAGAGTTTCTTTAAAAATAAAAATGAGAAATCTTGCAATTTCCACACTAGTCACTGGGGCAACTTTGACTTTATCTTTTGTATTGACGCATCTAATTAGATTATGCAAAGGTCATTGTGAAGGCATGGGGAAAAGGGTCAACTGTGGCTTTTTCTATTATGAATGGTGGATACTGTGGAGATGTTACCTATCATTGTCATCCTGCCTCTGCTGAAAAGTCTTCCTGAAAGAACAGGAAGTAAAGCAGCCCCAGTGGCCAGTGTGAAAATTGCAAGATTACAATTTTTTTAATAGATTTCATTTTAAAAAAAAACACATTACAAAAAAATATTTAAACAATAGATCATTTTCTGATTACATGTTCCCTGTAAGGACTCTCCTGTTTTGTCTTATAAACAGTGTAAAAATGTCACCGCACCATACTGGTGTCTTAGTACTAAACTATATGTTGCTGAAATAGTATCCTGGATTTTTTCCATGTGCTTTTTTTCTTTTTGTGGATTGAATGGAGGGGTGTGCCTAAATGGGCTGTCCCCTTTTGTTTTAGTTTATGAGTGAAAATACTAAAGAATGTCTTTTTTCCCCTAGTTCAAATATGTCCTATTACTGAACGGCATATTAATTTAAGAAAATCCAGAATTTGTTTTTCCTAATTTTTTTCTTTAGCGGAATAGCCCAAGTTCATTTATTTGTCTTACATCTGTGTCCATTTTGGTGGCAGTACTGGCGTCATGCAGCGGTGCTGATTTGCATATTGGTAAAGAAGGACTCAGTAATTTTGCTCCAATTTTTAAAAAATGTTTTAAAGACTTGAGTCAAGTGGTTAAACAATCTCTTAAAAAATGGTAAAACGTTCTCACGTGTTACGGCACTGGAATGTATATTATTCATTGAGTGCTGAGCATTTCTTTATTTGCTTTGTTTTTTTTTTCATATCTTGTTTCCATATTTTGAAGATTTAAAAATAGTACACATGAAAATAAGCCACTTTATAATATATCTTATCAGAGAAATCTGCCTTTTTCTCCTCCAGGACTGATCCTTCATTTTCAAAATTCTCAATTTGGAGGTAAAATCTGTATTCAGTGAAGACAGACTTTTGATTATTGATAGGAGATGGCAGCTGATGCTTTTAAAATTTTATGTAGTGGGGAGGCGGGAAGGACTAGAGTAAGCGCTCCTCATCCTTCTTCCTACTCACTAGAGATGAGCGAATTTGTTCGGATTCTGTTCCGAATACGATCGGATTCGAATATTGTTTTGCAATATTTGTCGAACACAGCTGAACGTCATTAGAGTCAATGGGAGTAGAAATTACCGAATATGTTCGGAACCGATCATAAGACAAACATTCGGCCCGAATAGTGTTCGAATATGGTCTGAATATGTCAAAATCAGATTTGGGGCCAAAATGCGAACAAATTCGCTCATCTCTACTCCTCAACTCTACATAGAATCTTATAATGATTAGACAGCAGTAACACAAGTACCAAAAATAATGATTAATCAATTTTTATTATATATTCATAATAATAAAATTAAAAAAGCAATTGCATACAAAATATATATATATATAGAAGAAACTAAATAAGAAAGGACATCATTATACACAATAATATTAAATTAGTCTCAAAATGCATAAAATTGTACTATATAGTTACAATTCCTCATAAGTTGTGAACATGCACATGAATGAATATTAGCTGCCTCCATGAACTGAGACAAAAAAAGTCTCCAACGATAAGGTGCCAAATGGCTATTATATCGATTGGCATTATTAGTCAGAGGGATAATATCCCTTATAGCATTATCTGCCAAAAGAAAGTGCCAATAACACACAGGAAAATAGAAGGCACAATTAATTAAAATGTTTGAAAGTAGACTTATATAAGGTGCAATGTCCGAGCTCTAGTTTCTCTACCCCGACGTGCGTTTCGTCCACACTTCTTCAGGGGCTTGTCGGAGTAGAGAGACGTTGGATCTTAAATAGAAATGCCTGTCCAATAGCGCAGCCTGAGGCAGCGCACGTGTCATGCTGGCGTTGCTAGGAAGCATGATGCGGTGCACCCCGTACTTCCGCCTCAGCCTTCCAAGCTGACGCGTCATCTCTGGTCTATGGACTGTCTATGACGTGTCAGCTTGGAAGGCTGAGGCAGAAGGACGGAGCGTGCCGCATCATGCTTCCTAGCAACGCCAGCATGACACGTGCGCTGCCTCTGGCTGTGCTATTAGACAGGCATTACTATTTAAGATCCGATGTCTCTCTACCCCAACATGCCCCCTGAGGAAGTGTGGACAAAACGCGCGTCGGGGTAGAGAAACTAGTGCTCGGACATTGCACCTTATGTAAGTCTCCTTTCAGACATTTTAATTAATTGTGCCTTCTGTTTTCCTGTGCATTATTGGCGCTTTCTTTTGGCAGATAATGCTATAAGGGATATTATCCCTCTGACTAATAATGCCAATCAATATAATAGCCATTTGGCACCTTATCGTTGGAGATTTTTTTTTAGTCTCAGTTCATGGAGGCAGTTAATATTCATTCATGTGCATATTCACAACTTATGAGGAATTGTAACTATATAGAATCGTCTATATTTTTGTCCCCTTTGCAAGAAATAAATAGAACACTGAATTGAACATTGTTCGCTTCATAAGAGCTGCCAGGTCCATAAATTTGAAGCTTCAGAGAATTATCATATTAATATTTTTGAATTAAATTCTTAAATCTCAACATATTAGTAGCTGGCATTCTCTGCAAATATGCATTAAAAAGGAATAATATATTTTACAGCCGTAAGCCAGGACAATTCTGGAAATGTTAAACTATGGAGAGCTCGAAAGGGGAATATGTAGGTACTTTATTGAATACCAACCTATTTCTTAAGTCCCCATTCTGTATTCCCTCCACTACTCTACTGAGAGGCATTTCCGAATATCCATCAACCTTTTTGTAAAATATGACTTTCATATCTTAGCTGAGCTTTCCAGATTTTCATGAAAAATATTTCCCATTGGAACTATAATAAACCATTTATATGAGTGTGTTTCAAATTCTGATCATTTATATTTAATGTATCAAAATATTCTGCAGTACCCTGAACGTAATACTGCAACCAATAAAACAGCAAAGCAATAATGTGATGCCTAACAGTACATAAAATGAATATTGCTTATAGGACTAGAGTGAAAGGAAAAGCTCAAGTACAAGATGTCTCTGATCAACCAACGGATCATTTGTCAGTAGGCCACCGGTGTGAGTGGAGACATGTGACAAGAAAATGAGAAGCGTCAACAATCCGCCTTTACACCATCTTTCAGCTTTTTTTCCCATAGTTTTTGCCATCACGTTGACAGGAGAAATCCAGCCGGCAGACAGAAAGAATATAAATGTGATGTTATTTACACCGTAGAATGAAGCAGTAAATTAAGTATGGTATTGGTATGAGGATAGAAAACTAAAATATCTTTCCTAAGGATCTCTTTACATGTGCAGCTGTTTCAAAAAGATTTCATATGACATTTATCAAACTTACAACAAAGAAAAAAGTAAATTATAAGCAATTGAGGAAGTTGGCCACCTTTGGTGGGGTTCATATTGTACACGTCAAGGGCTCCATGGAGGCTTCCTTCTTCTGAAGTTCTAAAAAACAGAATTTTGGGTGAAACCTTCCACTGAACAACATTAGTGAAGTAAATAGAGTCACTTTTGTCTGAATTCCGTTTCGGCAGTCTCCACTTTTCTGAGGCGGGAAAAAAATGTAGTCAATGCACTTTTGTGCCCACCTCAAAAAGGTAGAGAGAATCGAAACTGAACCAACATAGCAAAACGTAACTCTATTTGCTTTATTAAGTAATGGCTCGTCGGGGGTTTCACCTGATTGCCATATTTCAGGGCTTCAAAAGGAATCCCTGTGGAAAAACTGATGTGAGATAGTCTTAGGCAACCTCTAGCTCTTCTCCAACTTCCCTCTATTAGAGAAGCCTCATTTTGGAGGACCAATATGAAAAAATGGATTTGACTGGCTTCACCAAATGCTTAGGATAAAGGTTACCCTTCCTGGTGACCTTCATTTGCCTCCTGATACCTCCTAGGCTGAAATTACCCAATGGCTCCTGTATGGTGGCACAGCTGCACATTTGCACAACGACAAAAAATCTAAATTCTCCAGAATGCAGATTTTTGCAAAATTTGAGTATAATTCAATTCCACTAGATCATGAGTGTTTTTGGCATGTTTGATAAAATATGACTATACTTTTAGAGTTCGTTATCGTCCTATAGCAGTACTTTTAGGGCTATAGACAGTGTGTCCTTATTCAACCCTATTCCCCACTAGTTTACTGCACTAAAAAAAAGTGAATTAAAAAAAAAATCCCTACCCTAGTATAAAACAGTGAGGAGCAAGAAGAAAACCAATGTCTATTAGGTTTGTGTTTACAGTAATTAAATGGAACCTGTCTCGTTAAAAAAGAACTATTAACCTGCAGATATGGAGTTAATCTGCAGGAAATGGAGTTGAAATAGCGTACGGCTGCCGCGCTAAAAGCCCGGCTACCAGGGCGATATTAACTTTATTCCTACCTGCAGCCTCCAGCTTTCAATAATAATGGCATGGGCAGTGCGGCTTCAGTCACCTTTCAGTTCATAGTGAGTGACGGTTGTAACCATACCTCAGCACTTATTGACAGCAGACCCAGCATTGTATCAGTGCAGAGCCGGCTGTCAGTCAATGCCGGGGGTTGGTTACAGCTATGTACTGAGAGGTGACTGAAGCCGCACCGACCACACCATTATGATTGGAAGCCAAATGGTTGCCTGGAGAAATAAACTACAATTTCTCCTGGCAGCGGGGCTTTCAGTGTGATGACCGGATGGTTTTACAATGCCATTACCTGCAGATTAACCCCATATCTGTAGGTTAATAGCGCTTTTTTCACATGACAGGTTCCCATTAATGCTTCAATATTTACTATACAGTAGACTATAATTTTATCTTTGGTTTATTTTAAACTTTTATTTTAAAAATCCCCTTGTAATGATGGCAGAAGGTGTTATACACACTACTGATGTCTATCAAGATGCTTATTATGTGACAAAGCTTGTCATACAGTTCCATTAGTAATGCTCTATGTTGTTAGTAATTACGTAAATATATAGGAAATTCTATTTTCCAATAAGTAAAACTTGTCTCAGGTGCAAGAAGCGTTCATTATCATTTATTACTCATCTTTGGAACCTCTGGAAACTTGTGATTTGTATCAAAGTCATTCTAAAAAGTAAGGGTGTAATTAATGGAAGACTGTACATGGGCCTGCGAATGGTAGATGTCAGCTATTGCGTGATGGGCAATCATCAATCATCCATTGTCAGTTATTTCTGTCTCGGTGAGTAAGCCTTTATTTAAAGCATAAAGTAAGAATGCTGCCAGACCACAGGAACAAGCCCTGAGCTGTTTGCAGGTGCTGCTATTCACAGCTGTCAATTAAACCCTTGACATTTCCATAATGGCCAAGAGGCAAAGCATATGCAATTGATACTTTATATATCCAGGAAAAAATATATATAAATTTTTTTACCCAAAACAATAATAATACACGTAACTATATAGAACGGATGTGTGCAATATTTTTATTATTATTGTTATTATTATTGTGATTATTCACCATATTAGTATTATTATTCACATTATTATTAGCAGTAGTATTATTACTACGGTGCGCTACACTAGTGTATAAAAAAATCGGTCCTATTCTCATCCAGAAAAGTTAGACAAATGGAATCTGTATGGTTTACCTTTTGTCATGCCAGTGCAATGTGAGTGTGTGATTAATTTCTCAGCTTGGACCAATATGCTATGTGTTTTTAACATCATCTTTTACTTATTATAATACTCTATGTAAACTTAAAAGCTAGTTGACAAAAATAATAAAGCAATTATATATAAAGATATAGATACAGTGGGGAGATAACGGTCGACTATGTAATTTTTATCATAGGTACATTTCAACTGTGAGAGGCAGAATCTTATAAAAAATCCAAAAATCATATTGTATGATTTTTACATAATTAAGTTGCATTTTATTGCATGAAATAAGTATTTGATAGAATATAAAAACAGAACTTAATATTTGGTACAGAAACCTTTGTTTCCAATTACAGAGGTCAGACGTTTCCTGTAGTACCTGACCAAGTTTGCACACACTGCAGCTGGGATCTTGGCCTACTCCTCCATACAGATCTTCTCCAGATCTTTCAGTTTCGGGGCTGTCGCTGGACAACATTGAGTTTCAGCTCCCTACAAAGATTTTCTATTGAGTTCAGGTCTGGAGACAGGCTAGGTCACTCCAGGACCTTGAAATGCTTCTTACGGAGCCACTCCTTAGTTGCCCTGGCTGTGTGTGTTTCGAGTCATTGTCATTCTGGAAGACCCAGCCACAATCCATCTTCAATGCTCTTACTGAGGAAAGGAGATTGTAGGCCAAAATCTCACGATACATGACCCCATCCATCCTCCCTTCAACATGCTGCAGTTATATTGTCCCCTTTGCAGAAAAGTACCCCCCAAAGTATGATGTTTCCCCACCATGCAACATGGTTGGGATGGTGTTTTTGGGGTTGTACTCATCCTTTTTCTTTCTCTAAACACAGCAAGTGGAGTTGAATACCAAAAAGTTTTACTTTGGTCTTGTTACACCCGGTCCCCGTGCTGGCTCTGCACTCCGTCCTGGTCACTCACCTCCTGCTCTTCAAGCTGTCTCTATGCAGCAGTGTGTGCATTGTCTGGAGTCTCATGCTCTCTCTGCTTCTCAGCGTCCTGCTCCCTCTCCCATTTCCTGGCATGCTGCCAGCAGGCCTCCAGGGAGAATGCTAAGGATGCGAGCGTCCCTTCCTCTTCTCTCTCAAAGTGACAGCGCGCATTTTTTGAAAATGTCAATTAACCAATGGCAGCGCACTGATTACTATATCTGGCCACTCCGCCATAGGGGGAGTGCCAGAGCAATGAGTATCTACCATTGCTACATCAGGTTCTGTCTCTGATCTGTCTGGGCTGCGTTAGCAGTCTCTGTGCAACTGCTCATACTATTTGTCTCCACTGAGTATCAGCATCCTGTATCCTGCTATCCCTGACATCCTCTGCAATCATTTGTGCAAATGTCATCCCGTTCTGCCAACAGACATCCGAATCCGTGGACTGTGACAAGGTTACTGGAGCCAGCCTGCTACCATCTACCGGAACCAGGACCTTCTCACCTGTGTCTACCTCTCCATGGTCTCTTCTATTATATCTGTTACCCGTTTTGGTCTCGCTGGGACAGCTGCCACGTGTCCGGGATCTAACTGGAGGTAGTACCTGTGTCCTCCGGGTATTTCATTCCGGTCCTGTTCGAGGGGCCTTACTACAGGTACCCGGGGCTCACTAGTTACTCCCCTTCGGAGCCCCTAGACCGTGGTCCGAGGTTCCACTTCAAAAAAAATTAACCATCACCATCACTGCCTCCGCTTCCATTCGTTACAGGTCTCGTGACCACATGACCTTCTCCCATGCCTCCCTGGGTCATGCAGATGGTAATAGACGAATTTCAAACAAGTCTGGACATGTGCTGGTATGAGCATGGGGACCTTGCGTATCCTGCAGGATTTTAATGTTTAATGTTTTACTAAGGCTACTTTCACACTTCAGGCTTTTTGAATCAGGCGCGATCCGGCGTGTTTTTAAAAAAACGGATCCGGTACCGGATGCGTTTTTTTTAGCATTGACTTACATTAGCGCCGGATCGCGCCTGATGTCACTGCGTTGCATCTGTTTTTGGCCAGATCCGTCGGAAATGTACATTCCGGCGGCCGGACAAGACGCTTGCTGCAACGTTTTTTTTTTTTCCGGAGCCGCCTGACAGTGCCTGAATCGGCACTTCAGGCGGCCGGAAATAATGCAAACCTATGGAGCCGGACCAGTGTTTTGCAATCGAAAATGATCCGTCCAAGGTCTCTCTCTCTCTCTCTCTCTCTCTCTCTCTCTCCTCGGTCCAGACATTCGTACTAGCATTTTCAACATGGAAAATTTTATCTTTCCAGGTTGAAAAGGTCAGGACGGATCAGGCAAAAAACCTGATCAGTTGCATCAGTTTTTTTAAATCAGCGCCGGATCCGTCCTATCAGGCATAGGACGGATTATGCCTGATTCAAAAAACCTGATGTGTGAAAGTAGCCTAACAGTAATGTTTGAGGCTGTGGTTCTCCCATGTAGTTCTGGGCTGATTCTTTAACTTTCTCAGAATCATCTTGTGTTTTTTTCCAACAGTTGATTCCTTCTCACAAAGCTGCTTGCCTATTGTCCTGTAGCCCATTCCAGCTTTTGCGGGGCTACAATTGTTTACCTGGTGTCCAGCTCTTTGGTATTTGCCATGTTGGAGAGGATGGAGTCTGATTGATCTCCATTAATAACACCAGGGCTTCAGATCAGCTGTGTTTTTGAACAATTAACAGCTGACAAAAACCCCAAGCTCCATTACCCTGATTGCCTCCACACCATTGCAGTCGGGAAGGGCGAAGGCAAAGCACCAGACTTAGAGCATCTAGGAAGGGCCCATTAACCATAAACCTTCCCCGCCTGATAATACCAGCGCACAGCTGTCAGCTTTACTTTTGCTGGTTTCAAAAAAATAGGGGGAACTCCATGTCGTTTGTTTAATTTATTTATTTATTAGGCTACAAAAGCATAAAAAGTTGTAGAATAAACTCCACATGAAAGGCACTAAAGATTGCAATTTTTAAATATGTAGGGGATGTGTAATTATATACAGTCATGTCCGAAAGTGTTAGCACCCATGAAATTGTTGCAGAAAATGAAGTATTTCTCCCAGAATTTATGGGTGCACAAGCCAAAATCAGATTCCATATGGATAGTGCATTCTATTTTAAAGGATACATTGCCATTCTTAAGGTAGGAAAATGTATTTGGTCTTGCAAACTTTTTTACAGCTGATGTACAAAAAAAGATGACACATGAATGTCGTAAAAAATGGACATATGAATGTCACATGGATGTCATACGGATGGAATACGACTGACAATAAATATGAAAATTATCTGTTTTTTGTGGATGAAAATTGGATGATTTTTCATATGCTTATCTAACCCTGGCCAAAGGCCGGTTTTACACAGTCGGCAGTCACAGTCCGAATACGAACTTTGATGTCTGGTTGTTTTTTTCTATTTGATTAACCATGTGTTTTGTGCTACCTGCACTCGATGAATTTTAACACATCATGCGTCTTCTTGGCTCCATTATTTGAAATTTAACCCTATAATGTGTCTTTGTCATGTTGCTTGCATATGTTTTTTTTGTCCTGAGGAAAAAGTTTGCATACTTTGAAACGCGTAGACAAATAAAAGACTCCAGACTTATTTGTGCGTGTGTAGATCTACGATTTTACCAACCAGCAGCGTGGGATTATCCACAACTCCCCCCTTCTATGCTGAAATTCTAGTCTAAGAACCCATGGACCTGCAGCAACTAGGATTTTATGCTTTAATATCATTGTTTGATCACAACCATACCAGCTTAGTATGATCTTTAATTATATCTCTATTGGTAACCGGATAAGACCCTATTGTGCTTTTCTTTGCTCCCTAGTTTCTCCGGTTTTACACATTTGGCAGTCATAGTCCGAGTAAGAACTTTGATGTCCAGGCCAGCTGTGAATCTGCTGACTTGAACTCAAAGGCCTCATATATGAAATTCGATTAACGGCAAAATTATTCAATGCAAATTGAATGTGCCTTATTGTCATCTGGACACCCAAAGCAAAATAATTGTAGGATGTAAAAGAAAAGAGATTACTACTCACCTCATGGCTCACCTTTCCCATCCATGCAGCCCCCCGTTCAGTCCTCTGCACCTCTTCTTTTCCCATTCCCCCATCGCGTGCATTCTCTTAGGCTATTTCACTCCAGGCCTAGCCTTCTAAAGTATCTAGGCCTCAGCCATAACCACAGCTAGCAACCATTTTGATGAATTTTCACAAAATCTGTGTTCTGGAGAATATGAAATTTTTGTAAAATGTAAGAATTAATTTTTACTCAAATCAATATGCCATCTCTAATTATAAATTATGCAAAAAAAACAAAAAACGATTAGTTAAATATAAACACCATCACCACTATCTTAAATGATTAATAGTATATATTAGATTATTAAAAGTAGCCTACAAGCAACTGTTGAGTCAACTAAGCAAGTTTTCTTTGTTTTCCATTTTTTTTGTTGAGATCTATAATTTGCTGAAAATTTCTAGAATCTGAGCTGTTGTTTTGGAACTCCTATGTCGTAACGTCAGAACATCAAAGATCTTGGCTTCTTATCAATCATTCCTAATAGATAGCTGATAACAATACATAATGGCTTCTTTGAGCCCATATTTTAAACCTGATTGTAGTTCTGAAGGATTATGCTGGTAGAGGAAAAGGTATAACTAAAAAGACACTGCAATAATCTTATAAAGAGAAAAACTTGATAAATGTTGGATTCCAAGCTTTTATTACAAGACATTAAAATATAATTCAATTTGTGTAACACGTCATTCATCAAAGAAAATATAATGAAGTAAAACAACAGAAAATATGTTTTTAAATCTCATGTACAAATAAAACAATCTACAATAGGATTTTTTAAAATAATTATGAAATGTCAAAAAAAATCACAATTAGTTTTAAGAATATGCTATATTATATATATATAGGAATCCAAAATCAAGGGCAGCACACCTTTTTAAGTGAAGAAAGAGCTACTTTACTTTAGCCCATAATGGTGACGTTTTGGTCCAAAAAATGCGGACCTTTCTCAAGCATGAGAAAGGTCCGCATTTTTTGGACCGAAACGTCGCCATTATGGGCTAAAATAAAATAGCTCTTTCTTCATTCAAAACGGTGTGCTGCCCTTGATTTTTGGATTCCTGCATTTGAAGTTTGGTGTTTGCCTGGGGGGCTTTGCACCCGACTTTCTGTTTTCTTTTGTGTTGCTCTTTGTGGTTCTGCTTTGTGGTTCTTCTTTAATTACAATTTGAAGTTTTCTGTTAATTAGATTTCGGTGCACAAGGGCCGGACTGTACATTGGTCTTCGCCTCGTCTGTGATTCTCCAGCCCTTAACCTGCTTCCGGTCTGTGAATGACCTATCTCCTTTGTTTGAAGGCTGAGCAGCGACCAGTAATTCAAAGGTTAGAAGAAGGTGGAAGGACCTTAGAGTGGCTGCTAGCCATGGCATAACAACGTTGTGCGACTTCCTTGAGACCTGGTTCCGACGTGCTAGAATGGCACCAACGCTGAAGGTGAGTATAGGCTGTTTTTAGTTTATACTGGGGAATATAAAATTTAGCAAATGAGAAGAGGTTCTCCGAGTAGTGGACAACCCATTTTATGAATTTGGCACAGCTTTCTCCAGCGCACAGTTTATTAACCCAGGCGTAGATTCTAGTAATAGGGGCTTATCTGAATTTGAGCCTGTGGCATAATCCATATGGTGATTTCCAGTCCTATGCTTAGTAAGACTTAAGGTATGCACATAAACAATATCGCTAAAGGATCGCATAAAACTACTATTTAGCGATCCTGTTAGCGTGTTTTCAGTGCGGCGCTTCAGCGACGAGCTCTGCTGTGATCTCCTCGTCGCTGGAATCGCTCCGGACCCTATTTTCTCGTCGGCGCTCCCCTGGTAAGTTCTATCGTGTGGCACTTTTCTGCGATTTAGCGTACTTTTACGCTAAGTCGTTAAAAATCGCTACGCGATAGCGTCGTTAACTATTCGCTAAATGTGGCGCATTAGCGATATAGAAACAATCCGCTAGCGATCGCATTAGTATGCGTGTTATAGTGATCGCTAGGGGATTGTTTAGTGTGGCAGTACTTACACTTTTTGTCATAATGACAGATTTTTACATGACTTCTCTTGAATAATATTTTTCTAAACAGTTCCTCATTGTACAGGATCATTTTAGCCAAAATGTTTGACCACCCCTGCTACCCATTAATATAGAAGAATCGTCTCTGCATATTTCACTTTCTTTCTTTTTTGCATCTGTGATATTCTCAAGGTGAGACACCGAGATGACGACACCGTATAGAACAGGTTCCCAAACGACGAGTTGCAAACAAAAAGCTCTTTGACGTTTACATACAGAGAAACATTTTTCTATAATGTCAGATGGCTTGTCATAATAAAGGGCTAATCTGAAAAATCAGTATGCAACAAATGCAAAGCAAGAGATTAATGAATGACACCTGAAAAATAAATGGCATTCGCAGTCAGCAAACTTTCTTAAACCCAGTGTTAAAGGAGGGGTCGAGAAGGAATCATTGTCTACACAATTTGCCTCTAGGCACTAAAGCAACGAAAGCATTTAATACCTATAATTATTTTAATAAGCCCGAGCTTAAATCTAAAAAAACATAATTTGGTTAATATGCTACACAAGTACATAATTTATTTAATTGCAAGAAAAATATAATAAAAAACTTAGATGCCGACATAGCAAAAGTAAAAAGGAGGGGTACACGTAATACAACATGACTAGAATGGTTTCTAAAACATAAAAAAATGGTTTCTATGAAATATCTATCTAGTGGATCTAAACGGCAAAAAGCTTGGAATGCAATAAGTAAGGCAAAGAGTCTAGCGTAACTTTTAGTTCTTCACACTTTAGTATTCCCAAGAATGTATGGACTATAGTGCAGTCAGAAATAGAGCTAAGAGGAGCCAAGAGTAGAGTTGAGCAAAATGTTTTTCAGGAACTTAGTTCAGTGACCACATTGGTTGCCTTTGGATGATGAACAAAGGTATTGAGAACTTCCTACTACTGCGATATCCTTAGTGTGCCTTGTGAATATTAGGCCTAGCGTCATCATTAAATTGCTGTACGACACAAGCATAATGTCGCAGTGGGCTACGAATCAGAAGAGATACCGGAAATCCCGCAGGTAGTATTGGTTTGTGATCTGGTACAGCAGTCATTGGATACTGACATGATTTCTGTGTCCTGTAAATCTTTTTGCTCACCTCTAATCAAGAGTGGACAATTCAGGTTGCAGAGGATGGGACATTGTCAGAGGATTGGACAAAGGTCAAAACCAAGAGTGGGACAACATGTACCAGGATACAAATCCAAGAAGCAAGACAGAAGCAAAATCCAGCAGTAAAAAAGTCATGGTCAGGATTGAGTCAAAGTAGAAGTCAGGACCAAGAGGCACACAAAGGATCTAAATCACTCAACAGGTAAAATCCTGAGGCCAAGTCAGACCTCTTTAAATAGGATACCAGAGTTGACATCATCATACAGTTCTGGTTGCAATGGCAGTAGAGAGACAAAGAGCCATGACTGAGACTAACAGAACCATGGCTGCTAGCATAAAGAATTGCTGGAGTAGAAAGAGGTCGGGTTGACTAGTCTCAAGCTTCTGCCACTAGCACATGGAGAGATGAATAATAATTTGGAAAAATAATGAATAAAATGTATTTAGATATAAAAAGAGATTTATAGGAGTAAATAAATGGCCTGTACACAGAAATTTGGTAAAAAGGTGGATGTTTCGTACAGCTAGAGAAAAAAGTTTAATCTGCCAGATGCACAAATGCTTCTTTACTGTAAACATTGTCATATTCATCAGATGAATGTTAGCCGAACTAGATGTCCATCTAATGAATATGGGGTGTTCGGCAATGGTAGATGTTAGGGGAGTGAGGGATGAAGTGTGTTGGATTTAAATGGAACCTGTCAGCAGGCTTTTCCCATATAAAGTATGGTCAGCACCTGTAAGCCCTATGTGACAGCATTCTAAAATGCTGTCTATATGCTGCTAATGTGCTCTCCATCAAACAAAAAATAGCTTTTATTATACTCACCTATGGGCCAGTCTGGTCTGATGAGCGTTGCTATTCTTGATCCAGCGCCAACTTTCTTCTTGCTTCGCATGGATGGCGCGTCCAACGTCATCCATGCAGTGTCCACGGCATTGCACTCCTGCACAGGCACACTTCTCTCTGCCCTGCTGAGGGCACAGCAAAGTACGGTAATGCGCATGCATGGGGAAAGGCCACAGAGCGCTAGTGCATGCTCACTACAAGGCTTTGCCCTGCCCTCGGTAGGGCAGAGAGAAGTGCGCCTGTGCGATGCCAAGGACACTGTGTGGATGACATAAGATGCGTCATCCACACAAAGAAAGAAGAAAGGAGGAGATGAAAAAGAACAGCAATGCCCATCAGACCGGGCCGCCCCGTAGGTGAGCACAATAAAAGTTATTTTTTGTTCTAGTGAGACTTATACACAGCATCTAGAATGCTGTCACATAGGGCTTACTGTTATGTTTTGGTAGCTGAGGAGAGCAGGCAAAAACGGCAATACACCAGAGAGGTTGGAATCTACTGGATTGCAGTACCCTGACTAACCACCACAACTAAAGGCAGCCGTGGAGCGTACCTACGTTGGTCCTAGACGCCTCGTCACAGCCTGAGAAGCTAACTACACCTAAAGATAGAAAGAGGAAAACTATCTGCCCTGGAGCAGATCCCCAAAGAACATAGGAAGCCCCCAAACATGTAATGGCGGTTAGACAAGAGGAAATACAGACACAGACAGAAAATAGTATGAGCAAACGTTGGGGCCCAATCTTCCTAGAAAGAAAAGGATAGGAAGGGCACTTACTGCAATCCCAAAAAACCCTAAAAAGTACCAACCCTACTAATTACAAAAACACCTGAGATCACACGACCTCTACCACCTAAATTAGTTCTCTGGTGTAACAAAACTAAGCCGCAGCCACTGAAAAAACTGGAAAAGGCAAATGAACAAATAACAGAGGCTCAGATAAACTGAGAGGAGCACAAGCCCCCGGAGGGGACCTGGCTGACCTCCACAAGAGTGCAGGAAACAATGCAAAAAGCAAGCACAAAAATACAAGCAGGAAAAATCTTATCTGTTAGCAGAAGATGCAGGCAAAACACAGCAAGCTTCCAAGAGAACCAGGAACCAAAGTTGAGACAAGAACAATTGATCACCGGCAACCCTGATGGGAGGGAACCTCCCTTATATAAGACCAGTTCTGTAACTCTTGATCGCCAATCTTCACAAATTTCATTGAATGGTTCAGTACTGTTTGTAACCACCAGAGGGAGCTCCCGCTCAGAATTCATTTCTAACACATTCACAACAGTACCCCCCCTGAGGAGGGGTCACCGAACCCTCACTTGGGCAACCAGGTCGGTCAGGATGAGCTCTGTGATACGCACGGATCAGTCTCCTAGCATGGATGTCCGAAGCAAACACCCAAGAATTGTCCTCCTGACCATAACCTCTCCACTTAACCAAATACTGGAGTTTCCGTCTAGAAAAACGAGAATCAATATTTTCTCAACCACATACTCCAGATTGCCCTTAACCAAAACAGGGTCAGGAGGCGCAGCCATAGGAACCACTGGCTCGACAAACCTCTTCAATAAGGACTTGTGGAACACGTTATGGATCTTAAATGTCCCAGGAAGAAGTAAACGAAAGGAAACAGGATTAAGAATCTCCATGATCTTATAAGGTCCAATGAATCTAGGCTTAAACTTAGGAGATGCAACTCTCATAGGGATATTTCTTGAGGACAACCAGACCAAGTCCCCCACTTCAAACCGAGGACCATCAGTCCTATGCCGGTTGGCAAACCGCTGGGCCTTCTCCTGAGAGAGGGACAACCTCTCCACTACCTGGTCCCAAATCTGCTGCATACGCTCCACAACAGAGTCAACACCTGGACAGACAGAAGCCTCCATCTGTCCCGAAGAAAATCGAGGGTGAAACCCAAAATTGCAGAAAAATGGAGACATCAAAGTGGCAGAGCTAGCCCTATTATTAAGAGCAAACTCAGCCAAAGGCAAAAAAGAGACCCAGTCATCCTGATCAGCAGACACAAAGCATCTCAGATAAGTCTCCAATGTCTGGTTTGTTCTCTCAGTTTGTCCATTGGTCTGAGGATGAAAAGCCGAGGAGAAAGACAATTGAACACCAAGTTTAGAACAAAAAGTCCTCCAAAATCTGGAAACAAACTGGACTCCTCTGTCAGACACAATGTTCTCAGGAATGCCGTGTAACCGAACCACGTGCTGAAGGAACAAAGGCACCAATTCAGAGGAGGAAGGCAACTTAGGTAATGGCACAAGATGTATCATCTTGGAAAACCTATCACAAATCACCCAAATAACGGTCATTCTCTGAGAAACAGGGAGGTTGGAAATGAAATCCATAGAGATATGGGTCCATGGTCTCTTGGGCACAGGCAATGGCATCAACAAACCACTAGAGCGAGAGCAAGGCTTGGAGCGAGAGCAAGTCCCGCAGGACTGCACAAATTCCCTGACGTCACGAGACAAAGTAGGCCACCAAAAGGACCGACTAACCAAGTCTCTGGTACCAAAAATTCCGGGATGACCGGCCAACGCGGAACAATGAATCTCAGACATCACACTCTTTTTCCACCGGTCTGGGACAAACAATTTCCCAATAGGGCAGCGCTCGGGTTTATCCTCCTGACACCCTTCCAGAGCCAGTCTCAAATTGGGCGAGATTTCGGAAAGAACTACACCCTCTTTCAAAATAACAGCAGGATCAGATAACTCAGGAGAGTTCGCAAGGAAACTCCTCGATAGGGCATCCGCCTTAACATTCTTAGTGCCAGGAAGAAAGGAAACCACAAAATTAAAACGTGTGAAAAACAAGGCCCACCTGGCCTGTCTAGGATTAAGTCGCTTGGCTGATTCCAGATAAACCAGATTCTTATGGTCCGTGAGGACCACCACCTGATGTTTGGCTCCCTCCAGCCAATGTCTCCACTCTTCAAAAGCCCACTTCATGGCCAATAACTCCCGATTACCCACGTCATAATTACGTTCAGTTGGAGAAAATTTTCGAGAGAAAAAGTCACAAGGGTTACTTTTAGAGGTCTCTGGATCTCTTTGGGACAAAACGGCACCTGCCCCAATTTCAGAGGCATCAACCTCCACCTGAAATGACAGAGAAACATCAGGCTGCCGATAGAACAGGAGCAGAAGTGAATCTCTGCTTAAGTTCCTGAAACGCAGAGACTGCCTCAGGAGGCCAATTCACCACATCAGAACCCTTTTTGGTCAAATCAGTCAATGGTTTAACAATAACAGAGAAATTACCAATAAATTTACGATAAAAATTGGCAAAACCCAAGAATCTCTGAAGAGCCTTTAATGAAGTAGGTTGGACCCAATCACAGATGGCCTGAACCTTGACCGGGTCCATTTCAATAACAGATGGGGACAAAATGAATCCCAGAAATGAGATCCTCTGTATGCCAAAAAGACACTTTGATCCCTTCACATACAGAGCATTCTCTCTCAAAATCTGGAACACAGTCCGAACATGTTTCACATGAGAGTCCCGGTCATTGGAAAAAATCAAGATATCATCCAAATAAACAATCAGAAATTTATCCACAAAATCCCTGAAAATGTCATTCATGAAGGACTGGAAGACAGAAGGAGCATTAGTGAGCCCAAAGGGCATCACTAGGTACTCAAAATGCCCCTCTGGGGTATTGAATGCCGTCTTCCATTCATCCCCGTGCTTAATGCGAATAAGGTTATACGCCCTCCTGAGGTCATAGCTTGGTAAACCAAGTAGCATTTTTCACCCTGGAAAACAGGTCAGAAATCAAGGGTAACGGATATTGATATTTCACAGTGATATTGTTCAAGAGACGATAATCAATACACGGCCTTAATGAACCATCCTTTTTGGCCACAAAGAAAAAACCAGCACCCAAGGGTGAAGAGGATGGTCTGATATAACCCTTCTCCAATGACTCCTTGATATAAGACCGCATAGCGTCATGTTCAGGTACAGACAAGTTAAAAAGGCGACCTTTAGGGAATTTACTACCAGGCACTAATTCAATAGCGCAGTCATAGCTCCTATGGGGAGGCAAGGATGCAGATTTACTTTCTCTAAGCACATCAGAAAAATCATTCAAAAAGTCAGGAACATCCCGAGCCTGGGTAGAGGTAGAAAAAACAGGAGTGTTGGCATTAACACATTGGCAGCCCCAACCGGTTACAGACACAGATTTCCAATCCAAAACAGGATTATGAGACTGTAACCAAGGGAAACCTAGTACAATTATGTCATGCAGATTATACAGCACCAATAATTTGCAACTCTCCTGATGATAAAGTTCAACCCTCATCATTACCTGAGTAGAGAACTGGGGTTTATTCTCAGCCAAAGGGGTAGAATCAATCCCCAGTAGGGGAATAGACTTCTGTAGGGGTATCAAGGGAAACCCACAATGTTTAGCAAAATCAAAATCCATCAGGTTAATAGCTGCTCCAGAATCAACAAAAGCCTGAGCAGAAAATGTGGACAGGGAGCAAATCAGGGTAACAGTCAACAGAAATTTAGTCTGAACACTACCCAAGACAACTGAGCGTGCAAAACGTCTTCCCCGCTTAGGGCAGACTGAAATAGCATGAGAGGCGTCACCACAGTAGAAACATAACCCATTGCGTTTTCGAAACTCATGACGCTGTGCCCCAGAATCCACTCTATCACACTGCATGGGTTCAGAAGCTGGTTCACAAGGCAACACTATTCCACGCATACCTCTACGCTCACGCAAACGTCTGTAAATTTGAATCGCTAATGACATAGAATCATTGAGACCAGAGGGAGCAGGGAAACCCACCATAACATCTTTTACATTCTCTGACAGACCCTTCCGAAAAAGGGCTGCCAAAGCATCATCATTCCATTTGGTCAGGACTGCCCACTTACGAAATTTCTGACAGTATAACTCAGCGTCCTCAAGCCCCTGATTTAATGCCAACAAGGTTTTTTCAGCTTGATCAGTGACATTAGGTTCATCATACAATAACCCCAGAGCCAGAAAAAATGCATCGACATTACTCAAAACAGGGTCCCCAGGTGTCAGGGAAAAAGCCCAATCCTGAGGATCGCAGCGCAGGAGAGAGATGATAATTTGAACCTGCTGCGCTGCGTTCCCTGAGGACTTAGGTTTTAAGGCAAAAAACAACTTACAGTTATTTTTGAAATTCAGAAATTTAGCTCGATCCCCTAAAAACAAATCTGGCATGGGGATCCTAGGTTCCACAACCGGCAACCCTGCAAGATAGGTAGCAATACTCCAAACTTCAGTGGCAAGCTGATCCACACGGCCAGACAACTGTGCAAGCTCCATTGAAAGAAAAAAAAAATCCTCCTCAGCACTCAGAGAAACAGAGGGGAAAAAAATATATATATCTCTGACAACTCTGACAATCCCTTTTTTTTTTACACTATTTTTCCCTTCTGTGAGTACAATATAATTTTCAGTTTGGCCGGTGATACTGTTATGTTTTGGTAGCTGAGGAGAGCAGGCAAAAACGGCAATACACCAGAGAGGTTGGAATCTACTGGATTGCAGTACCCTGACTAACCACCACAACTAAAGGCAGCCGTGGAGCGTACCTACGTTGGTCCTAGAGCCTCGTCACAGCCTGAGAAACTAACTACACCTAAAGATAGAAAAGGAAAACTATCTGCCCCGGAGCAGATCCCCAAAGAACATAGGAAGCCCCCAAACATGTAATGGCGTTAGACAAGAGGAAATACAGACACAGACAGAAAATAGTATGAGCAAACGTTGGGGCCCAATCTTCCTAGAAAGAAAAGGATAGGAAGGGCACTTACTGCAATCCCAAAAAACCCTAAAAAGTACCAACCCTACTAATTACAAAAACACCTGAGATCACACGACCTCTACCACCTAAATTAGTTCTCTGGTGTAGCAAAACTAAGCCGCAGCCACTGAAAAAACTGGAAAAGGCAAATGAACAAATAACAGAGGCTCAGATAAACTGAGAGGAGCACAAGCCCCCCGGAGGGGACCTGGCTGACCTCCACAATAGTGCAGGAAACAATGCAAAAAGCAAGCACAAAAATACAAGCAGGAAAAATCTTATCTGTTAGCAGAAGATGCAGGCAAAACACAGCAAGCTTCCAAGAGAACCAGGAACCAAAGTTGAGACAAGAACAATTGATCACCGGCAACCCTGATGGGAGGGAACCTCCCTTATATAAGACCAGTCTGCAACTCCTGATCGCCAATCTTCACAATCTTCATTGAATGGTTCAGTACTGTTTGTAACCACCAGAGGGAGCTCCCGCTCAGAATTCATTTCTAACACATTCACAACAGCTTACAGGTGCTTGCCCTACTTTATATTGGAAAAACCTGGTGACAGATTCCCTTTAAAGTATCCAATCTTTTCTTCTTAAAGAGATAAGCTGCTACCAAAGGAGTCTGGTAGCAGCTTCAGACTGATTTACATGGACATTTTTGCCAATAACAACCTTCGAACAAATTAAAACTCTGTGGGGATTAAAAGATTTTAAGTATGATAACTTGGTTAGTAAGAGTTTTGCATATACTGTAGTTGATCTTTAATAAAAGATGTGAGTAGCTGAAGAACAAGTGTTTTCTCAGCCATTGGCTGATCGCTGCCATACTTAATCGGGGTGAACATTCCTACTGACATATTCGTCAATTATCAATGTAAAAGGTCGAGAAGAATAAGTGTAGAAAGGTGGAGAGTAATAGTTATTGGCCGAAAAGATAGCTTTTAAAGTATGGCCCACTGAACAGCTGTAAACCTGTAGCATATAGCTACCTCATTGGTTGATTTTAGTTTATACAGTTGATTACTTCAACAAAGAACTATAGAATTTTGTTGAAAAAATCAGTACCGTATGTAATTCTTGCATTAGGATCTTCAGATTTTCAGTGAATCTGCTCTACTTGTATAGTGGGAGGTCTTATGTATATGTACTATATATTGCAAAAAGGAAATGACTGCATTAACGTTAGCCAAAAATATCACCGATGACTCCACAGCTGTAATCTGGATGTGCAGCGTCGACTTTACACGGGCGGGGCTTAGTTTGGTGTTTTGTTTTTGTAAAGCCTTGTTGGCAGGGGCAACTATCGTGGAAGCAGGGGAAGCAGCTGCCATAGGCCCGGGCTAGCAGGGGTGCCCGTCCTGCTTGCAGCTGTCTCCCCTGCGGCTGTGTTCCGCCGCCATGCCTGAGAGTCGGCCGGTTCCCTGTGCTGGCTGTCATGCTGACAGCCGGCGCAGAGAAGCTGCTGCGTGCCGTCTCCCAGGAATCAATTGCACTGGTGTCTATACAGACGCCAGTACAATTGAAGCTCTGACCGCCGGGTCAGAGCGACGTCTGCAGCGTGATCATGTCATGTGATCACGCTGCTGACGTCACTCGTCGGCGGCGCCCAGAAGGGTGAAGACTGGTGGTGAGTGTGCTCCACTGTGGAGCTGAAGATACCACCGAAGATTAACGGGGGCACATACTGTGTGAGTGATAACTCTGCATTCTTGGCTGCATTACTACTTGAGGGGCACATTACTACTGATGGGAGAATAAGAGGGCTTATTACTAGTTATGGGGGCATAATGTGCCTGCATTAATAGTTATGCGGGACATGGTTACTAGTAATGGTAGCATAAGGGGGCTGCATTGCTACCAGTCCATTATATTATATTGTGTTTCCATAATGTCTGCTTTAAATACAGCTCTGATTTGGGCAAAAAGCTGGCCGTTATGAGACTGAAGAGTATTTTTTGGGCCTAGAGAATTGCTGTGATTTGCTCCGCCCACTGCTATTGGCTCCGCCCACTATCAGAACCCCGCCCCCCCGCCGCCCGTTTGGGAGAGGGGGCCCCGTTCAAAATTTTGCTGTGGGGCCCCGCCATTTCTAGTTACGCCACTGCTTGTTGGATTACTTGAGAAATACAGGGAGGAAACGTTAAATCTTATGGGTTTTTTTACTCCTGACATATAGAACATGACAGTTCTTATGAAACACTGTTGTATCCCTTTTTCATTAAGGCCAGTGTCTACATCTCATTAGCACTTATGACTATTAATTATGAGATTTATGGCTTGCCTTTTGATTATTTATGCACCGTGCTTCACAATGTATAATGGTTACTCTATGTTAATAGTTATTTATGTCACTTTGCTGTGATGTAACTAATGAAAGGAATATGCAATGTATAAAATACATATTATTTCCAACTAGCCAATGATATGGGGCATTGCAGTGAAAAATGGAATCTGACACCGAAAAATTACTTACAGTATTTTTGAGATATTTTAAGCTACTCAAATTACTAAGATATTGAATTGTCTGAAAATGTGCAGTAGTCAACTCCCAGTCACATGACCAGACTGCCATTTTGAACTTTGTGAACACATGTATGGATATTTGGGAATGAAGAAATTTGCTCTTTTTTTAGAGCAGTACAAAAGTACACTTCAGTATAAAATATGCAAGTGAAGTGCAGTGAAATCCATGAATGTGCAAAGGTGTGCTAGTGTGCTTATAATCCACAAAAAAAATTTGCTAAGAGAATTTGGCAATTACCAAAACTGTGTTATATCCTTTTTTACGTCCGTTACAATTTCTATCAATTTCTTAATGTCACAACAGAACAGTCTGAGATTTCAGAAACACAGTCACAGAAGTTCTAATTATCTGCTTTCTGTACATATTCATCGTCATGACTTTTTGTTTAATTTAAGCAGTGCTACAGAAAGGAACGTATCTGATGCAAAATAGCAATGTAACGGAGGTAACATAACAAGCGTTGAGTCCTTTACAGGCATATATTTTTAACATTTACTATACAGTCCAACATTTATATGAAAAAAACATAAGAAATCTGAACCTGTGATATCTCTTTGACCTAATTTTAATGAAAACTTTGCCGGGCACTCTGACTCAGCTGATAAATCCGTAATATCTTGCAGGATTGAAAAATACACTGGAATCCAAGAAATGTAATGCTACGAGTCCGTATTTTAGGCCGCCTTCACGTTTCCTGGTGATTCCTGTACTGTAAAAACCAGTAATGGTGAGATCCGTGGTCCTTGTGACATCCGTGTGTACATATACAATACGATACAATACACTTTATTGATCCCGAGGGAAATTATGGTATCCACAGCAGCGTTACAACAGCATTACAAACAAACCATTACAAACAGCATTACATAGAGTAATTACTAGACACAGATTTGCACATGACTAACCACAATACGTAACAAACAAAGGTACACAAATCTCTAATCATTTCCATTAGTTCGCCAGTCCTAGGTCGTAGTCATCTTTCACCCTTAGTGAATTGTTATACATCCCCATAGCGGTAGGCATCATTGTTCATTATAGCCCTGCACTTCTTATGTGACATCCATGTGTCTGTGTGGTTTCTGTGTCCGTGTCCATGGGTTGTCAGTGTGCTGTCAGTGTGACATGCGTGGAATTAAATGCAGCATAGAAAGTAAAGAGTTTTATGTATTAAAGGTGTTCAAAGATAGAGATATATAGCAATAAGGAGCAAGATAGATAGATAAATGTTGTGAATGTGTTAGAAATGAATTGTGAGCAGAAGCTCCCTCTGGTGGTTACAAACAGTACTGAACCATTTAATGAGGATTGGCAATCAGGAGTTACAGACTGGTCTTATATAAGGGAGGTTCCCTCCCATCATGGTTGCCGGTGATCAATTGTTTTTGTCTCAACTGTGGTTCCTGGTTCACTTGGAAGCTTGCTGAGTCTTGCCTGCATCTTCTGTTATCAGATAAGATATTTTCTGCTTTTATTTTTGTGCTTGCTTTTTGCATTGTTCCCTGCACTTCTGTGGAGGTCAGCCAGGTCCCTCTGGGGGCTTGTGCTCCTCTCAGTTTATCTGAGCCACTGTTGTTTGTTCTTTTGCCTTTTCCAGTTTTTTCAGTGGCTGCGGCTTAGTTTTGTTACACCAGAGAACTAATTTAGGTGGTAGAGGTCGTGTGATCTCAGGTGTTTTTGCGGTTAGTAGAGTTGGTATTTTTAGGGTTTTTTGGATTGCAGTAAGTGTCCTTCCTATCCTTTTCTGTCCAGGTAGATTGGGCCCCAACGTTTGCTCATACTATTTTCTGTCTGTGTCTGTATTTCCTCTTGTCTGGCCGCCGTTACATGTTTGGGGGCTTCCTATGTTCTTTGGGGATCTGCTCCGGGGCAGATAGCTTTCCTCCTTCTATCTTTGGGTGTAGTTAACCTCTCAGGCTGTGACGAGGCGTCTAGGACCAACGTAGGAACGCTCCACGGCTGCCTTTAGTTGTGGTGGTTAGTCAGGGTACTGCAATCCAGTAGATTCCAATGTAATGTATGTGGTACAGATCATATAGCGTCTTGTGCTTGGGTGCGATGAAAATACTTGAGACACAGGTTGATAAAGAAAGTCTTGTATTGCTTCATACAAATTGGCAAAATAAACACACAGGTTGCAAACACAGAAGCAGGAGACACAGCAGGCCAGAGTAATCTAAGCTCAGCAATAACTCTCCACAACAGATTCAGATCTTCTTCTCTGTTACCGCAAGTCCATGCAAACGTGAGGCTCTCAAGAGCAGAGTTCAGAGTCCACAAGTGCTTCAGAGTTCCTCAGTAGGAATGGCTGGAGTACAAGGTCCAAGGCTTCAGGAGTCAGAACACAGGTTCACTGCAGGCTAGATTCTGAAGCACTGATTGCTCAGCTGTGGCTGTTTAAGAAGCAAACGGAGAGAATCAGGGCGGGAACATGCAAGCTGGAAAACTCCATTTTGACTGAGGGCAAGATAGCTGCAGCAAAACAGAAAGCAAAATGGCCGACGAACAAACTGAGTTTCAGAAACAGATACACAGAACCTTACATTACTCCCCCCTTAGGGACAACCTCCGGATGACCTCAGACCAGGCTTGTGTGGGTACCTCTGATGAAACTGACGGAGCAAGCGAGGAGCATTAACGTTATTGACTGGCTCCCATGAGTTGTCCTCCACTGGGTAGCCCTGCCATTTAATCAGATATTGTAACTGATTTCTATACAACCTGGAATCTAAAATCCTTTCCACCACAAATTCTTCCTGACCATCGACTAGCACTGGGTCAGGGCAAGGAGAAGAACGTCCAGGAAACGTATTGGGTGTCGCAGCCTTTAGTAGGGATACATGAAAGACAGGGTGGATTCTCATAGTTCTGGGCAATTGAAGACGACAAGCAACGGCACTTATAATCTTACTGATTTTATAGGGTCCAATGTACTTATGTCCCAACTTAGACGATGGAATCCTTAACTTAAGATTTCTGGTTGACAGCCAGACCAGGTCTCCTACCTTAAAAGCTGGTGCAGGTTTACGAAATTTATCTGCTGCCTTCTTGTACCTTTCCTGAGCCGATTCCAGATTCTCCTTTAGAAGATCCATATTCTTCTGTAAAGTCGTGACTCTTTCAGCCACTGCTGGCAAAGGCGTCTCTATGGGAAATCGTGGTAGAATGTTAGGATGATAACCTAGATTAGAGTAAAAAGGAGACTGTTTAGTGGAGGCACTCTGAGAGTTGTTGTAAGAGAACTCAGCCAATGGAAGTAGATCCACCCAATCATCCTGTAGGTGGCAGATAAAGCAGCGGAGATACTGCTCCAGGGTTTGATTGGTTCGTTCGGTTTGTCCATTAGTCTGGGGATGAAAAGCAGAAGAAAGGTTTACTTTAATGTCCAATGCTGCACAGAAATTTTGCCAAAACCTAGAAGTGAATTGCACCCCCGATCCGAAATAACCTCATCCGGTACTCCATGTAAACGAAACACATCTTTAATCATCAAATCTGATGTCTGTTTTGCAGTGGGTAAGCCGACACAAGGGATAAAATGAGCTGCCTTTGTTAAACGGTCAACCACCACTAGAATAGTGTTCTTCCCTTGAGAGGTTGGTAATTCCACAATGAAGTCCATAGAAATGGATCCCCACGGGCGGGACGGGGTGGGAAGAGGCTGTAACAGACCAGTTGGTGAAGAGCGAGGTGTTTTGCATCTTGCACAAACCTCACACGAAGTGACATAGTCCAAAACATCCTTCCTACAAGTGGGCCACCAAAAGAAACGAGAAAGAAATTCCTGTGTCTTTAGAATTCCTCTATGCCCGGCTATTTTGGAATCGTGAATGAGTTGCAATACTCTCAATCTGACTGTTTCAGGTATATACAGACGTTGTCCCAGAATCCACACACCATTCTTAAAGACAAGACTTACGTCCCTTGGGGGTTGAGCTAAAAAAGAATCCGCATGGTATGCTTCCTTGATGTCTTTAATTAGGTCTTGATGATGAATCACTCCTAGGAATCTAGAGTCAGGAAGAATAGTCTTAGGAGGAGTAATTGGACGTGTCTCTGCTGAGTAAATCCTAGAGAGTGCATCAGCCTTTCCATTGCGCGATCCTGGTCTATAAGAAATAATAAAATTAAATTGGTTTAAGAAAAGATTCCAGCGAGCCTGGCGAGGAGTCAGGCACTTAGCCGACCTGATAAACTCAAGATTACGATGGTCTGTCAGAACGACTATTTGCTGTGCAGCTCCTTGAAGAAGGTGTCTCCATTCTTTGAAGGCGGCAATAATGGCCAACAACTCTCTATTGCCCACATCGTAGTTCTTCTCAGCCGAAGACAACTGCTGGGAAAAGAAGGCACAGGGATGCAAGACATTCTTCTCACCTGTTCTCTGAGAGAGTATAGCTCCTACGGCACAGTCTGAAGCATCCACCTCTATTATGAAGGCAAGCTCTGGGTTGGGATGTACTAGGATAGGTGCAGTGGTAAATTTATCTTTTAGACGGGAAAATGCTTCCTGGGCTTGGGGAGTCCAGGAGAACTTAGACTCTTTCCGGGTAAGTTGGGTGATAGGTGACACTACCTCAGAGAAATTTCTAATGAAACGTCTATAGAAGTTTGCAAACCCGATGAAGCGCTGTACCTCCTTCACATTTCTAGGACTTGGCCAATCATTGATGGCTTGGGTTTTACTTCCATCCATACTAATTCCTTGTGTAGACAGTACATACCCAGAAATTGAATTTCGGTCTTATGGAATTCACACTTTTCAAGCTTGATGTAAAGATGATTTTGTCTTAGACGTTCCAAGACCATTCTCACATGTCCATGATGTTCCTCTGTGGAGTTAGAAAAAATTAAAATATCATCCAAATAAATTACCACGAATGTATCTAGGAGATCCTGAAGATGTCATTCACCAAGTGTTGGAAAGTGGCTGGGGCGGTACTCAGACCAAAAGGCATAACCAGATATTCAAAGTGTCCATAGCGTGACCTGAATGCAGTCTTCCATTCATCCCCAGGTCTAATACGGACTAAGTTATAGGCCCCACGAAGATCTAGTTTAGAAAAAATTTTGGCATGTCGCACTCTCTCCAATAACTCAGGGATTAAAGGCAATGGATAACGGTTTCTAATAGTAACCTTATTGAGTTCCCTATAGTCTACGCATGGTCTCAGGGATCCATCTTTCTTCTTTACAAAGAATATGGGTGCCCCTGCAGGAGATGAA
The DNA here is from genome assembly GCA_033576555.1 of Oophaga sylvatica. Taxonomy (NCBI): domain Eukaryota; kingdom Metazoa; phylum Chordata; class Amphibia; order Anura; family Dendrobatidae; genus Oophaga; species Oophaga sylvatica. The sequence continues at coordinate 506,408,182 of JARQOD010000005.1, forward strand.
GAGGGGCGTATGAAGCCCTTGGCTAGATTTTCGTCTATGTACTCTTTTAAAGCCTTCAGCTCGGGCCCCGCCAGGGGGTAGATCTTACCAAAAGGTATCTCTGCTCCAGGCAATAATTCAATTGGACAATCATATGGACGGTGAGGAGGAAGCTGGTCAGCGTTCTTCTTGTCACATAAATCCACATAGTCCTGGTATACAGCTGGTAGTTCAGGGACTGACATGGTTCCTTTAGGAACAGAGCAAGCTGAAATTTTTGGACTCATCTGTTTCTCTGGAAAGTGTAATTCCTTGGTCTCCCAGTTAATGGTAGGATTCTGAGCCTGCAGCCATGGTAGCCCTAGAATAATGGGAAAGTGAGGAGAAGAGATAAGCATAAAGGACAGTTTCTCTTGATGATCTTTACCCATAAGAACCTTTAAAGGCTCTGTTTCCTGATCCACTGGTCCAGAGGTCAGCAGGGAGCCATCCACAGTTTCCATCTGTACTGGAGTAGCCTTCTTCACTGAACGTATTCCCTGTTTTAGAGCAAAGGAGACATCCATAAAATTTCCACTTGCACCTGAGTCGATCATAGCAGAGCTAGACACCCAGGCTGAGTCAACCCAGAGTTTGATGGAAAGAAAACAGTGAGAATTGTTTTTCTTACAACTCAGCTGGGACACCGCTGAGGAAACTTGAAAGATGGCAGCATTTACACAGTCAACGTCCTCAGAGGTAACGGAGTTTAAGTCCGAGAAATCAAGATCTGTTGCTGCAGCTCTCTCTGGAGCCTGAGGCTCGGACCTGACAGATCCCCTCTCGCAACACTCACAATGAATGAGTGCTGCAGTAGTCTTGCGAGAACGGCTGGGACAGTTAATAATAAAGTGCCTGACTTACCACAATAAAAACATAGATTCTCCTTAAAACGATGTTCCTTGCGTGCATCACTAACCCGTCGTAGTAAAGAGTCTACCTGCATGGGTTCAGGTTCAGGTTCCCGTGTAATCCTATTCAAAGGTTCCTTAGCTGGAGAGGAAGGTAGGAAAAGGTTAGTACGATTGCTTTCGAACCATCTCTCTTGCCTGCGTTCAGTTAAACGAGTATCAATACGGATGCAGTAGTTAATAAAGTCACCTAACGCAGTGGGAGGGTCGGCACGAGCAAGTTCATCCTTAATCAGTGGGGATAACCCCCTTTCGAAAAATAGATTTTTTGGCGGAATTGTCCCAGGTGGTATCAAGGGCCCATCTCCTGAAATCCAAGGCATATTCAGCTACCGAGTGCTTACCTTGGCGCAAAGCTAACATGGCTGCTTCAGCTGTTGCACCTCGATTGGGGTCATCAAACACCTGCCCCATGGCTGAAATAAAATCATCAAGGTGATTCAAACAATCATCCTCAGTCTCAATCAGAGGGTTTGCCCATATCAAAGCCTTGTTGGTAAGCAACATAATTATAGTAAGCACCTTAGATCGTTCAGTAGGAAATTGTGAAGCATGTGCAGAAAAAAAAAGATTACATTGATTAACAAATCCCCTGAATTTTTCACGTTCACCACCAAAACGAAAAGGGGGCAACTTGGGAATCCCAGAACTCGGGGCCACGGCAGGAGCCTGGACTCGCCCCTCCAGAACCTCAATCCTGGCTCGCAAATCCTGGGTAGTCTGTCCAACCACTTGCAAATTGTGATTATTTAGGTCCTGAAGATTTGTAAAACGGGTCTTTATATTCTGCAAATCTGCAAGGATATTATCAGTCACTCCGCAAAGTTCCTTTATGCGGGCCTCCATTTTCCAGATCTTTTAAGACAGGATTACTGGAAGAAGAGGAGAGAGAAAAAAAAAAAACAATAGTGTTCACCTGTGGCAACACTGAAGAAAGAAAAAACTTTAAGGGAACTGCTCACCTGGAATGGTTGTGAGAAGTCACAACCACTATCATCACAGAAAGCTACAACCGGACATCCGATATCCACAGTACAGCAGACAAGCCTTTCCAGACCAGCAGACACTAACGTTTGGCTTCAGAATCTTGTAATGTATGTGGTACAGATCATATAGCGTCTTGTGCTTGGGTGCGATGAAAATACTTGAGACACAGGTTGATAAAGAAAGTCTTGTATTGCTTCATACAAATTGGCAAAAATAAACACACAGGTTGCAAACACAGAAGCAGGAGACACAGCAGGCCAGAGTAATCTAAGCTCAGCAATAACTCTCCACAACAGATTCAGATCTTCTTCTCTGTTACCGCAAGTCCATGCAAACGTGAGGCTCTCAAGAGCAGAGTTCAGAGTCCACAAGTGCTTCAGAGTTCCTCAGTAGGAATGGCTGGAGTACAAGGTCCAAGGCTTCAGGAGTCAGAACACAGGTTCACTGCAGGCTAGATTCTGAAGCACTGATTGCTCAGCTGTGGCTGTTTAAGAAGCAAACGGAGAGAATCAGGGCGGGAACATGCAAGCTGGAAAACTCCATTTTGACTGAGGGCAAGATAGCTGCAGCAAAACAGAAAGCAAAATGGCCGACGAACAAACTGAGTTTCAGAAACAGATACACAGAACCTTACATCCAACCTCTCTGGTGTATTGCCGTTTTTGCCTGCTCTCCTCAGCTACCAAATCATAACAGATAAATTAATAGAAATATGTCAGTGTGATTTCTAATCTGTGCTTTGCGTGCTTATTTTTCTGCACTTGTATTTATTTTTTAAATAAATAAATAAATAAAAATGGTGTGGTTCCCTTTAATTTTCATAATGAGCTGGGAAGCCAGAGGAAAAGTTATGTCTGGGGTCTGATTTTCATATTCTGGGAAAGGGCCAATAGCCATAAAGCTTCCCAAGCTTCCCAAACAGCTGTTTGCTTAGCCATTACTGGTTAATATAGGGGAGAACCCCCACCCACAAAAAATGAAGTGGGGTCCCCCTATATTTACTAACCAGCAAAGGCTAAACAGACAGCTTTGAGCTGCTCTTAATAGCCTAGGAAGGGGCCATGGATATTGGCCCCCTCCAAAAATAAGAACATCAGCCGTCAGCCGCCTCAGAAATGGTGCATCCATTACATGTGCCATTTCTGGTGCTTAGTCTCGGCTCTTCCCACCTGCCCTGGTGTTGTGGCAAGTTGGGTAATAGTTGGGGAGTTGATATCACCTGTTTTTCATCCACTAACATCAAGCGCAGGGGTTAGTAATGGAAAGGCATCTATAAGAAACCCCTATTACCAACCCCATAGTCAAATTTAATAAAGACACTGACAGAGTAAAGTCCTTTAATTGAAATTAACACACAGAGACCTTTATTTGAAAAAAAACCTCACTGACCCTCTTTTACCCATTTATTCCACAAAAAATAAAAATAAAAAAGCAAACTTATACTGATGTTTTTAGTCTAGGAGGGGCCAATATCCATAGCCCATTCCTAGGCTATTAATATCAACCCACAGCTGTCTGCATATCATTTGCTGATTATTAAAATAGGAGAACTCTACGTCATTTTTAGGGGTTTCCCCCCCTTTTTAATAACCATAAAAGGCTAAGTATACAGCTGTGAGCTGATATTAATAGCCTGGGAACCTTTATGAATATTGTCTCTTTCTCAGAATATTAACATCAGCCCCAAGCCACCAGCTGTCCATCTGCTAATTATGAAAATTGCAGGAGACCCCCACGTGTTTTTTTTTTCAATTAATTTTTTAATTGTCAACAAGAACAGTAAGGTCATTGAGTTCATAGCAACTGTTTTTCTTGCTTTGCAAGTGCCAGTGCTGGACTGATGAACGACCACGAGTCCAGCACTCGGCACTCCGGCATTCAACAGTCTGGCAATAGAGCTACCATGAGACCCAGTGGATTAAACTCAGGTAACCTCTCAGTAGCCAGAGTTCACAGCCAACGGGTCTCCCAGCAATTGCGAGGCCTGGAAACCTCATATGAAACTTTAAGGGACATTTTAAGGTTACTGAAGTTCCCAGCTGCTGGAACATCTGAAGGCTGTAAACTAAGGTTATTTTGGGTGTGTTTTACTGTACATGTTAATAAATAAAAAAAAAATTAAAAAAACGGAGTGGGTCCCCGTAATTTTCATAAACAGCTGATGGAAAGCTGATGGCTGGGGGCTGATGTTAATATTCTGGGAAAGACGATATTCATAAAGGGTCCCAGGCTATTAATATCAGCTCACAGTTGCATACTTAGCCTTTCATGGTTATTAAAATGGGGGACCACACCAAAAAATTACGTAGGTTTCCCCAAAATTTAATAACCAGCAAAGGCTAGGCAGACAGCTGCAGGCTGATATTAATAGCCTAGAAAAGGCCATGGATTTTGGCCCCTCCTAAACTAAAACCATCAGCTCTCAGCCGCCCCAGAAATGGTGCATCCATAAAATGCGCTAAATCTGGCACTTAGCCTCGCTCTTCCCACTTGACCTGGTGCAGTGCCAAGTGGGGTGATAGTTGGAGGGTTGATGTCACCTTTGTATTCTCAGGTGACATCAAGCCTAGAGGTTAGTAATGGAGAGGTGTCTATAAGACGCCCCCATTACTAACCCCATAGTCATATTCTATACAAAAAAAACACCCAGAATAAAGTCCTTTAATTCAAAGAATGACACAGACTCCTTTAAAGGGAACCTGTCACCCCCCCAGGACCTAGTAAAGTAAAAGAGCCACCTTCAGAAGCACTAAGGCTGCATTCTGTGAAGGTGGCTCTTATGTTTCTTATCACTAGGATCGCTGAAATAATAAGTTTTCTAAATTTCCCGCCATACCATATGCGCACGGTGCATGCCCAATAACTGATTGCACAGCGCAGGTGCTGGTGATGTCACAAGAAAGAGATGAGGTGGGGGCCGGAGACAAGAGGGGATGATGGACAGCTGCGAGGCGGTTGACTGGGGGGTGACAGGTTCCCTTTAATGAATCTAAATTAAACCATACTCACATCTTCACTCATTCCACTGAAGCCATGGTCTCCTGTAATAAAACAAAAATAAAAAACAACTATAACTATCACCTGTCCATTGTTCTGTCCCACGCTGTAATCCATGTCTGGGGATAAATAGCTTTCAACCTGGATGGTGCCAAGATGTGAACATCCAGTCTGAGAACCACTGAGGAATGAGATGCTGCGAGCACAGCATCAGTGACCAGAAGTGACGCCATTCAGGTTTCAGCTGGGCCCCTGAACTGCGGTGACCTCAGCGAGATCAGTGCTGCACCATGAGACTTTTTTCATAACTACATTTTATTCTTATGGTCTGAGGCGAGTTTTGCTCATCAATAATATCCATTACATGACTGAATATGTAGTAGAGATATTCTCAAGTATACCTAGATACTATGCTACATGCACCTCACTGAATGAGGAATTTATATGTACCTGGACTACATGGAATTACAATGTCTTGTTTGGTTGCTGTTATCAAGGGTGTATATAAACTAGCTCTGTTTATGGTGTTTTATATATCCTTTTTGTGATTAACACGCTGCTATTTGAAATTTAAACAGCCGGATTCTAATCTTCATGCGTTTATGAAATGATATGCCACAAGGTAATCATGTATATCGCTGCATCTCTTTGTACTTTCTTATGTTCCTGATATGTACTCCTCATTTTGTTCTTTTGTTTTCCAATTCTATTGTTTCTTAGATACTGCTTGTCAGTAGTGTTGAGCGATACGATACCGCAAGTATCGGGTATCGGCCGATATTAGCTCTATCGGACTTTCGATACTTAGTTCCGATATTTTCGTCTTATCGGATACCGGAATCGGAATTGTCACTGTCACTGTCAGTGTCCGTCGGTCGGGTCTGTCAGGAGTCAGCGGCACTTACCCGGCAGAAGATCTCCGGCGGTCACGGGCTGGACTGCTTGATGGCCGCCATCATCTTTCCCCGGCGGTCACATGCAGTTTCTCGCGATAACTGCAGTGACTGCTGGGTAATCCCGGCCGTAAAGCAGTCAGTCCGATGACGTCACCGCCGGGGAAGCAGGTAATCAGCTGTGCTGCGTCGAGATGACAGGCTCTGCCTGTCATTGCGATGTAGCAGAGCTGGATCGTCGTGGGACTGTCGTTACTATGGACTGCGTCGGACAGGTGGTATACTGTTGGTTTGTTTTTTTTCTTTTTTTACAGGAGATCGATGGCGTCGCAGGAATGAGTGTATAATAAAATTAATGAAAACTGTGTTGTCTCTTTTATTTCATTAAAATACTTTTTTCTTGCTGTGTCTTTTTTTTTATACATTTAAAAACTTTGGGATTAATAATGGATCGGTGTCTTGACACCTCTCCATTATTAACCGGGCTTATTCTCACCGTGCAATCAACGGTGACATTAACCCCTTATTACCCCACTTGCCACCGCTACAGGGCAGTGGGAAGAGTCGGTGTAAAGTGCCACAATTGGCACATCTTTTGATGCGCCAAATGTGGGGCTGCTGTAGCCTGGTATTATCAGGCTGTTGAGGGCCAAAATCCATGGGCCTTGACAGTCTTTTAATACCAGGCCGCAGCAGTCTGCATTTTACTTGCCTGGTTAACAAAAATAGGGGGACCCCTACGCCGTTTTTTTTTCGAGGGGATCCCCTATTTTTGTTAACCAGCCAAGCTAAGCAGACTGCTGTGGCCTGGTATTATCAGGCTGGCAAGGTCCATGGATATTGGATCCTTACCAGCCTGAAAAACCAGGCCTCAGCAGTCTGCTTCATCTGGCTGGTTAACAAAAATAGGGGGGACCCCACGCCAAATTTTTTTCGAGGGGATCCCCTATTTTTGTTAACCAGCCAAGATATGCAGACTGCTGTGGCCTGGTATTATCAGGCTGGCAAGCAGGGTCGGACTGAGGCACCGGGACACCGGAGAAACCTACGGTGGGCCCCAGCTCCTGCGTGGTGGGCCCTGATTTGAAAGGATAGGTCGCGGGGCAGAGGGGGCGGTGGCCCGGGGCCCGCGCTCTGAGGGGGCCCACCCGGAGCTACGATACAGTTACATTCTGCGGCAGAGCAGGGAGAATCGCTCTCCCTGCTCTGCCGCCCGGAAGCTATGGGGCCTGAACAGGCGTTGGGGGGGCCCGGTGCCAGCAGTGGGCCCCCCACCCGTCATCAGAGGGTCAGCTGTATCGGCATCCAGCCGATAAAGCTGACCGCATGGAGAGAGAAGGAGCAAGCGCTCCTTCTCTCCCATAATCCCCTCTCAGCGTATGACAGCGGGCGCAATAACACCTGCGGCGCCCGCTGTCAGACGCTGAGAGGGAGAACAGTGAGCAGCACAGGAGCCGGGAGGTGAGGTTTTTTTTTATTTTTTTTTTTAATGGGGGTGCAGTCGAGTCCTGGCTGGAGAAATCGTCATGTCGGTGTGGGCCAGATGGAAAAGACATGAAAGTGAACAATTCCATTAGAAAGAACATCAGCGGTAAGTCATTATCTGTACCTGTGCTGTAATCTATTATATGTTCTGTAGGACTGGTATTATTTAACACAGACCATATGGCGGTAATATCAATATTGGTCTTTTTATATATAGATTATTTTGGCCAACAGCGCGGTCATTTGCTGAGGTTCTCTGATGATGGGCCCACTCAGAAGTTTTGCCCCCACTAAACCAAAACCTAGCTACGCCTATGGCTCTCTCTCTAGTCTTTCTTTCTCGCTCTCTTTTTCTTTCCTTCTCGCTCTCTGTTCTTTTTCTCTCTGTTCTTTCTTTCTCTCTTTTCTTTCTTTCCTCTCTTTCTTTCTCTGTTTGTTCTTTCTCTCTCGCTGCTCTTTCTTTCTTTTCCTCAGTACCAGCCACTGTCCCCTCATTCCCAGTCAGTGTGATCAGCAGTGCTAAATGGTTATGCTTGGGGCGAGGATATGGGTGTGATTAGCTGTGAAATGGGTGTTGTCGGGGCGTGGCCTAAAATTTTCAGCGGCGCGACACGCGCCGCAGCCTTTAATCCTCTTTCCTGTCTTCCAAATTTGGGAGGTATGCTGTATGACCTCCCTACAACTTCTGGCATGCCTGATGAGCGCGACGGATGGTCTCGTGAGGGATCTCCTCCCACACCTGGACTAAAGCACCCACCAACTCCTGGACAGTCTGTGGTGCAACGTGGCATGGCCTAAAACTTTCTGCAGCATGCACAGCGTGCCACAGCCTTTGTCCCTCTTTCCCTTATTCAAAGGTTGGGAAGTATGATGTTGGGCCGCAAGAATTTATTTTCTCTGGTGGGCCCAAGGTACTCCAGTCCGACGCTGCTGGCAAGGTCCATGTATGTTGGCTCCTTAACAGCCTTAAATACCATGCCTCAGCAGCAGGGGCGTACATATAAATCATGGGGCCCCATAGCAAAGTCTGAATGTTCCCACCCCCCCAAAAAAAACCCAGAGGCATTGTAAATGTAAAGTGCCAGCACAGTGAGGGAAGTTGAGTCGCACAGAGACAGGGGTTTTGGGGGTACTCGGCACCGATCACGTCGACTTCTATGGGGGATGTCACGAGTAGCACAGCTCGGTCCGTGACCTGGGCGATCACTGGAATGTGGGATATTTCCAGGGGATGATAGAATGTTCGTGTAGTTTGTCGTGACGCTACCTGTAGTACCTGGTCAGGGTGTCCAGCGCTGCTGTGCAGGTCCTCTCGAAGGGATGGTGTAGTGCAGGTAGGTGAAAAGTCTTCTACAGGTAACACGCTATCCTTCCAGGGCAGATAGATGTGAGATAGAGCAATGGTGCAAAGTGATGTAGCAGAGTGGACTATGCGACTAGTAAGAAAGCAGGAAACACTTCAAGTTAAACGTTGCATAATAAAATTTTTAATAATAACATTACAAAAGTGCAAATAGCATTAGTGCCGAAGTTCGTGGAGACTTCTTAGGACTACCCCACCGGGGTAACTTCACAGTGTCCTTTACTTGTGCTTGTGGAGGACCCGCTCAAATCTCCAACTGTGGTCTTGGGTGGGCTGCAAGACTTTCCTGAGCAGACCTCACTTTCGGCCACACCAAACGGGTTTTTAGTTTCTGAGGTAGTTGAAAATAGTGCACAGTTAAGTTTTTTGTAAAACAAGATGGAGCACCGAAGTGCCAACTATTTACAGAAAAGTTTGTGAGCCAGTACAGTTCATGGCTTCAAAGTTCAACATTTTGATTACAGTGAAACACCATTACCCAACCTGGGTATATTAAGGCAACAATAAACTTGTTCTTCTGAACATTCACCCGTCCGGGTACATCAAACCATTACCCAACCTGGGTATATTAAGGCAACAATAAACTTCTTTTTATGAACATTCACCCGTCCGGGTACATCAATAATTTAACTATTTACATACAGTACAGAGACCCTGTCCGGGTTATTTAGACTTCTTTGGCTGGCCTCTTACACCTGGTACTGTTCTGGAGCTTGCCAAAAATCCGTGGGCAGGAGGGTCCACCCAGACCTGATGACGTCGTGTGGCCTGTACAGTGACGTCGTGACCCGCTATCTGGGTCTGTGTGGCCACCTCTTTCGTCTCCCTCCGGGTCTGGACCCTTATGTCCCGGACTGAACGAACCCCAGGGGGCCTAACAGGCGCCGGGTACGGGCCAGCTATCATTATCATGTCCATAGCTGGGGCTGCTGAGGAGACCACTGAGGGAGGCTGGGGAGATTTACGGCGTGGGGTGGGCACTTGTGCAGAGGCCTGGTTGGGGGAGGCTGAAGGCTCGTAGGGTCTGTCAGTTTCCTGACACTCTGGGGAGTAGGGGTCGCACCTGGTAACATTTAGGGCGTACCCATCCATTGTAACCCCAGTGTCGGGTGTAAGTCACCAAGTCTCCTGGCAACAGGTCCTCTCCGGGTGTCCTTCTGGGAGGTGAGCCTCCACGTCCCGCCAGGTTACAAAAACTTCTAAATAAAGTCCAGGCTCCTGGATGAAGCCCCAACCACCTTTTAACTTAAAGTTCCGTACTGCACCCTTACGCCGCGGCTCCCTCACCGTACTTTTATCCTTTCTCATACGTGCCTTCTCTGCCAGATCCTTCTCCAGGTGACGTTGCCGAAGCTTTTGGGATTCTCGCTGCTCCATTTGTCGCTCTGCTTCCCGCTCCCGACGTCTCCACTCTTCCTCCTGACGCCGGTTGTAATTCTCCTCCACCAGCAGCTCCATGTCTCCACCATCAAACGCCAGCTTACGATGTCCGGTTTGCGGCAGCTCTCCTGGCGCCCGCCAGTCCTGGCGGCGCTCACCTGTGGCGGAAGCAGCCGGCTCTGGAACAGATGACGGTCGGGGCTCCGGTACAGGCAGGTAGAGCTCTGGTGCCTGCGCGGCCTCCTCCATGAGGACGGGTGTCGCTTCTTCTGCCTCAGCGACGGGGGCAGACAGAGGGATCTGGGGTGCTGGTGCGGCGTTTTCTGCAGGAACGGGTGCCTCCACTGTGATACTGGAAAACCGGTTCAGATTGCAAGGCTGGATGCCCGCACGGCCTCCTGTACTGGAACGGGTGCCTCCACTGAGATACTGTCAACCGGTTCAGATTGCAAGGGCTGGGATGCCCGCACGGCCTCCTCTACTGGAACGGGTGCCTCCACTGAGATACTGTCAACCGGTTCAGATTGCAAGGGCTGGGATGCCCGCACGGCCTCCTCTACTGGAACGGGTGCCTCACCTTCCGGTACAGACACTTCAGGGGGTAAGAGGGATTGGCGCCGCTCCAATTGTAGTTTTAGGGCCCGCCAGCTCGCTTCCATCCTGGCGACCTCCTCCCGGTGCAGGGCCAGGTCTCTCAGGGTATCCTCCGCTTCTTCCAGCGTAGGAGGGTTTCCAGGCCGGGTGCCAAACGGTGGCTCCGTGGCGATCGGGTCGCTTCCGTGGGGGGAGAGCTCTGACTCCTCCATCCCTTCCCACTTCTGCTCACGTCCATTCGCCATCTCTGCCAAATCACATGTGTCATTAGCATCAGGAGAGGCGCCATCTTTTGTAGGGAGGCGGGACCTTCGCGTTCGTTTCCGCCCACTGAGGAGGATGAGGAGGCGGAACTCCAGAGCTGTGGGGCACGATCTTACATTGCAGTAACTTTTTAGAGTGTGGGACATCGTTTTCGCGCCACGGAGTGAGTGTACGCCCACGAGAGCACGCCCTTATTCTTCACCTGTGCCTCGTGGCGCAGATATGACGGAAAAAATGGCAAATACAGTCTATGATGATTTTGCAATTCTCAAGCAAAAAAACAGTTCAATTAAGGCACACAGGATCGCTTATAGCGAGCTTCTGAATCCTGTTCGTGACGCCAAAGTTGAGTCGCACAGAGCCACAGGTTTTGGGGGTACTCGGCACCAAGCCCGTCGACTTCTATGGGGGATGTGACGGGTAGCACAGCTATGTCCGTGCCCTGGTCGCTCACTGGAATGTGGGATATTTCCAGGAGATGATAGAATGTTTGTGTGTAGTTTGTCGTGACGCCACCTGTAGTACCTGGTCAGGGTGACCAGCGCTGCTGTGCAGGTCCTCTGGGAGGGATGGTGTAGTGCAGTTAGGTGATAAGTCTTGTACAGGTTAAGACGGTATCCTTCCAGGGCAGATAGATGTGAGATAGAGCAATGGTGCAGAGTGATGTAGCAGAGTGGAGTATGAGAGTAGTAAGAAGCAGGAAAGGAAACAATTCTTACTACAAAGACATGCAGCATAAGGCTGCCTCAACCCCTCCCATCCAACTAGCTACACCCTGTTCTAACCAGCCTGAGCTAGACCATCCCATTGGGTCCGCCTACAAATCAGCTGGCATAGTGTACTGTTGAATGCAGTGGTTGGAGTCAATGGGGTGTTTCCTCCTTACCTGAGAGTAAGTTGTCACACCGCTGGGTGCGATGCAAATCTCTGTGGCGGGTGCTTCTGTCTTTTCACAAATGCCGGCTAATTTTACTATGTAGAAGTGAATAAACTATAAATATATGTATATATATATGTCACAATGCTTGTTATATTATATTAATTTATATATATGTATTCTAAGTGTGTATATTTTGTGTTTACAGGAAAAGTGTTTTTTTAGTTGCGATATTTTGTTCCCATAGACTTACATGGGACTTCCGGTATCGGAATCGGTATATCGCCGATATTTATTGATATCGGCGATACCATTCCGATCCGATATTTTTAGATATCGAGCAATATCGCTCAAACTATTGTCAGGCTATATTTAATAATTTTTGTATATTTGTTTTGTCTTGCTGTTGCAGTGTATATCTAATGAAGGTCAATTAGATGGAAACGTCAATATATTTGTTACACTATTTCTTGATTTCAATTTAAAAATTTAGCTCTTGTTAGAGTGATGGATTCCATTAATTTTTGACATCACTATTACATCAGAAGGATCACGTAAAGTGCTTCCTCACTATCACCAATGTGATGTTCTGCACACCCAGAGGACACGTAAGGTCAGTTTAGTTTCGTTTTAACAGACACTTTCCTGTCCACATGGGACAAGGGACGTATGGAGAGTGAGAAGATGTGGTCCATACGGTCACTGATGTGGCACCACACTGGCTCACAACCTTTTACAAGCTGAGAGGCCCCTTTCACTAGCACCAGTGAAACAGTCTGATAGGACTGCCACCAGTTTCTCGTTAGATATAAGCCCAGTCCATTAATGGTATTATATCTAGCCAGAGACCAGTCCCAGTGCATGGCAAGTTAAGACAAGAAACGGTTGTATGGATTTGTGAAACAAGCATAAGAGCAGCCAAGGTTAAATTATATATTTAATTGCTTTAAGTTCACACTAGACAATACACTATATACATGATGGCTATTCATATACAATGGTCGGATATGCAAACACAATATTGATAGGACAAAAGGTATAATCAGATGAATCATGTCAATTATCGCGTTGATGTTCGACCATGTATGTGCGGGTCCACAGAAGGCATAGGCTGCCAGCTGGTTCATATGCCTTCACAGCACATTACTCGACAAGGCTCCCTCTTTCAAAGTGGACCGCAAGCATAACAGAGAAAGAGAGACAACTTGACCTTAAACTAGCCTATATCCCCTTTGGGTCACTCCCCTTCTACCTTCTGGGCTGAACCTGAATACCCTCCCTTTGCCTCTAGCAGTTAAAAACTCCAAAACCTATGTTGAGCCATAACACCTAAATGGACAGTCCTAGGGAGGTGGTTTTGATGCAATCGGATCTGGCTGGGCACCTGTTAATGTTTAGAGTAAAAGCTATCTGGTTCCTACAAGCCATTCTACGTATCTCCTCTCCCTGGGTGCTAGAAGGTATCGAGACTTTGGAAGTCGTTTGGCCCATTCCAGAGATCTAAAAAATGAAACTAGTGTGTGGCTAGGTTATACAGTAAGTTCATATTCTCCTTATGAAATCGAAGCTGTCTTAACAAAGCAGTTAGAACCCATGTTTTGGATCCACAGGGGGTCTTCCTGTATTAGCTAGTTGGTAGGGGTGTGAATTCCTTCTTTAAAGCCACGAAGCTGGCCTCCACTGCTGAGCTAGATGTCCTGTTACAACTGCACATTTTCAGGAGGATTGTAAGCTATCAATAAATCTCCCCCATCCTTTACACCACTACTCAGAACTTTGTTAAACAGGTAACGGCGGAATCCATCTCATGTTTTGTTTTGGATAATTTACTGCGGGGGTGGTTCTGGGCTTCCATGACTGCTTATCAGAAACAGTTATTGATTGGTGTCAGAAGGAGATTGTTAAGTGGAGTCTCAATTGTCAAAAGAAATGTCTCAATTCTATACAATATGCTCACTAGTCTGGTGGATCTACTGGGGTCCAGAAAGACTTCAGAAATGTGTTTTCAGAAAGAGAGGTGGAGACATTACCTCCCCATTATCCCTATGATTGTTCTATTGATCTTTTCCTTGTTGCCAAGTTACCTAAAGCTCACTTTTACAATTTATAAACAAATAACTACCTGCGCCTCTACACTTGCAAGAAGAGATGCCCCCACAAAGTGAAAAAAGCTAGATGAATAGTGATGTACATGTGACAGTATAGTTAAACAGGTATAGATTTAAGTGTTGATGTAGAACACTTACTGTCACGACAGCAGAGGACTGGGTTGAAGGAGGGAGAAAATCCCGGCTCAGTACAGATGGTAATCGGACCGTGCACCCAGAGCGGGCACACCGAAAGTGCCGGGGCAGGGAGCGTCCTCCCTGCTGCTGGAACAACCTTGCTGGGCTGGGGCACTAAGCGTCCGGAAAGTAACGCGGCGTCCTCAGGCCACGAGGCGCCGCTAGTACGAGATAGACAGGACGGGGGCGGGACAAAAAATGGGTGACGTCACCGTGGTACGAGAGGCAGGAAGGGTCAAAAATCGTTCCAACGCGTTTCAAAGGTACACGGACCTTCTTCGTCAGGGATAGAGACCCATAGCAGAGCCAGCCTTATGTACCTTTGACAAACCCCCGCCCTCCCTCCTTGTAATAATGAACCAGAGAGAAAGTGTTTGATTGCTGCGCTGTGTGTTTTTAAGGTGAAGACACTAAGAAATAGTAAAACAGAGTAGTGTTCAGAAGACAATTAGATAAATGATGAAAAACATTTTTTTACATCTATATGTATGGTAATGCCTGAATGATAATTTAGATAGAAACCTTTATTTGGTTAAAATAGGAGTAAACCTAGAAGTATGTTTAATAGAGCTCTCTATGAATCAATAAATATATTATACATATACCCCTAGGAGGGGTCAAGTTAATGTTATAGTGTACTGACATACTCACTAATTTACTCACTAATTAAAATGAAATAAAAATAGAAATAAAAAAAAATAGAATAGAGTAAAGTAAAACAAACCATGCAAGTTGTGAGATAGTAGTCAAAGAACCTGTCTCACAAAAATTGAAAATTTAAATTAAAATATTTTTCCATAAAAATACACTTGCATGCGTATGTTAATTATTCAGCCTATTGTATTCCCCAGTTTATGACTAAAAGGTGCTAAACACCCCCTGTTTGTTCAGGGGTAAGACGTAAATGTCGTAATACGACACCGGTCCTAGTTGATGACCTAAGAAAACGCATATAGTTCTATCTCGTGGTTTAACCCTGTAGAGGCCAGGCTATCCAGGGTAAAAATCCATTGAGACTCCATCCTAGACATTTTTCTAATGTAATCCCACCCCTCTTATTTTTATGAATAACCTGTATGCCACAGAAATGAATACCTCGAACAGATTTGTTGTGGTATTCAAAAAAGTGCCTCGAAAGGGGGAAGCCCTTTCCTACCACTGTTCTGGTATATTTTAGGATGGTGTGAAATTTTTTTAATTTTTTTGGTGATAATCTCTTGTTCCTTGATTTTTAATATTATTAAAAATCAAGGAACAAGAGATTATCACCAAAAATTTAAAAAATTTCAAAGGGATAATATTCCCAGGGACACTTATCTTAATGCATCAGGTAGAATGGAATTAGAGACATCTACCCTTCAGCAGAGGCCAGATGACCTATTAACCATAGACGAATATAATATCACACCATCCTACAATATACCAGAACAGTCACCAGTATTTTCGGTGTATAACAATTCTAATTCTACTCAATACACCCAGTAACGCATCATGATAAGGAAATTAATAGGCAGCCATCTGCTATTCATTCAGACCACATAAGTTCTACCATTTTGGAATTATCCTTTGATATTGGTGCTATCCTAGACTTACTCCAACACCATTAGGTGAAACATGCAGAGATACCGCCTCCCCCCAAATCTCTTTATCTAATAGATATGTTCCGCTAACACTCATGGAAACGGATGTGGAAACTTCAGTACCCCAATACAGTCGGGGTCAAATCCTGATATCGCTACGACATCCACCAATATTCAATCTCATTCTAGGTTAAAGTCCAATACCATACCAAAGTGGGCTCCTATTAATAAAGTCATAAAGACTAATAAAAATAATGTGGATAAAACTAAGAATCCTCACTCTTTAACTTCTAAAAATAATAGGGGCCCTATCCCCCGCCCTGCAGTGAATCGGGATTTTTTCCAAATAAGATCAAGCAAACCAAGAGGGGCAAAAGAGGGGGGAAGCTCACCAAAACAAAAACAAAAGTAGTCTCCAATCCCATCCCTAATCCTTCTATTCAAAAAATATTTAACCTAAGCTCTTACCCCTGTCCACATCGGACTGTTTCTCTCCTGCAAAAGGGTTTAAAGTTTGCCCCTACAATTAGATCCAAACCATTCGATCTATATATTAGTCTAAAAAAAATTTTACGCAACTTAGCTATTAAAAAATATTTCTTAAAGAAAGGAGCGACGGCATCCCTCCAGGCCCATTCAACATCATCTCAATTTAACCATACCAGTTTAGCTAAACCATCTACATTTAATCCAATCCAGGAGTACTCCAGTGCCTTCCACACATTTGAAACAATGGTGGTGTCTGACATCAGGAAGATGAAAACTAAGAACTGGAAATATACTCCACACAATTTAAGTATACAGGAACAAGTGGCCATACAAAACCTCCAAAATAACAATAATATCATTATACGCCCAGCAGATAAAGGAGGGGGTATAGTTATACTTAATAAATCAATGTATCATGCCGAGTCAATGAGGTTGCTGGGTGACACACAAACATACAAGAAATTGAGTTCCAATCCAACCATCAAATATATCAAATATCTTGACATCCTGACCTCAAAGGCAAGTATGATGGTATATTAAACAACAAAGAGTTTCAGTTTGTCATGAATAAAACTCCAAGTGTAGCAGTGTTCTACCACATTCCTAAACTACACAAAAACCAAGAATGCCCACCAGGGAGGCCAATAATTTCGGGCATTAATTGCCTTACTTCAAACCTCTCTAGATATGTGGACATTTATCTCCAAAAGTGCCTGGCCCTGGTTCCAGCGTACCTCAAGGACACCAGTCATACATTACAGGTCCTTGGGGAAATTTCTTGGAAAAAGGCTTCATACTCGGCACTCTTGACATCAAATCGCTTTACACCGTAATCGACCACCAAAAGGGGTGTGAAGCATCTGAACATTTTCTCAGAAAATTGGGTATTCACAAAGAGGCACAAATTAGGTTTATTATTGATTGTATTCGTTTTATTTTACAACACAATTATTTTACATATGAAGGGCAGTTCTACCTGCAAACCTGGGGAACTGCCATGGGTACTCGTTTTGCCCCTAGCTACGTAAAACCTGTACGTAGCCAAGTGGGAGGAGTCATATATCTTTCAATCTGGCCAACTATATCCTGGTCTGGTCATGTGGCGTAGATTTATAGATGACGTCCTATTCATCTGGGAAGGTTCATCAGAAGACCTCAATATGTTCATCTCTAACCTTAACACTAACCCGTTTGGCCTGGAATTCACGTCCACCATTAGTACAACTAGTGTCAACTTTTTGGATCTGGAAATATTTATTGATAAGGATACTATCTGTACCAAATGCCACCATAAAGAAGTGGATGCAAATAGTTATATTGACATCAATAGTTGCCATCTTCCCATTTGGTTAACAGTATCCCTAAAGGCCAATTTACAAGGGTGAGACGCAATTGCTCGAAAATTCAGGATTACCATCAGGAAACTGATTATTTAACACAACAGTTTGCAGAAAAAGGCTACCCTGTGTCATTGTTACAAAAAAACAAAAAAGAAGTCGAGCAATTACCTAGGGAGAGCCTGGTCCACAAGGATCAACCTGAGATTACACGCTTACCCTCTATTATGGAACAAATTTGGGACTTACCCATCGTTACGCAGTTCCATCACAATTACAAACAATTCAGAAATATAATTTCTAAACATTGGTTTATCCTTCAGGGGGATAGAAAAATCAGTGAATTTTTAGCACCCCATCCAAAATTCATTTTCAGGAAGGCCCAAACTTTGGGTAATCTGATTGCTCCCACTGTTAAAGATGGATCTTGTATACCACTAGCTACCTCTTCTAAGGGCTTTGTACCATGTGGTACATGTTTATGTTGCATTAAGACCAATTTCCATAAAACTAGGCAGACTACGTTTCAGGATGCACATAATAAACAACAATTTGAGATTAGAGATTTTATTACATGCTCTACCGCGGGAGTCATCTACCTAATTCGGTGCCCCTGTGGCAAAATATATGTTGGGCGTACAAAACGCAGGCTCTTAGACCGTTTAAGGGAACATTTCAACAACATCAAGAAGGGCTTTTTAGGCCACCCCCTTTCGAGTCACTTTTTTGAATACCACAACAAATCTGTTCGAGGTATTCATTTCTGTGGCATACAGGTTATTCATAAAAATAAGAGGGGTGGGGATTACATTAGAAAAATGTCTAGGATGGAGTCTCAATGGATTTTTACCCTGGATAGCCTGGCCCCTACAGGGTTAAACCACGAGATAGAACTATATGCGTTTTCTTAGGTCATCAACTAGGACCGGTGTCGTATTACGACATTTACGTCTTACCCCTGAACAAACAGGGGGTGTTTAGCACCTTTTAGTCGTAAACTGGGGAATATAATAGGCTGAATAATTAACATACGCATGCAAGTGTATTTTTATGGAAAAATATTTTAAATTTAAATTTTCAATTTTTGTGAGACAGGTTCTTTGACTACTTGCATGGTTTGTTTTACTTTACTCTATTCTATTTTTATTTTTATTTCTATTTTTATTTCATTTTAATTAGTGAGTAAATTAGTGAGTATGTCAGTACACTATAACATTAACTTTACCCCTCCTAGGGGTATATGTATATATATATTTATTGATTCATAGAGGGCTCTATTAAACATACTTCTAGGTTTACTCCTATTTTAACCAAATAAAGGTTTCTATCTAAATTATCATTCAGGCATTACCATACATATAGATGTAAAAAAAAATTTTTCATCATTTATCTAATTGTCTTCTGAACACTACTCTGTTTTACTATTTCTTAGTGTCTTCACCTTAAAACACACAGCGCAGCAATCAAACACTTTCTCTCTGGTTCATTATTACAAGGAGGGAGGGCGGGGGTTTGTCAAAGGTACATAAGGCTGGCTCTGCTATGGGTCTCTATCCCTGACGAAGAAGGTCCGTGTACCTTTGAAACGCGTTGGAACGATTTTTGACCCTTCCTGCCTCTCGTACCACGGTGACGTCACCCATTTTTTGTCCCGCCCCCGTCCTGTCCATCTCGTACTAGCGGCGCCTCGTGGCCTGAGGACGCCGCGTTACTTCCGGACGCTTAGTGCCCCAGCCCAGCAAGGTTGTTCCAGCAGCAGGGAGGACGCTCCCTGTCTCGGCACTTTCGGTGTGCCCGCTCTGGGTGCACGGTCCGATTACCATCTGTACTGAGCCGGGATTTTCTCCCTCCTTCAAGCCAGTCCTCTGCTGTCGTGACAGTAAGTGTTCTACATCAACACTTAAATCTATACCTGTTTAACTATACTGTCACATGTACATCACTATTCATCTAGCTTTTTTTCACTTTGTGGGGGCATCTCTTCTTGCAAGTGTAGAGGCGCAGGTAGTTATTTGTTTATTCGTTTATGTGTACCACCACTTGGTCACTTTGGAGCCAGCATTAGCACAGCAGCTGACTCAACTCCAGCAGCCTCTTTGCACATTAATCAATCTTTGTCTACTTAGTAGACCTACACCCCTGTGGATAGCGCCAGTGTATTTTATATCTTCACTTTTACAATTTGTCTGGGCCTGAACGTCCCGCCATAAAAAATCATGTAAACGAAAGTTTATGGAAGGGTCAAATCCATTCATCCTCCTCCCCTGTAGCTGCTGGACTTTTCTTTGTAAAAAAGAAAGATGGTGGCTTCCGTCCTTGCCTCGGTTTCCGGGATCTGAACAAAATTACGGTTAAGAATAAGTACCCACTTCCACTCATCCCTGACCCACATAATCAGCTAATGGGGGCTAAATTGTTTTCTAATCTGGACCTTAGAGGGTATAACAATTTGATACAAAAAACTGCATTTTTAATGTCCAAGGGTAGTGTTGAGCAAACCCATGGATGTTCAGGTTCGCCGGAATCGTCTGGACTTTTTAACAGGTCCAGTTCGGCACCCGAACTTGACCCTTGATCCCGAACACCATAGAAGTCAATGGGGACTCGAACTTCAATGGTGTAAAATAGCTGTAAAATGGTCAGAGTAAGGACTGGGGGCTGCAAAAGGAAGAAAAATGGAGGTAAGAGCAGGTCAATTGCGCTTCAAACAAATGTGTATAAGGAAATTACTTAAAGGGGTTCTGACACCATTGTAATCATGGTAAAATAGGAAGTGAATGAACAACATAAAATCTCTTACAGTGCCCTCACAGAGAATGAAGCTTTCTATTGCCAGTCCAGTTAAAAAATTCACCCACAGAGCATGGGGCAGAGTACCCGTAGAAAAGCAGTTTACATATTTCACCCACAAAGCATAGGGCACAGTACCCCCACAGAAACTGATAACAAATTTCACCCACAGAGCATGGGGCAGAGTACGCCTACAGCACCAAAATGTCAGCTCCAGTATCATATGTTACAAATGCCACCAATGAAAAGCTGTTAGTATGATCTTGGATTGAGCTGGCAATCCGCCACAAGGTTAGCTACCGGCAGGTTATTTAAAAAATTGACCACAGAGAATGTTTTCACATTTCCCCCACAGAAACTGATAACAACTTTCATCCACAGTGCATGTGTTCACATTTCCTCCACAGAAGTTGATAAATTTCACCCACAGAGCATGTTTTCACATTTCCGCCACAGAAGCTGGTAACAAATTTCTCTCACAGAGCATGGGGCACAGTACCATCAAAGAAGCTGATAACAAATTTTACCTACTGAGCATGTGTTCACATTTTCCCCACATAAGCTGATTAAACATTTCACACCCAGACAATGGGGCAAAGTACTCCCACAGGCAAAGTTGCAGAGTACACACAGAGGCTTAAAGGCACAGTACTTCCACAGATATTGGTTAAAGAATGCACACAGTGGCTTTTGGTGCAGTACAGTTTTTGCATAAGAGTAGAAAAACATGTTTAGATGCACATCACTCCCATCGACACAGTTGAAGATTAAAAACAATTGCAGAATTTTTTTTTTCGTTATTTCACCACGATTTGAATTTTTTTCCTCATTTTCCAGTGCATCACATGATAAAATTAATGGTGTCATTCAAAATTTCAACTCATCCTGCAGAAAACAATTCCTCATATGGCTATGTGGATGGAACAATAGAAAAGTTATAGCTCTTGGAAGGAGAACAGAAAAAAAAAACGAAAGTGCAAAGATGGAAAATCGCCCTGCCAGGAAGGGGTTGGAGTTTATACGTCTCCTATATGCTACTGGAGCCCGATACTCAGAATAAATATTGGACGTGAATAAAGCAAGTCTAATCAGTATTGCAAACACAAATCCTCACCATCAAGAAATTTTACTGTTTGCTTATACAGTATATTTCCAGTTTCCCTTTGTCTTGGCTGTAGTACAGTATTTTATGTACTGAGAATAGCCAGAAATCCATAAATCAGGATCAGATTTTATTTGATTGTTACGTCTGATATATGTTAACTGCTTTACTAGTAATAAGTCTGGTCAGGACAAATGGTAGCATGTATGGAATTAACATTTAATCATATCTTTCAAATGGCTAGTAAATACAACAGTGATATAAATGATAGGGGTGGAAAGAATGTTCAGGACCATTCGTAAAAGCAAATCCATCCAAATCAGTGTTGTCATTATGGGCTGGCTACACCTGAAGAAACAAGTATGAAATCATGCTAAAGTATAAAATTTATGATATATCACATTGATAAATGTGATAACTTGCCATGAAAATGTATCTCTTTGTGTTACTTGGCCATGCAATGCAAAAACTATTTAAAAGATGAAGAGTGCAACAATATAATGGGCAGCCACAGCTGAAATCCTATCCGAACCAGCAATTAAAGCTGAAAGTTAGCCCCAAATTGTACTTGCCTTAAAAGAGGTCAACAAATGTAGCAATATATCTGTGAGGACACCATAACCCTAATGAACTCAGCGATGATCTCCAGAGTCAGTTGTTCAGCATTAGATTACACTCACATCCTGTGACCTGTCATCTAGGTCCCAGCGGTAAAAGAAAAAAAAGATCTCTACTCATTGTTAAAATGTTCTACGATCAAAGAGGTGATGGAGCTGTGGATGAACTGTAAAAACATCAATTATCAGATTCAACTACCCAACACTGTCATCATGCCAAGACACTAAAATAAAAACTACCGCCACTACTTTACACTGATGCCCCTCGGAAAGACACCAGTGATTTCAGGACAATTTGCTTAGATTGGTTTTCTAAGGTTTTTCTACAATAGTTGTCTACAAATATCTGAAGGGCTGTCACAGTGTAGAGGGATCATCCTTATTCTCATTTGCCCATGGAAACACAGAAGCAATGGAATGGAACTGAAAGGGAGAAGATACAGATTAGATATTAGAAAAAACTTTTTGACAGTGAATGTGATCAATGAGTGGAACAGGCGGCCAGGAGAGGTGGTGAGTTCTCCTTTAATGGAAGTCTTCAAACAGAGGCTGGACAGACATCTGTCTGAGATGGTTTAGTGAATCCTACATTGAGCAGGGGGTTAGACATGATGACCCTTTAGGTCCCTTCCAACTTTAATATTCTATGATTCTATAAGATGTAAACAATAATGGCCAAATCTTTAGGATAGGCCATCGATCTTTGATCAGGGAGGACAAACCCATGGGACTTTTGTTAATTAACAGAAACAATTTTAAAAGGATTGTCTACGTTTTTTAAAGGGGACAAAAGAAGGAAATCCTTTGAATTAATTGAGATCTACGCGAGAATACCCGCACCATTACAACACCACTGCTCCATAGGCCATTCAGTCTTTGTAAATTGCCCCGGAATTGAAGATGCAGTGATTGCTGCAGACAGTCTTAGCAGTGATGGTTGCATGGTCGGCCGGAGACAACTGAGGCCATTGATTGACCCCCATTACTTACATTCACAGTCAGTCGGAATAAGCCGGGAGATATAGATTCATTTTCCAGTTTAGTGCTTTTGCTACTTTCAACCCACTTTGAAAAGTGTTAGACAGTTCCTCTAATCATACAGTGGGTTACAAATACTCCAGTGCTCTATTTTATGCCTTTCCTTAAAGTGTCCAGTTTTTGCTTTTCTTTTATTCCCACTGCTCCCCTGAGAATTCTGTTTTATTACCATCCATATCTTTCCAGAGACATGGGCCTTTTAAGTCAGTGTGAATTCTTATTGCCTTTACAACGGGGATGTGCTCAGGGCATTTTCTGGAGGATTATATTCAGTATGTTCTGCATAATTACCCTGTGAGCAGCGCCATTGAAATAGACCATATAAAGTAGAACTAAATAGAAATCCCATATCTTTGGAACCATATTGGGGATTTTAAAAAAAATCCAGAGTACTCAGGGGAGCAGCAAGAATAAAATAAGGCCACTTTTGATCCAGTGACAGGTCCTCTTTAAGCAGTGGGGTCCTCCTTGGCTTTCATCCAGAGATCTGTTTTGCATACTCGGGTGACTTATGGTACTTAGTGTGAAACCATCATTCCAGATGTTTACAGCTCAGCCCGAAATTCTGAAAGTTGAGTCTAGTTTTGACTTAATCACAGGTAAGACTGATTTTGTTGTTTTCAATATTGTATCCTTTTTTCTTGCCAAGTTTTATTTTATTATTTTTGTTTCTTGGACTATCTATCTATATACAGCACTGTGCAAAAGTTTTAGGCACATGAGGAAGAAATGCTGCAAAGTAAGAATGCTTTCAAGATTATACAGTGGGGGAAATAAGTATTGAAGACACCAATTTTGTAAATATATATATTTCTAAAGGTGCTATTGACATGAAATTCTCACCAGATGTCGATAACAATCCATCCAATCCACACAGGCAAAGAAATCCAACCATATATGTCCATAAATTAATTAATGTGTAATAATGACAAATGACATAGGAAAAAGTAATGAACGCACTTACAGAAATTTAATTAATACTTTGTACAAAAGTCTTTGTTGGTGATAACAGCTTCAAAGACACCTCCTGTATGGAGAAACTAGTTGCATGCATTGTTTAATTGTGATTTTGGCCCATGCTTCCATACAAACACTCTTCAAATCTGGAAGGTCCTGTAGGCACCTTCTATAAACTCTGAACATTACGTTATTTCATAAATTTTCTATTGGATTCAGGTCAGGTGATTGGCTGAGCCATTTTAGCAGGTTTATTTTCTTTCTCTGAAAACAATTGAGAATTTCCTTGGCTGTGTGTTTGGGATCATAGTCTTCTTGAAATGTCCACCCTTCAAATATATGAAATTTGCTAATGCTGTATGCTGAAAAACAGTCTCACACCATGATGTTCCCTCCTCCAAACATCACTGTTGGTATGGTGTTTTTTGGGGTGATATGCAGTGCATTTTGGCCTTCAAACATGGTGTGTATTATGGCATCCAAAGAGTGAGATTTTTGTCTCATCTGACCAGACTAAAATCTTCCAGTATTTCACAGGCTTGGCTAAATGTTGTTGAGCAAACTTTAAATGCACTTGAACATGCTTTTTTTCAGCATTGGAGTATTGTGTGGTGAGCGTGCATACAGGCCATAAAGGTTGAGTGCACTACTTATTCTTTTCTTTGATACAATTGTACCTGCTGATTCCAGGTCTATCTGTAGCTCTCCACAAGTGGTCCTTCACTCTTGGACAACTCTTTTGATAAGTCTTTTCACTCCTCTGTCTAAAATCTTGCGGGGGTACTTGGTCTCGGTCGGTTTATGGTGAAATTATATTCTTTCCACTTACGGATTTTGGCCCAAAGAGTGCTCATTGGAAGCTTCAGTAGTTTAAAAATTCTTTTGAGGCTAATGCCATCAGTATGTTTTGCAATAATAAGGTTGCGAAGGTCTTGAGACAGCTCACTAGTTTTGCACAAGATGAGATGTTTCTTGTATGGCACATGGTAATGAGACACCATTTTATAGGCCATCAATTGAACCAGCTGATTTTATTTTTCACTAAGTGGTAGGATTGCTTTCTAATTAGTGATAGATTTCAGCTGGTATCATGACTATGCATGGCTTTTTGCAACTCTCTTTCTTCATGTTGTTCAATACTTTTTCCATGTGTCATTGTTGCTATAAGTTAATTTAAACACATCTATGGTTTGATTTCTTTCCCGGTGTTCATTAGAAGGGTTGTTACTGACATCTAGTGAGAATTTCATGTCAACAGCACCTTTAGAAATATATTTATTTAGAAAATTGGTGACATGTTCAATACTTATTTCACCCACTGTAAGGCCGGTTTCACACGTGCTCATATTTCCGGTACCGGAAAAACCAGTACCGGAGATATCAGTGTCCGTGTGTGTACTACGTGCGGCACAAGTGTGGCAACCGTGTGCCACCCATGTGCCGCATAAGTACCACACGGACACACGGATGGCCGCCGGGGAAGTAGTGCTACTGTAAGCCGCTGTCCCTCGGTGGCTGGTGCTGAAGCCGGCAGTCATCATTCTCCCTGCTCTGCCTGCAAAAACACCATCCTCACAGTGAAACATGGTGGTGGCAGCATCATGCTGTGGGG
The DNA here is from genome assembly GCA_033576555.1 of Oophaga sylvatica. Classification (NCBI taxonomy): domain Eukaryota; kingdom Metazoa; phylum Chordata; class Amphibia; order Anura; family Dendrobatidae; genus Oophaga; species Oophaga sylvatica. The sequence continues at coordinate 506,433,758 of JARQOD010000005.1, forward strand.
ATGTTTTTCGGCAGCAGGGACAGCGAAAATGGTCTGAGTCGAGGGGATGATGGATGGTTCGAAATACAGGGATATTATTGAGCAAAACCTGTTTCAGTCTGTCAGTGATTTGAGACTGGGACGAAGGTTCACCTTCCAACAAGACAATGACTTAAAGCATACTGCTAAAGTGACACTGGAGTGGTACAAGGGGAAACGTGTAAATGTTATGGAGCGGCCTAGTCAAAGCCCAGACCTTAATTTAACTGAGAATCTGTGGTCAGACTTGAAGATTGCTGTTCACCAGAGGAAACCATCTAACTTGAAGGAGCTGGAGCAGTTTTGCCTTGAGAAATGGACAAAAATCCCAGTGGCAAGATGTGGAAAGCTCATAGAGACTTATCCAAAGTGACTTGCAGCTGTAATTATGGCAAAAAAAGGCTCAACAAAGTACTGACTTTTGGGGGGGGGCGGTAAAATAGTTATGTACACTGAAGTTTTCAGTTACTTTGTCCTATTTGTTTTTTGCTTCACAAAAACAAACAAATGTTCACAGTTGTAGGCATGATCTTTACATGAACTGATGGAAACCATAAAAAAAACTGAAATTCCAGGTTGTTAGTTAGCAAAACCCGAAAAATGCCAAGGGGGATGGGTGAATACTTTTGCAAGCCATTGTATATCTACATAAGATCTGTGGTTAGTTTTTGAAAAAATGTTTGGAACAACCTCATTGCTGGGTTTCTTTAAAAACTGTATGTAAGTGTCCCAAGAACAATTGATGCTTCACTAAACATTTTATTTCCTTAATATACAATAATGTTGACAACAACTGTACATGAAGGTTTATACTTATGGAGGCACACAGGATACATTACAATGCCGTATTACAGATTTGTAGTGTGGTCTGTGGCGATAAGCTGTGGGCATCAGTCTTTAAATGAAAACTCCAGAGTAATCTGTGTGTTGGCTATAGGGCCCATGGGGTGGTGAATGACAATCCGAGCAGAAAAAATTGGGAGGGAGAAAGACAAAAAAAACAAGAGTATCAATCTCTGAAGCCACGCCTAACATTATGATAATGGGAGTTTATAGGTTTAACTGTAAATTACCGTAATATTTATTATTTTGCAGCAATTAGTTAAGCTTTTATTTCAAAGCTTCTTTTCAATGTCACTGTGTATTTTTCTCTGCATTAATAATAAATCGATATTAAAAGTAAAGAAAGTTTCCTAAAAAGAGGTCTTATGACTTAGTGGTTAAATTAGTACAATTGTTAATCTGTACGAAATTAAAGTGACTACAAATGTAAAGGCCAGTCTTCACACCTCTCTGCTTCATTTCCAGCTCTGTCCTCAGAGGTGTGTATAAGGAAGGTGCTGAAGTCCCATGGATTAAAGGTTAACGAGCCCAAGAAAAACAATATGGAAACCTCACGTTAACATACAGTGATCCTCTCCAGGTTCAAGATTTGTTTGGTAAAAGAAGTCAAATGCAATAATTCAACAAGAGAAAATTGCAATAGGAAACAGAATAAAAGAATTAGTGCGAGTATGATATGGAGTCCCACAAGGGATATTGGTTGAAACCTTGGAAGCAACATAATGGGAAAAGGATACAGTCGAGAAAGGCAAAATGAAGACGTAAAATATGACTAGACGCTGGAAAATAAAACAGACAATTATATTCTTTAGCAGGAAGGTTGTGCCAGATGAGAAAAAAAAAGAAAATGAGAAGACTGAAAATAATAAAGTTTGGAGCCACAAAAAAGAGCGGAGGATATTTATATTGGCCTGGGATTATGGAACAATTTACATTAAGCAGCGGGAAATTAATGAGGGTGAGAGTATATTTTATTGACGGATAATTAATTTTAGAATATTCTGTACTGTAGATAGTGACGGATCAGAGTTCAGGCATTGTCGAGGTAAAATCTGGATACAGCCTCCCAAGAAAACACATTATTTATAGATTTAATTACAAGAACAGCTGAAAAGAAAATTAAAGCTAAGGTTTTGTATGGCAAAGGTTTTGCGGCATGAATTATTTGCTCCAAGTAATTCAGTATGTATACTGATTGGCTGTCTTCTACTTTTCTACAGCGTCTCTGCCTAATCTAAGAAGTATGGATTTGAAGTGTGTAATTTGGGTGATAGTTGGGATATAGTTTTAAAGTTCTGCAAAATATTTTACATGCCTGTTTTTTCATAAAAAAAAAACCTTTAGAAAAGTATGGTTTTGCTTCCTTAATCCCATACAAAAAAAAGTAAAAACTGCTTCTGATGCCGATACCAGTGTAATATGTATAGGAACTGCCATGATTATTACATTACAGAACCTGCTATTGACCCTTCTTAAGTTCCTCAGTATTCCACCAGTACTATAGGTGCTGGAACTGACTATTCCTCGTTTGTCAGCATGCATTATTCCTGCCAATGTCGAATAACTTGCCTTCTCTGAACTGGAAACTCACCTTTCTGTTGCTTATATCCAATTTAATGGAAAGGAGAGCAGGAGCAGAAAAATGAACACCCACCCCTACTTTCACCATAGCTTCTCTGATACCCTTGACTACAGTTAATGGACATCAAGAAGGGAGACACCTAGTGACCAGCACTTCAAGTGATTTTTTTATGGGGAGGAGAGGGTTAAGATAGCACAATGTTTAAATAATGTGCTTTGCAGCCAGCTTATTTATCACATTATCTATTGCTCCTGGGCACGGACTGTGCAGAGAACAGTAATTGACCAAATTTACTAGCACGATATTCTGGGAGTCCCAGAGGTTAGAACCCCACTGATCATAAAGTGATTGTATATCTTAGAAAGAACTCTTTAAAAGTGTTGTGTCATGAAAAAAAAATAAATAAAAAGTCAATAATCAGTTGATCACCATGGGTCTGGCTACTGATACATGATATTACTACGGAACATGTTGCCTGGCCATATAATCCAATTAAAGGGAACCCATCAGTAGGATCAACCCTCTTAAGCCGTCTATATGGACAAGTAGGTTACAGGAAGTTGAATAAAATGATACCTTGATATCTGCGATCCAATGTTTTATTCCAGAGAAATCCACATTTTTCTTAATATGTAAATGAGCTGTTAAGATCTATGGGCCGGACATAGATCTCCCTGAGAATCTGCCTCCAGAGCTTATTTTGAATGAAAGGGGGTGTTATCAGTGTGAGACATGTAGTGACTGACAGTCTGCTTCCCTGATCTACATGTGTCACACTGGTAACTCTCCCTTTCATTTAATATAAGCTCTGGAAGCAGATTCACGGAAAAATCAGTTTCTCATAGATTTTTCGCAGCTCATTTACATTAAAAAAAACCTCATGGATATCTCTGGAATAAGATATCGGATCGCAGATATGAAGGTATCATTTTATTCAGCTTCCGATTACTTACTTGATCCTACTGACATATGACCTTTATCAACCATGTTATACTAGTCCTCCAGCTCTCCATAATGGCTAATACAGCAAAAGCTCAGTATAAATGTGTAAATTAGTAAATAACAATATTTATTAAAATGACTATTTCTGCTGAAAGGAAATATAATATCCAGGGGAACAACTTCTATGTAGTTATGAAGTTTTCAGACCCAATCTATCTGCTCACACCCCCATTACTGCAGGGATGTATTCCTGGCAGCAGGGATATCAAAGCTAAGAAATGGAGTTCGTTTATAGTTTACTGAGCAATGACATAGACATAGCTAATTTGTAAAGCATCCAACAACTTTAATAAAAGTTCCCAACCTGAGTTATGCAAGAAATGAATCAAAGCACGACTACGGCACAACACCGAATACTCAACATTGGACCAAATACAATGAAAGCATTAATACACGTAATAATCACCGCTGTGGCTTTACAAGCAAGGCTTCATTATTCACCATAAAAGCTTTACAGGTAAAATATAATATTCCAGGCAAGAATATTAGGAAAGGTTTTATATGTCCAGCAAAAATCTTTAAAATATGCAGAATAGATCAATCAAGTTTCATTTGTATTTAGAAGCTGTCAACTCCGCTTTGTGATAAACAGCGGCCCGTAACCTCAGATATTAATGGAAGACGTGGCAAAAGCCTCATCTGTTGTGGAAGTCTGATGGGACAGGTGATTTAGTGACAGACTTAAAAAAAATAGAGTCATCCTTCATATGTTTGTTTAGGGAAAATGGTTTATAATACTTTGGGAGAATGTATATTGATTTCACATTACCTTTTATGCTTTTTATGCATTCTTGATGACTGCAGAGTTCTAAATGATGTCAATGGTGGAAAATGACCCAAAAAAAAGAGATTTGGCTTAGCAGATGGTATTCCATCACATAGAGCCCAGTCACTTTTAAACACTGGATAGGAACATGTATTTGGGCACCAACACAGATCAAGTGCCAATACTGAAGACCCTTAGTGATATCACTCATTAGGATACCCCACATACAGTATGATGCCTTCAAGCACAGCGTGATGTCTCACAGTAAATTTCACCAAGAAAATTTGCCACTATAATGGCTCCCACAGTATGATGACCCCACAGCAGACCCCCCACTGTATGATGACCCCCACAGTGACATTATCATACCCCACACATTTTCTCCTTAAACTATTATGCTCCCAGAGCCTACCACAGTATGATTTCCCACTGTATGATGTTCCCAGTCTTCCCACATTATGATGCACTATACAGTCCCACAAACAGTATGATGCTGCCAAGCCTGTCCCCACAAAGTATGATGATGCTAGAGCCCTCGACACAAAGTATGATGTCCCTAAACCCCACACACAATATCATCCCCTTAATATTCCCCACACAGTATGATACTCTCACAAAATATGATGCCCCTACAGTCCCCCACACTCAGTATGGTGACCTTACAGTATCCCACACAGTATGATGCCCCTACAGTCCCCCACACACAGTATGTTTATATGTTAGTTATCCAATCATAATCTATGACCTCTATGTCTATCTGTCTAGCTATCATCTATCTATCTTTCTATATTATCTATATATAATCAATCAATCTACCTATCTATTAATTACCTATCTATGCACAAACAAAAGGAAACAGCAGCACTCTGTGTAAGGCTAGGTTCACATTAGCGCTCCCTAGAGCTGCGGAGGGCTGCGGACTTCCTCCGTGAAGCTCCGCCCACTGCCGCACCTCCTCCAGTCAGCTCCGCCTACGTCTGCATGCGGCCTGAGTACCTATCTTTAACATTAGGTATGCAGGTCGTGCAGATGTATGCGGATGCCTCCACATGCGTCGTTTTGACGATGAGGCGAAGAAAACAAATTCCAACATGGTGCGTTCGACGCAGGTCGCCGCAG
>JARQOD010000005.1:506439187-506570933 GCA_033576555.1 Oophaga sylvatica
TTAACTCCGCAGAGCAAGGATAAAGTGTATCAAAGAAATGCGTTCCATGAAAACGCTTATCTGGACATAGACGTTCCTCCTCTATTACACTATTAAGCTCATCCAGAGCTGGCAATGTTGTACGCGAAGCACGGGACTCCTGGAACATGCGTGCTGATTTACCAGGACGACTAGTTACCTCCTCCGGTAACTGTAGTATATCTCTCATGGCTTCAATAATGCCTCCGTACGCTTCGCCATAGAGGAACGCCCCTGCGGCTCGTCCGCATCTGAATCGGATATTTCTCCATCCGAATTTAAAGGGGAACTCTGCCCAATATCAGATACATCTGACTCGCTCCGTGTAGAGGCCGGTAACGGCCTGCGTCGCTTCCTCTGAGAGGAATTAGCAGACACATATTGACCTAAAAGGTCAGACAAGTTGTTGATCGATCGAGCGATATCGTCCAATTTTCCACCCTGTCGACCGCAGCGCTAGACGCTGTGGAGGTCTGCGTATCTGATTGCCGTAATGGCACTGGGACATGGTCCGCGGCATCTGAACTCTGTTCAGACATGTCTCACCTGTATGAGCAGGTCAAAGCGGTAATACCAGCAAAAACTATGCGTTTTTTTTTTTTTTTTTTAAACGCTGAAGGGTTAACGCTCCACCAAGCAGGGTTACCCCAGCGGTATTCAGTCAAAAAATTTTGCTGGTAGAAATAACCCTCAGAGGGGTTAACATTGCAAACTCACCACAATATATATATTTGTGAGCCCCAGCCAATTTTTATGTCTCTAATGAGACTGCAGCTGCAGGATAGCGATCGCTGCGCTGCAGGGTGAGGAATCAGCACTCACCCAGCTGGCCGTGGTGTCTTATGAGGAGAGGAGCGGTCTGAGGAGCCCAGGAGCCTGTGTAATGGCCGCCACAGTGAGGGAGTCGCAGGAGAAACGCCAGAGCGCGCGTCTTCCTGCTCAGAAGACCGGGAATAGTTAGGCCACGCCCCCCGCCAGCTCGAATATTGAGCGCGAACTCCCCCGCTCCTGCTCCCTCTCTGTCCTGCAGGTATCTGCCTGCGGACAAAAAATCACCACATCTACTTGTAACAGCGCTGTCACAGCAGCGCTGAAGCATACTGACATACATGTAGTAGCGCTGTCACAGCAGCGCTGAAGCATACTGACATACAAGTAATAGCGCTGCTCATTCAGACGCTAAAGCACTCACACATAATTATAATCAAAAATTTGTGTGGAGTACTCACCAGCCAAGGCGCCACAGGGACCCTCAGGGGTTTCTGGCGCTGTGCCCATGCTTCCCCCCAGGGCGAAGAACGCAGTGACCGCACGTGTGGTTTGCGTCCCGCCAGGGAAGCTCTCCTCATCCCCCAGGGCCGGCAAGGATTCTGCAGGGACTTTGAGTAAATACAGATCCGCCAAGGGAGAGGTTGGGGTACAGCAGCGCTGGTACCCCTGAGACCTCTAGACCAACTAGTGATCCAAGTCTCCTGTCCGAATATAAAATAATAAAATCTTCTGAGGAGCTGCATTAGCAGCGACCATCCTCTGAGACCTCAAATCTTAGACTGGAGCTGAGTAGGAGGAGCCCGAGCTGGAGGGGCCAGCCAGTCAGCACTCTTTTGATCTGAGGTGACATCCTGATCTGGGGCTCCGCCTACCCATCAGTAATGAATACTGTGGCTCTCTTCCTTCCATCAGCAGCTGAAAAGAAAAATCGCAGTTTTCTAAGACCTGTAGCGTCTCCATTTTTCGGGATCTGGGGCTGATGAGGACGTATTTTTCTTTATCGCTTCATTGGGGGACACAGAAACCATGGGTGTATGCTGCTGCCACTAGGAGGCTGACACTATGCATATGCAAAAAAGGTTGGCTCCTCCTCTGCAGTGTACACCCCACCGACTGGCACCAAGCTAATCAGTTTTAGCTTAGTGTCAGTAGGAGGTGGACACGGGTCTCTCTGGAGACCCATATCTACCTATTGTGCGTCGTTCCCTTTCAGGTACCTTCTGGAGGGATACAGTGTGAAAAGTCACTACTGTAGTCCCACACAGAGACTATGAGTACGCCGTGTACTGCCACCCCGTATCCTCATATGTCTGTCTTGGCAGGACCCCCCACTCTAATCCCTAGCACAGACGGATGTTTAGGTGATCAGGGGCATCGAAAGACCCGGGCCTGCCTCCGTCTCCCACCAGAGCCTGTCGGATGAGGAGACGCGGACGTCCCCACAACTGACCTCCGGACGTCCGACCTTTTGGTCTGAGGTATTGTCCCTCTTTCTCAGCAGGACAGAAGAAAGCAGACAGGAAGAGAGAAGGAAAGAAAAAAAAGAAGGAGAAAAAGGAGGATGCAGGTTACAGGACCCGGGGTTTTTTTTGTAGAGAGCCTTGTACCGTTTTCTAGTCCCGAGGCCTTTAGAGATGGGGCTGCTCCGGACACCTCGCGGCGCCGTGGATTTCCCGGGGCCCCGTCTTTCTCTAGGAGCTGGAGCCCGGGTTTTTATCAGTTCCTGCCGGTGGCTGCGGCGATTCTTTTCGGGGCCTGTTTTCTTTAGCAGCGGCGTCCTCCGCTCCAACCCCACCTTCCCCGACGGCCGCAGACCAAAATTTAGGTCCCGGCTTCATTCTGGGCCTACTCCTGCTCTGGCTCCGCCCCCCGCCTGTCACACTTCCGGGCAGGCTTCTTTCTCTGCCTGTCCTTGCTCCGCCCACCGCTCTCAGCGTTCCTGAGAGCTGTAGCAGACGCAGAGCGCACTCTACAGGCCCTGCGTCCGTCGCTTCTGCGTTCTTCAAGTGGCAGCAAGCGGCTCCTCAGCTACCTCTGCGGTCTCTGAGCACGGGCTCCGGTCACAGCATCACATCAGGGAGGAATATCTCGGCAGCACACAGGAACCGTGAGTAAGCTCTGTCCTGCAGAGCTGACACTCTCCCCTTGCCCTTTTCTGTCCCCCAACCTTTTGGCACCGGTTAGTGGGATTGCTCAGCCATGCCTAAGCAAAAGGGAGAGTCTACTCGTCCCCCATCTTCCTCCGCCACGCTGGTTAGATACTTTGTATGTTCTTCTTGTAATGGCAGACTCCCTTCAGGTCAGTCTTCTCCCCTCTGCCAGGCCTGCAGCGACCCCACGGGACCCACCCAGGAGCCCCCTTCTGATCCGGGTGATCCTGAGACCCATACCCCCCAGTGGGCAGCGTCTTTGTCACAATCTGTTGCGGACCTCACCAGGGTATCACAGACCCTAGTATCCGTTTTGGACAGATTGCCCCTTTCAGCACCTGCAGTCGCCAGCGGGTCTCAAGACTCCCTTTCCGGTCCGTCCAACCCAAGCCGTAAGAGACCCAGACTGGAACACAGTTCTAGGTCCTCTTCTCGCTCCATATCTCCGGAAGACCCTGCTCGGGTTATCCCTCCCTAGCGCCCTCCTCCCAGGAATCTGGCGAGGCGTCTCCGGAGGCGTTTTCGGAGGATGAGTCGGACCTGGATCCAGATCAGGCCTCCGACATGACGGATATGGTGCAGAGTCTGATTGTGGCTGTCAATCAGACTTTAAGCATCAAGGATACCTCTACGGAATCCGCAGAACAGGCGGTTTCGTTCAGACGGTCCAAACCACCTTCCAAGGTTTTTGCCCCTCACACTGAGTTCACGGACATACTCAAGAGGGAGAATCCGACCAGACGCTTTCAAAGAGGGAAGCGCCTCGGCATACTATACCCGTTTTACCCGGAGCTTACATCTAATTGGACAATTTCTCCTTCAGTGGACCCACCGGTCTCCAGACTGTCCACCAACACGGTCCTTCCTCTGGCTAGCGCTGCTTCCCTAAAGGACGCCGATAGGATTCTAGAATCACTGGCAAAGTCAGCCTCTGAGGCAGCCGCTTCTGTTCTATGCCCAGCCTTTGCGTCTACTTGGGTCTCAAAGGCGATAGCCAGATGGTCCAGACAGCTCACTAAGGGCATCTTGGCCAGAGCACCTTCCAGAGAGCTGGCGGAGCTCGCAGACCAAATCTCCCAGGCTGGGCAATATGTAGTCTTTGCCTCCCTGGATGCTGCTTCCTGCGCGGCGCAGGCATCCAGCAATATCGTGGCTATCCGGAGGAACATCTGGCTCAAAGCATGGCAGGCTGATCTTTCGTCAAAGAAGTCGCTCACAGGTCTCCCTTTTCAGGGAGAACATCTGTTCGGAGACAGGCTGGATCAGATCATTAAGGACGCAACGGGGGGCACGAGTTCCCTCCTCCCTCAGTCAAAGCCTCACAAACCCATCCAAAGGAGACAGTTTCGCTCCTTTAGGCCTTTCCGCCGTTTTCAGGTATCGGAAGATTCCTCCAGTCAATGTAGGCCGCATAATCGCCAGGTTAAGAGGAAGGCTTCCTTTCGGCCTACCCCCTCCTGGCGTTCCAATTACTCCCAAGGTAGATCCACCAGGTAAAGACATGGTCGATCTTTTCGGCATGACTGGACCCCGGAGCCCAGCGTTCGTCCCAAGCTCGGCGGTCGTCTCTTGCTGTTCAAGGATGTGTGGCTCGACTTGGTGGAGGACGCTTGGGTCAGGGAGGTTGTATCCTCAGGATACAAAATAGAGTTCACTTCCCGCCCAAGAGATCGGTTCTTCGAATCCCGCCCCCCAGGAGATCCTTCCTTGGTAACGGGTTTCTTTGCATCCATCGATTCCCTTCTCAGTGCTGGAGTTATCGTTCCTGTCCCAGAGCAAGAACGTTTCACAGGTTTTTATTCAAACCTGTTTGTTGTGCCGAAGAAAGGCGGCAAGGTTCGGCCTATCCTGGACCTCAGGTTACTGAACAGGAGGGTTCGCCTGCGTCACTTCAGGATGGAGTCTCTTCGTGCAGTTATATCGACAATGGAATCACAGGAATTTCTGTGTTCCATAGACATCCAAGACGCATACCTCCACGTCCCGATTTACCCAGCCCATCAGAGGTTCCTGCGTTTCACAGTTCGGCAGAACCATTTTCAGTTTGTCACCTTGCCCTTCGGTCTTGCGACCGCACCCAGGGTCTTCACCAAGATCATGGCGGCTTTGGTGGCCACCTTGAGGGTTCGAGGACTGGTGCTCATTCCTTACCTCGACGATATTCTCATCAAGGCTCCATCCCTCCCTCAGGCTCAAGAAAGCCTGTCCATCGTTCTCGACACCCTAGCCCGGTTCGGATGGATCATCAACAGGAAGAAGTCCTGCCTTGTTCCCTCTCAGCGCCTGGTCTTCTTGGGCATGCTGTTCGATACCAGACAGGCGAAGGTCTTTCTCCCCAAGGAGAAGAGAGCAATCCTCCAGCAGGGTGTTCGGTCTCTGCAGAGCCCTCAGCTTCCTTCCGGTCAGCGATGAGGGTGCTGGGCAGAATGGTTGCGACTTCAGAAGCAATTCCCTTTGCTCTGTTCCACTTGAGACCTCTTCAGCAGGCTATTCTGTCTCAGTGGGACAGGTCCGTCAGATCGTTGGATCGTCCGCTTCGTCTCCCTCTCAGGGTCAGGCAGTCTCTCAGCTGGTGGCTGTCATCCCCCATCATCTTCCAGGGCCGGTCCTTCCTGCCAGACCACTGGCAAGTCTTAAAGACGGATGCGAGTCTTCTGGGCTGGGGGGCAGTTTTTCGGCATCTGACGGCTCAGGGTCGTTGGTCGGCACAGGAATCTTCCCTGCCGATCAATATCCTCAAAATCAGGGCCATCTTTCTCTCACTCCGTCACTGGGAATCGCTTCTCAGGGGTCTGCCAGTCAGAATTCAGACAGACAATGCCACGGCTGTGGCATACGTCAATCACCAAGGGGGGACCAGAAGTTCTCTGGCGATGGCCGAAGTATCCAAGATCCTCCTTTGGGCGGAGGCAACGGTTCCGGCAATATCCGCAGTGTATATCCCCGGCGTGGACAACTGGGCCGCCGACTTCCTCAGCCGCGAGGGTTTCGCGGCAGGAGAATGGTCCCTACATCCGGACGTCTTCCATCAGATCTGCCTATGATGGGGTACCCCGGATGTGGACCTCATAGCGTCTCGGCTCAACAGGAAAGTTCCGCTGTTCATCTCCAGGTCCCGCGATACTCTAGCATTGGACGTAGACGCTCTGGCCATTCCTTGGTCACAGTTCACTCTCCCATACGTTTTTCCTCCGCTTCCCCTTCTTCCCAGATTGCTGAAGAAGATCAAGGCGGAAGGGGTGCCGGTCATTCTGATCGCCCTAGAGGTCCTGGTTCGCAGACATCGTCAATCTCTTGGCGGACGCCCCCTGGAGACTCCCAGACAGGCCAAATCTTCTATCACAGGGTCCGTTCTGCCACCAGGGTTCTCGGTCGCTCAATTTGACGGCGTGGCTGTTGAGACCGCTGTACTGAGAGAGTCCGGGTTCTCAGATCGGGTGATTCGCACCATGATCCAGGCCAGGAAACCGTCGTCTTCCAGGGTCTACTATCGAACCTGGAAGGCCTATTTTCGTCGGTGTGAGTCCAACGTCATCCCGCCAATGAAATTGTCGCTCCCAGCCATCTTGGCTTTCCTCCAAGCGGGACTGGACTCTGGTCTCTCTCTCGCTACTCTTAAGGGACAGATTTCAGCCCTTTCTATCCTCTTCCAGGAATCCTTGGCTTCTCGGGTTCAAGTCAAAACTTTCCTTCAGGGAGTGGCACATATGGCTCCCCCGTATCGGAATCCTGTGGACCCTTGGGACCTCAATCTCGTATTGGAGGTTATGAGGTGCGCTCCGTTTGAACCTCTCTCAGAAGTTCCCCTGTCGGTTTTGTCCTGGAAGGTGGCCTTTCTCGTTGCGATCACTTCCATCAGGCGAGTTTCAGAGTTGGCGGCTCTGTCTTGTCGCCCCCCCTTTCCTGGTTCTCCACCAGGATAAGGTAGTATTGCGGCCTCCGCCTTCCTTTCTTCCCAAGGTGGTATCCACTTTCCACTTGAATGAGGACATTGTTCTACCTTCCTTCTGTCCGGCTCCGACTCATTCTTTGGAGCGCTCGTTGAACAAGCTAGACCTGGTAAGGGCAATAAGGACCTACCTTGATAGGACGGCTTCCTTCAGGAAGTCTGATCTCCTATTCATCATTCCGAATGGAGCGCGAAGAGGCCTGCCTGCTTCCAAGGCTACGATTGCGCGTTGGATTAGGACCGCAATATTGGAGGCTTACCGGGTTAATAGAGTGCCTCCTACTGGGGTCAGGGCTCACTCCACCCGGGCGGTAGGCGCCTCCTGGGCGGTTCACCATGGGGCTTCCGCCCTACAACTTTGCAAGGCGGCAACCTGGTCTTCCATCCACACGTTTGCCAAATTTTACAGGGTCCACACCTATGCTTCGGCGGACACCAGCCTAGGCAGAAGGATCTTGCAGGCGGCATTGGAGCCTTTGCCGGCCTGAATGGAGTCTCTTGCCATTTTTCTCCCGCCCCAGGGACTGCTTTGGAACGTCCCATGGTTTCTGTGTCCCCCAATGAAGCGATAGAGAAAACAGGATTTTTGTACTTACCGTAAAATCTGTTTCTCGGAGCGCTCATTGGGGGACACAGCACCCTCCCATATGTTTACAACTCTTGTTCTTTCTTTCGATTGTTTTTGTTATATTGAGTTGTTTGTTTGTTGTTTGCATTCTTCTCCTACTGCTTTCTCACTAACTGATTAGCTTGGTGCCAGTCGGTGGGGTGTACACTGCAGAGGAGGAGCCAACCTTTTTTGCATATGCATAGTGTCAGCCTCCTAGTGGCAAAAGCATACACCCATGGTTTCTGTCCCCCCCAATGAGCGCTCCGAGAAACAGATTTTACGGTAAGTACAAAAATCCTGTTTTTGTGCCACGTGCAGACGTTTTTATTAATACTATTTTGTGGTCAATCGGATTAATTTACTGTATATTTTGATAGATGAGACATTTCTGAAAGCAGTGATACCAAATAAATGTATTTTTTCTTTATTTTATTTTCAATGGGGTGATTTGAACTTGTGTTTTATTTATGTTTTTAATATTTTTTTATTTTTTACTGACTTCAATAGTCCCCTTAAGAGAATTGAAGCAGTGATTTTCCGATTGGTACACACAGCATTGCAAAACTCATGATCTCCAATGAATGACAGGCATGGGGGTCTTCTGCAGACCCCCAGCTGTCATGACAACCCATTGGCGCCCTGCGATCAAGTCACAGCGGCACCGATGGACGGGACTTGTAACGCGTTTCTGACTGGCACATGTTAAATGCTGCTGTCAAGTGATTTCCAGCGGCATTTAACTGCTTCACCTATGGCTGTTCGAGGCACTTGATGGCTACTTAAATCAGCCATCAATTGCAGGGAAAAGCATGGACACGACCTATATGTCAAAGTTTGTGAAGGGGTTAAAGAGGACCAGAACACCAGAAGCAGAGAAGAAGGGACGTCATCATGGAAAGAAAAAATGATTAGTCATTTTTTAGGGATACGGTGGGAGGTCACTTTTTTAAAGTGGTTTTCCAACACATGATTTTACAAAGTAACCCAGAGAAGAAATCCAAGGTTAACTTGGGATTTCTGACACAGAGCCACAAAAGGAATAGAAATTATTTAGTGTAGAATCCATGAGAAGAAAGCACATTATCAATCTTCTCACAGATGATTTTTTTCAGCTCGAACAAAAATCTGAGCAGATTTTTTTTCCAGACATATGGATGATATATACAATGCATCATTCACCTGCACAAATCAGCAGATCAGATGAGGCTGAATGAATGTGTAGACAAGCCCTTATTCTTCTCTATGGAAAAAAAAGATCAATGTCTGCTCTATTATAAGATGGTTCTCATGTGAATGAAAATCTTTTTTTATAAATACCTGTGCATTCTAGTTCTATTTCGGGCTACTACTGGGGTACATGGTATAGCATCCTCTCCAATCCAAATACCAAGGTATGGCGATTCAGAGCATGAAGGTTTTTCATTCTAAAAGAGAATAACAATAATCTTTAATGGATGGATATCTAAAAAAAATAGATTATTTGCAAGGCACTAGTGGAAAACAAGGCTCAAAAGAGATTTTTACATATTCACTCAAGTCACATGTTCATACAACAAGGAAATTAAATGTTGTTATGTTGGGCTTATCTGATGGACACAAACAAATTGAATGTTTCTGCCCTTTATTGCCCAGTACACACCAAGACCCGCTGGTTTATCACCGATACTTCAAGTACACACTCATTTCCTCTAACTTAAACCTACTTTAAATATGAAGAAAATGAATATGAACTGTATAATTTAGTGAGAATAGTTCTGGCCCTTTAACAACTGTCTCATACAGATATCCGTCAGTAATTTCCAAATCTTTATGTATTGTCTATATAGTAAAGATGAGGACATTTCCCAGCTTACAGATCAGTCAGATGATGTGCCCAAATCTATCACATTGGTCCACAATTAAGATTTGATGCACTTTAGCTTCCTATAGAATACCATCTCTTGTGTGATATACATCAGACCAGAATCTGTGCCTGAAAAGTGGCCACATCATTCATTTATCACATATTACAGCTCATATTACAGCTCATCAAAGTCGAGGTCCCTAAACTAGACACTTCTGCAAAATATTTAGCAAGGTGGCAACATCTGTTCTTTTTAGCATAACTTATTAATAAATGTGTCTAAAATCATTGTGCCAAAGCTAGTGCTGAAATTCTCGTACAACAGTGATGGTAAATCTGCCTTATATTGTACATTTGCTACCAGAAACTGAGAAAAAGACAAGTTATCAAACTTGGGGTTATTCAGTTTGGAAAAACAAAGGCTTAGGGGCGATCTTATTATAAGGTACAAATATATGAAGAGAAAGTACAGGGATCTTTTTACACCTACTCCTCCAGCCAGGTCGGTGCCCTTTTTGTGGAGTTAGTATAAAATGGACCAACTGATAAAATATGATAAATTGGGTACAGTAGTACAATGGAGGATGTGCTGTAAGTTTTTTCCATTTTCCATAATTTGGGAGAGTTATGTAATGTCCTATAAATGTCTGTTCTGTTTCTGATCTAAGGATCTGGGCTTTTAGTTGAGATGAATCTGTGCTGCACTTTATGTACATGCTCAGTAGTGACCAATGCTCTGGAATACAGTCAGGGAAATTGAGGAGTTGGAGTCGGAGGTTTGGCTTACCGCCTCTAAGGCCCTGCCTGCAACAGTGACAATGGGACATCCTCTACAGCTAGAGGAATGAAGATTTAATCATAATCACAGAAGTAGATTCTTTAAGAGCAGTGAGACTATGAAACTCTGCTGCAAAATGTTGGAATGGTTGATTTACTACTAAAGTACAAGGGTCTGGATGTCTGTCTTGAAGAGTATACTATTACAGATTATGGGCACTACATTCTGTGATAGGGTGTTGATCCAGGGAACTAGTCCGATTGCCGTATGTGGAGTTTGGAGGGAATTTTTCCACTATTATGGTTCAATCAGCATCTGCTTCATGGCATTTTTGCCATTCTCTGGATCAACATGTTAGCTTATAGGTTGAACTTGATGCACTTAAAGGGGTATTCCCATCTTCAAGATCCTATCTCAATATGTAGTAGGTGTAATAATAATAATATTAGAAAATACCACCAATTACAAATGTAAATTAAATCAACAATGGATCCATCAATTATAAAGTGCCAATTGTAATAATATCAAACCCGTCTGCTCGGTCAACATGAACCAGATGTAGAGCAGAAAAAGCACAATTAACAAATAAATAGAAAAAATATTTTTATTGCTTGAAACATTCAATTTAATCAACAAAAATACACTAAGTATACAAAGTCCGGTAACCAAAGTTGTGGGACAAACTAAGGGCTACAGACTCCTAATTCACACGGAGTAAAGCTGCCTGCAATTATGCAGAGTAATATCACTGCTGTATTCTGGCAAGGCCAAACAAACTTTACATGGCAAAGTGAAAGGAGATGTAATCTATCTTCCGCAAACAGAACTATTAGAGCCCGACCTTAAGGTACCGTCACACTCAGCGACGCAGCAGCGATCCAGACAACGATACGACCTGGCAGGGATCGTTTCTGCGTAGCTATGTGGTCGCTGGTGAGATGCCAAACAGTCAGATCTTCCCAACGACGCACAACGATCGGCGACCCATAGCGACCTGTGTAACGATGTGTCTCCTATGTGTCTCAGTGCTGAGTCGCTAGCGAGATAGTTGGTAAAAGGTGTCAAACACACCGATGCATGCTACCCAGCGGAATCTCAACGACCAAAGAAAGGTCCAGGCATTTCTGACTCGACCAGCGATCTCACAGCAGGAGCCTGATCGCTGGTAAGTGTCAAACATAGCAAGATCACTGCTGAGATCGCTGTTGCATCACAAAACTTGTGACTCAGCAGCGATCTCGCTAGTGATCTCGTTTAGTTTGAAGGGGCTTTAGTCATAGCTAATGACATGCGGCATAAATAATATGTACAAATAAAGCCATATCATGAAAAGTGAATGACTGCCACAAACAGAGGTGTATAATTACTCACATGTGTGGAGCCTTGTGCCGAGTCCCTCACCCCGACGCGCGTTTCGTCCTCTTCTTCAGGGAACGACGATTAGAAATGTAGTCTAGTTTTTCAAATTCGCTATTTCTCTTTCCTCATGTGCAGGCATTGCAGGACCTTGGGTGTTCATGGTTACGACCACTTACATAGTGACGGTTACTTAGCTAGTTGCTAGTGGTCGTAACTATAGACACCTAAGGTCCTGCAATGCCTGCACATGAGAAAAGAGACATGGCGAATCAGAAAACTAGACTACATTTCTAACTGGAGGTTATTTCCTAATATTATTATTTGTACACCTACCACATATATTGGGGTAGGATCTTGGAGATGGAAATATCCCTTTAAGTCTACCTTTGACCTTAAAAACTATAAAACTAAACAATCAGTTACCTTTGGGGCAATTCTATTAACTATATCCGATATGTCAACCGTACATTTATTTGCAGCCAGTTTCTTCCTTCCATTTTCTGCAAAAAAAAGAATTAAAATTGTACAAATTATGACGCTCGTATCCGTTGCCAATATAAGGACAATTACATCACAATCAGAAGTGTCTTCTTACTAACAAAAGTAAATGTATGCCTTTGTGATCTTGCTGTCTTGGTCGCATTTCTACTACTATGGATGGAAATTGGTAGAAACTTTGCTATCTCTTGTATAATCTTGTCTACTAGAATCAATGCTGACTGCAGTGTATGGCAGAGAAAATTAAGGAAATTTCCTCTTGTAAGGCTCTAGTCACATTATAACAAACCTGACCAAATCCTGTCTGACTAAACTGCCTACAACAAAGAACAAAGTCTAAAACATACATGAGTTACATGTGGATTTGTTGCAGACTTTTTATATGGATTTCAAGGGTGAAATCTGCGGTGAATATCCAAACCGTGAATAAAAAATTCTGCACCGCAGGTCAATTTCCTGCATGGATTTTTACGCAGGGTGTAGTAGTTACGGTATTTTACAACTCCTGTTACCTAATTTAAAAGATGTTGGTGAATGAGGGTCCCAGAAAATGTCCTGCTGCTGATCAGTATCATTCGATGGAGAATTAATGGAGGAACTCCACGGCTTACATTTGGGGAATCGCTGGGGTGTCTTCTTGTTTGTTCCTGGTTCTGAAGGATTAAAAGAAGATGAATGAATCTGAAGAAAAGTGAAATATGGGTTTTACTAGAGCTGATAAGGTTGAAAAAAGACACAGGTTGGTTACACATTCTTTTCAGATAAGGCAGATGCTAAATAGAGGGTAAATCAGTTATACCAATCAGAACAAATTGCATCTTCAGAAATCGAATATCCATAGCCTATTTGTTTTTTATTATACTTCCTTATCTAGCGCCATCATATTCAGAAGGGCTGTACAGACATTATCATCATTGTCCCCATTGGGGCTCACAATCTAAATTCCCTATCAATATGTCTTTGGAATGTGGGAGGAAACTGGAGAACCCGGAGGAAACCCACGCAAACACGGGGAGAACATACAAACTCCTTGCAGATGGTCTTGGTGGGATTTGAACCCAATACACCAGCGCTGCAAGACTGCAGTGCTATCCACTGAGCCAGCGTGCTGCAAGTTATACAACTAGAATTATAATGGCCCCGATACATCAAGCATTTTGTACACCAGTCTCGATGAAGAATCCGCCAGAGTAAGGATGACTTGTTTATTTTCACGTAGAAGAAAAATGATCCTAGGTCCGTCAGTGATTTTGTTCAGTGTCATCAGAGTTCGGTCGGAGTTTCATCTGTTTTTCCAACATGACGAAAATAAAAAAATGCTTCTGTACTTTCTCCTATCTAGCAAATCATGACAAACGGTCAGCACTTGTGTGGCATTCGAGTGCTGCCGATTATTTTACGCATCCATAGACTAGAATTGCCAATTTTGATCTTACACTCAGATCAATATCGGACATGTCTGATTGGTCCACTCAAAATTGCAGAGACATGTGAACGGCCCCATAGACTACATTTAGCATGAGTCCAATCTGTAAAAAACACAGCTAGAACTCATATATGAAAAACTGACGTGTGAATGAGCCCCAAGATGTGCCAAATTTATTAACAGACCTTTGCATCACTCAGTGCCACTGGAGCACATTTCATGGACTGGAGCACATTTTTGTGGTAATTTATGCCACTTTTGTAGTGTAAATTATGATGAATTTGTTGGCCGTGCTCCCACAAAGAGCAATATTTTAAACAGTTTTACTCCAGAATCCTGATTAAAACTGTTTGCTGAATCGACCCCAATATTTCTATGAAAGGCGTGTGCTGGTTTAGGAGCCGATCCCATAATAACAGCCAGTGCCAGGCACTTGACGTGCATCAGTCAGGATGTACATGCTTCATGTTGTAAGTATTTTCTGCAGAATACAGGCCGTGACTACAATCAATGATATATACTGTAACCAATCACAGTGGAGTGATGCCTAAGGTCACGTTCACACATCCATATTACACGGTCCGTGCTCAGGCCACACTTCCTAGCCCAACATCAGGTCTCCTGATCAGAACGAACAGCCACATAAATATCAATGAGGTCGATTGTTCAGATCAGGAGACCAGCGGTCAAGATACCGTAAGCATTGCAATCCAAGCACGGTCCGTATCATATAGGCGTGCCAATGCTTAAAGAGTAAAGGTACTGTCACACTAAGCGAGATCGCTCAAGCGTCAGCGATTTTATGACGCAGCAGCGACCTCGTTAGCGACGTCGCTGTGTGTGACATGTAGCGGCGATGTGGCCCCCGCTGCGATGTCGCTGATCGTTCTGAGCCGTTTTTTGGTCGTTGGTGTCCCGCTGGTGAGCCTGAATCGCTGAGTGTGACACCCTTTATGAACGGCTTTACCAGCGGCCCAGGCGGGACTAGGTTTTCCCAACGACCGCAGAGGTCGTTATACAGATCGCTGATCTCTGATGAGATCTTTGTGTTTGGAAGCTAACTAGCGATCATATAGCGATCGCACCAACGATCTCGCCAGGTCGTGTCGTTGTCGTGATCGCTAAGTGTGACAGTGCCTTAACCATCATTTTAATTTTTATTTCATAAATCAATAGTATAAGTGAAAATAAGAACCTTTGTAACATATCTTATCAGAGAAATCTGCTTCTATCTCTGCCAGAAGAGATTTTTTTATTTTCAAAATTCACAATTCAGAGGTAAAATCTGTATTCAGTGAAGACAGATTATTACATTACAGGTAGGAGATGACCGCTGCTACTGATGAGATTCTATACAGATGATGGAGGGGGGATGAAGGGACAGGATCTCTGCTTCCAGCTATTCCTTCCTCCTCCCCCACCTCTTTACGAAGAAGCTGACACTACTACTTGCTACTGTAAGAGTGTCAGTAATTAAAAAATCTGTCTTCACTTAATAAGGATTTTATCCAAAATTTGCAATAGACAAAAAGTGAGTTGATCACACATGAACCCTGACAAAGGGTACATTGCCCAAAACATTGCTATACTTCACTCTGCAGTGTAATAACTTTTTTTGATTTTAGATATGAGGGTAGAAATGAAAAGCATTCATAAACATTCAGTTTTGTGCCTATTCTTAGAGTGCTATTCCTCAATACAATATTTTTACCCAGAAATTGAGAAACTAAATGATCTGTCCAGGAGAAAGACGTGCCGTATATTTCGGACTAGAAGACACTTTATTTCTCCAAACTTTTGGAGGAAAGTGGGGGGAGGGCCATCTTATAGTCCGGTTGTACCTTATATAGCTGTGGATGGGTGAGAAAAGGGAAGCAGCAGAGAAGCAGGTCACAGGAAGCAGAAGCCGACGGCTGCAGTCAACACATGTGCCCGCTGTTAAAGAGAATGAATATTCACTGGTCCCCACACCTCTATGCACTGAAGCCTGCGTCGAGGTGGGCCACACTATGGGAGTGGAGAGCAGTGAATATTCGCTCTCTTTAATAGCAGGCACACGTGATCACCCCGCAGCTGCAGGAGTCGGTGGCTGCGGCTAACAATAACAGTGTGTCCACTATTAAAGAAAATGAATATTCACTGCTCCCCACTCCCATAGTCCTGGGCATGGGGAGCAGTGAATATTCCAGCAGCTGACCTCGGCGTGTGGGGCGCACGACAGTGACGCCATGTGCTGCGAAAGAGCAGAGGGAATGCAAGTAGAATAATTTATTTTTCATATGTGCAGCATGATGGGGGGCAAAAATATATCAGGATGGGGGGGCGGTCCATGTATACTAGGTGGGCATGGGGAGGCCAAGTATACCAGGGTGGGATGAGGAAGCCATGTATACTAGGATGGGGGGGCCAGTGTATACCAGGATGAGGGACAGTGTATACCAGGTTGGGGGGGACACACATGTATACCTGGATGGGGGGGGGGACATGTATACCTGGATGGGGACATATACCTGTATGGGGACGAGGCATATATACCAGGATGAGGACATATATATACCCTGTAACAGTGTCAGCTGTAGACCCCCACCTCCCCATAACAGTGCGTCAGGACCACATTTACTGCTTCAATTTTTTTCTATTATCCTCCTCTAAAACCTTGGTGCGTCTTATGGTCCGGTGTGTCTTGTAGTCGGAAAAATATGGTAGATTTCTCTGATAAAATACATTACAAAGTTTCTTATTTTCACATATACTATTGGATTATGCAATAAAAAAATAAAATGATTACTCTTTAACCCCTTCATGACCTAAGACGTATCCATACGTAATGGAAGGGAAGGAGTTCCCAAGCTATGACGTATGGATACGTCATGGCGTTTTTGCGTGCACAGAAGCTGTGAGCGCACGATTGTCACAGGGAGCTCAACCAACATTCCATCTGACACCCAGTTCTCACTGACAGGAGAGGTACCCGCATCGCTCTTGACAATTTAACCCCCTAAATGCTGCGATCGATATCGATCGCATAATTTAGAAGGCAGGAAGAAGGAGGGGGCTCGGCATAAACAAAATAAAATCAATTGCTGGTTTTTGTTCGTTCTGTCTCACAAAAATTGGAATAGAAAGTGATAAAAAAAAAAATGTCATGAGCCCAAAAATGGTACTAATAAAAACATCAACTTGTCCCACAAAAAAGCTGTCACATGACTCTGTCGGACAAAATATGGAAAAATTATAGCCGTCTAAATATGGCAATGAAAAAAACCTAGTTTTTGCAGAAAAAAAAAAAAAAAGAGAGTCTTTTTTTGGTGTGTGACAGCGCCGCGGCCAGACAATAAATCTGGTATACCAGTAATCCCACTGACCCGAAGAATAAAGTCGTCTAATAACTTATACCGCCCGGGGAATGGCGTAAAAAATAAATAAAACCAATTATTTGTTCATTCTGCCTCCCAAAGATCACAGTAGGGCTCGGCTCACATTTATCCTGTGCTCTACGCTGAGCGCTTATGCTGGAGTTTCCGTGTAAATCTCTGAAATATGCGATTCTGATGGAACCCCAGGTGAAAGATTCCCTATAAAGAGACAGATGCAGGCACTGTGGACACCGTCTGGCCTGTGATCCGGCGGTATCCACCTTTTTAGGCATACATAAAAGCGCAGTCCACCACAGTATTGTGCGCTTCTGAAAATAAGGACACCACTGAACAGAGGCCAAATGGAGTCCATAGTAACTCTGCTGCCTCAGCATTTGGCAATATTTACCAGGTAAAGATGGAAACCAGACAGACCTTAATCCCTGTATATTGAATGACTGAACACAACATACCTGGTATAAATTTAGGTAACCAAACATGATAAAAGAATGTACATATTAACAAGTAGATGCTTTACTGAAGTCTATAGATAAGGTACAACATATATTTAGATTTTTAAATTAAGCTGATAGACATGACAGTCCTATTAACCCCTCTCTGCCATCAGACGTACTATTCCGTCCATGTGACCCTGGACCTAATTCCCATGGACGGAATAGTACGTCATGCCCTTTAATGCGACATCGCGACTAAAGTCGCGGTGATCGCATTAAAATTCCGACGCCATCTTACCTCTAGGAAGATGACGTCGGCATCCCGGGCTGCGTCCTCCCTCTCCGGCCTCCCGATCGCTGTGATTGGCTGTTCAATTCTGAACAGCCAATCGCAGCCTTTCTCACTGTTTCAGCCAATCAGATGTACTCGATCCTAGGCCTGGGTCTAGCACTATGCAGACCCTCCTGGATTGGCGCGATCGCCGATCATATCGATCGCGCCAATCGCAGGGCACAGAAGCGGTATTACCGTGCTGTGCCCTGCCGGTTCCTGCTGGATCGGTGCTATAAAAGCACCGATCCTAGGCCGGAACATAGGACAGGCCTAGCAGGGCCTGCAGGAGCTGATTGGCGCGATCGATGTTATCGTCGATCGCGCCAATCGCAAGGCACAGCCGCGGCGCAGGAGCGCTGTGCCTTGCTGCTGACATGCCGGATCGGTGCTGTAAAAGCACCGATCCGGCTGTGGAGGCTCAGGACAGGCCCTGTAGGGCCTGCAGGAGCTGATTGGCGCGATCGATGACATCGTCGATCGCGCCAATCACAGGGCACAGCAGCGGTCTGATCGCTGTGTGACCGCGCTGTGCCCTGCAGGTGACCTGGCTGCTGCCCTGGCTGTGACCTGCCTAGGATCGGAGCTGTGAGCTCCGATCCTGGGCAGGTTGCCAGGGTAACCAGGAGAGCTCTGATTGGTGGGATCTTGTTATGATGGATCCCACCAATCACAGGTCACAGAAGCGAATTGACCGCTCTGTGACCTGTCTCACCTGGCTCTGACCTGTGAGTGACCGTTCTGCAGGGGTCCTCACACTTGCTGAGGATTCCTGCAGAGCGGTCATACAACAGATCTCTCCTGTGCTGGGCCTTGTAGTGCTGAAGACAGAAGAAAAGAAGACAGAAGAAAGAAGAAAAGAAGATAGAAAAAAGAAGAGAGACTACAACCGTAAGTGTTGATCCCTCTCTTCCTCCCTCCCCATCCCCCTTCCCCCTCTTTTTACCCCCTCTACCCCCCCTTTGCGCCGCCTCCGTGCGCACACCCAGCCGCCGAGCGTTGATTGGTGACGCATTTCACCTATCAACACTCGTGCTCTCAGCCCCCTTTGCGCCACCTCCGTGCGCACACCCTGCAGCCGGCGAACTTTGATAAGTGACGCAGTTCACTTATCAGAGCTCGCGTCCGGCGGGTTTCCTTTTTTTCACCCCCCCTTTGCGCCGCCTCCGTGCGCACACCCAGCCACCGAGCGTTGATTGGTGACGCATTTCACCGATCAACACTCGTGCTCTCAGCCCCCTTTGCGCCACCTCCGTGCGCACACCCTGCAGCCGGCGAACTTTGATAAGTGACGCAGTTCACTTATCAGAGCTCGCGCCGGCTGTTTTCCTTTTTTTTTTTTTTTTTCACCCGCCTTTGCGCCGCCTCCGTTTCCATATCTAGCAGCCGCCGAATTTTGATAAGTGACTCAGTTCACTTATCAGATCTCGTGCCGGCTGTTTTCCTGTTTTTTTTTTCACCCCCTCCCTGCGCCACTCCCTTTGCGCCACATCTAGCAGCCGCTGAACTTTGACAAGTGACACAGTTCACTTATCAGAGCTCGCACCGGCTGTTTTCCTTTTCTTTTTTTTTTTTTTCCTTTTTCTTTTTTCACCCGCCTTTGCGCCGCCTCCGTTTCCACATTTAGCAGCCGCCGAACTTTGACAAGTGACACAGTTCACTTATCAGAGCTTGCGCCGGCTGTTTTCCTTTTCTTTTTTTTTTCACCCCCTCCCTGCGCCACTCCCTTTGCGCCACATCTAGCAGCCGCCGAACTTTGACAAGTGACACAGTTCACTTATCAGAGCTCGCACCGGCTGTTTTCCTTTTCTTTTTTTCCTTTTTCTTTTTTCACCCGCCTTTGCGCCGCCTCCGTTTCCACATTTAGCAGCCGCCGAACTTTGACAAGTGACACAGTTCACTTATCAGAGCTCGCACCGGCTGTTTTCCTTTTCTTTTTTCACCCACCTTTGCGCCGCCTCCGTTTCCACATTTAGCAGCCGCCGAATTTTGATAAGTGACTCAGTTCACTTATCAGATCTCGTGCCGGCTGTTTTCCTGTTTTTTTTTTTTCACCCCCTCCCTGCGCCACTCCCTTTGCGCCACATCTAGCAGCCGCCGAACTTTGACAAGTGACACAGTTCACTTATCAGAGCTCGCACCGGCTGTTTTCCTTTTCTTTTTTTTTTTTCCTTTTTTTTCACCCGCCTTTGCGCCGCCTCCGTTTCCACATTTAGCAGCCGCCGAATTTTGATAAGTGACGCAGTTCACTTATCAGATCTCGTGCCGGCTGTTTTCCCTTTTTTTTTTTTTCACCCCCTCCTTGCGCCACATCTAGCAGCCACCGAACTTTGATAAGTGACGCAGTTCACTTATCAGAGCTAGGGCCTGCTGTTTTAGACTTTTCTTTTCACAGGCATTTTTTTCTCCCCATTTTTTTTTTCTTTTAGATTTTTCTTTTCAGCATAGTTTACACCAAGCACTATCCCCCCCCCCACACATACACAGTTATCAATAAAGTACACCCAAGCACCACATTTACAAAAAAATGTCCCACCCGTCCCGTTCGTCCCAACAGCGCTATTCATTGGAGGAGGCATACGCTTTTCTTGCCTCCGACACTGATAGCGAGGGAGAGGATCCCACATTTCTTTATTTTTCAGATTCCTCTTCCTCCTCCTCTTCCTCTTCCCTCCTCGGGTCCTGCGGAACCACCACGCAGACGCCCCAGGACAGAAGATGAGGCATCTGCCCCCATTCCAGAAGACGAAGATGAAGCCGAAGCCGAACCAGCGCAACCCACTGCGGATCCCGTGTGGACCTCGCCCCCCGAAAATTACGAGCCACTGATTCCTGATTTTGTGGCAGAATCAGGAATCAGGTTTGACACCACTGGCCTCACAGAAATAGACTTTTTCAAAGTCTTTTTCTCTGAGGATTTTATTAACCACATGGTGGAGCAAACAAATTTGTACGCTCGTCAATTTTTGGAGCAAAACCCCCGTTCATCATATTCTAACTGGTCTCCTGTAGACGCAGTTGAATTGATGCAGTTTTGGGGCCTGGTCCTTCACACGGGGATCTTGAAGAAGCCAGAACTTCGGCAATATTGGAGTGTTGATATTTTATATAACGCTCCAGTGTTCCGAATGGTCATGGCCCGGACGCGTTTTGAGGCCATCCAGAAATTCTTGCATTATAACGATAATGCACAGTGTCCCGCACGAGATGACCCCAACTTTGACCGTTTGTTCAAAGTTCGGCCGGTCATCGAACACTTCAACAAAAAGTTTGCTGAAGTGTACGTGCCCAAAAGGGACATTTGCGTGGATGAGTCCTTGGTTCATTTTAAGGGACGGCTCGGATTCCGTCAGTACCTGCCCAACAAGAGGGCAAGGTACGGAATCAAACTCTACAAACTGTGTGAGAGTACCTCAGGGTACACTCACCGTTTTAGAGTTTACGAAGGAAAGGACACCAGGATTGAACCCCCTGAGTGTCCTCCTGTCCTGGGAGTGAGTGGGAAAATTGTGTGGGATTTGGTTCACCCACTGCTGGATAAAGGTTATCACCTCTACACCGATAACTTTTATACCAGCATCCCACTCCACAAATCCCTCTTTGCGCGTGGTACCGCAGCCTGCGGTACCGTCCGCAAAAATCAGAAGGGCCTCCCGAAGACGCTGCTTGGGCAGATGCTCAGAAAGGGTGAGAGCAGAGCCCAATGTAGCGACCACCTTCTGGTGGTCAAGTACAAGGACAAGAGGGATGTCCTTCTCTTGACCACCATACACGGTGATGGAGGCCCTCAGCACTGTACCGCAAACCGGACTGTGTACTTGGGTACAACAAATACATGGGGGGTGTTGATCTCTCTGATCAACTCCTCCAACCATACAGTGCTTTGAGAAAGGCCAAGGTGTGGTACAAGAAGCTGTCCGTGCACATCGTCCAAATGGCAATGCTCAACGCTTTCCTGCTGTCACGATGTGCACGCCATACCAATACGTCGTACCTTCAGATCCAGGAGGTAGTGATCAAGGCCCTGATGTTTGGCGCTCAGGAAGGAGAGGGCCCCAGTACTTCCGGAACTGAAGGTGCTCGTATTGTACCAGGCCAGCATTTCCCGGGGAGGTCCCGCAAACTGCAAAAAAAGGTAAGTCGCAAAAAAGGTGCCGAGTGTGTTACAAAAGGGGAATACGCAAGGACACCATTTATCAGTGCGACACCTGCCCCGAAAAACCTGGCCTGTGTATGAAGGATTGCTTCAAATTGTACCACACCTCCATGCACTACTAATTTACTTTACAGGAAAGATTAGTTCCAGAAGGGGGGCACATCTAGAGAAGCTTCTTGGGGGTCTAATTTCTAAAATTATGTCACTTGTGGGTTTTTTTTCCTGTTTAGGCACATCAGGGGCTCTGCAAATGGAACATGACGCCCGCAGACCATTCCATCAAAGTCTGCATTCCAAAACGTCACTACTTCCCTTCCGAGTCCCGACGTGTGCCTAAACAGTTTTTTTCCCACATGTGGGGTACCAGCGTTCTCAGGACAAATTGGACAACAACTTTTGGGGTCCAATTTCTCCTCTTACCCTTGGGAAAATAAAAAATTGGGGACTAAAACATCATGCTTGTGGAAAAAATATGATTTTTTTTCTTCACGGCTCTACATTACAAACTTGCGTGAAGCACTTGGGGGTTCAAAGTGCTCACCACACACCTAGATAAGTTCCTTAGGGGGTCTAGTTTCCAAAATGGGGTCACATGTGGGGGTTTCCACTGTTTAGGCACATCAGGGGCCCTCCAAACGCGACATGGCGTTCGTTCCCAATTCCAGCCAATTTTGGTTTGGAAAAGTCAAACGGCGCTCCTTCCCTTTCAAGCCCTGCCGTGCGCCCAAACAGTGGTTCCCCCCCACATATGGGGTATCAGCGTACTCAGGACAAGTTGGACAACAACTTTTGTGGTCCAATTTCTCCTCTTACCCTTGGGAAAATAAAAAATTGGGGACTAAAACGTCATGCTTGTGGAAAAAATATGATTTTTTTTCTTCACGGCTCTACATTACAAACTTGCGTGAAGCACTTGGGGGTTCAAAGTGCTCACCAAACATCTAGGTAAGTTCCTTAGGGGGTCTAGTTTCCAAAATGGGGTCACATGTGGGGGGTTTCCACTGTTTAGGCACAACAGGGGCCCTCCAAACGCGACATGGCGTTCGTTCCCAATTCCAGCCAATTTTGGTTTGGAAAAGTCGAACGGCGCTCCTTCCCTTTCGAGCCCTGCCGTGCGCCCAAACAGTGGTTCCCCCCCACATATGGGGTATCAGCGTACTCAGGACAAGTTGGACAACAACTTTTGTGGTCCAATTTCTCCTCTTACCCTTGGGAAAATAAAAATTGGGGACTAAAACATCATGCTTGTGGAAAAAATATGATTTTTTTTCTTCACGGCTCCAAATTACAAACTTGCGTGAAGCACTTGGGGGTTCAAAGTGCTCACCACACATCTAGATAAGTTCCTTAGGGGGTCTTGTTTCCAAAATGGGGTCACATGTGGGGGGTTTCCACTGTTTAGGCACATCAGGGGCCCTCCAAACGCGACATGGCGTTCGTTCGCAATTCCAGCCAATTTTGGTTTGGAAAAGTCAAACGGCGCTCCTTCCCTTTCGAGCCCTGCCGTGCGCCCAAACAGTGGTTTCCCCCCACATATGGGGTATCAGCGTACTCAGGACAAGTTGGACAACAACTTTTGTGATCCAATTTCTCCTCTTACCCTTGGGAAAATAAAAAATTGGGGACTAAAACATCATGCTTGTGGAAAAAATATGATTTTTTTTCTTCACGGCTCTACATTACAAACTTGCGTGAAGCACTTGGGGGTTCAAAGTGCTCACCACACATCTAGGTAAGTTCCTTAGGGGGTCTAGTTTCCAAAATGGGGTCACATGTGGGGGGTTTCCACTGTTTAGGCACATCAGGGGCCCTCCAAACGCGACATGGCGTTCGTTCCCAATTCCAGCCAATTTTGGTTTGGAAAAGTCAAACCGCGCTCCTTCCCTTTCGAGCCCTGCCATGCGCCCAAACAGTGGTTCCCCCCCACATATGGGGTATCAGCGTACTCAGGACAAGTTGGACAACAACTTTTGTGGTCCAATTTCTCCTCTTACCCTTGGGAAAATAAAAAATTGGGGACTAAAACATCATGCTTGTGGAAAAAATATGATTTTTTTTCTTCACGGCTCTACATTACAAACTTGCGTGAAGCACTTGGGGGTTCAAAGTGCTCACCACACATCTAGGTAAGTTCCTTAGGGGGTCTAGTTTCCAAAATGGGGTCACATGTGGGGGGTTTCCACTGTTTAGGCACATCAGGGGCCCTCCAAACGCGACATGGCGTTCGTTCCCAATTCCAGCCAATTTTGGTTTGGAAAAGTCAAACCGCGCTCCTTCCCTTTCGAGCCCTGCCATGCGCCCAAACAGTGGTTCCCCCCCACATATGGGGTATCAGCGTACTCAGGACAAGTTGGACAACAACTTTTGTGGTCCAATTTCTCCTCTTACCCTTGGGAAAATAAAAAATTGGGGACTAAAACATCATGCTTGTGGAAAAAATATGATTTTTTTTCTTCACGGCTCTACATTACAAACTTGCGTGAAGCACTTGGGGGTTCAAAGTGCTCACCACACATCTAGATAAGTTCCTTAGGGGGTCTAGTTTCCAAAATGGGGTCACATGTGGGGGGTTTCCACTGTTTAGGCACATCAGGGGCCCTCCAAACGCGACATGGCGTTCGTTCACAATTCCAGCCAATTTTGGTTTGGAAAAGTCAAACGGCGCTCCTTCCCTTTCGAGCCCTTCCGTGCGCCCAAACAGTGGTTCCCCCCCACATATGGGGTATCAGCGTACTCAGGACAAGTTGGACAACAACTTTTGTGGTCCAATTTCTCCTCTTACCCTTGGGAAAATAAAAAATTGGGGACTAAAACATCATGCTTGTTGAAAAAATATGATTTTATTTTTTCACGACTCTACATTATAAACTTGCGTGAAGCACTTGGGGGTTCAAAGTGCTCACCACACATCTAGATAAGTTCCTTAGGGGGTCTAGTTTCCAAAATGGGGTCACATGTGGGGGGTTTCCACTGTTTAGGCATATCAGGGCCTCTCCAAACGCGACATGGCGTCCGTTCTCAATTCCAGCCAATTTTGGTTTGGAAAAGTCAAACTGCGCTCCTTCCATTCCGAGCCCTGCCGTGCGCCCAAACAGTGGTTTTCCCTCACATATGGGGTATCGGCATACTCAGGAGAAATTGCACAACAACTTTATCGGTCCATTTTCTCCTTTTTCCCTTGTGAATATAAAAACAATGTTTGTAAAAGATCATTTTTGTGACTAAAAAGTAAAATGTTCATTTTTTCCTTCCACGTTGCTTCAGCTCCTGTGAAGCACCTGAAGGGTTAATAAACTTTTTGAATGTGGTTTTGAGTACCTTGAGGGGTGTAGTTTTTACAATGGTGTCACTTTTGGGTATTTTCTGCCATATAGACCCCTCAAAGTGACTTCAAATATGAGGTGGTCCCTAAAAAAAATGGCTTTGTACATTTTGATGTAAAAATGAGAAATCGCTGGTCAACTTTTAACCCTTATAACTTCGTAACAAAAAAAAATTTTGGTTCCAAAATTGTGCTGATGTAAAGTAGACATGTGGGAAATGTTATTTGTTAACTATTTTCTGTGACATATTTCTCTGTTTTAAGGGAATAAAATTTCAAAGTTTGAAAATTGCTAAATTTTCCAAATTTTCACCATATTTGCGTTTTTTTCATAAATAAACGCAAGTTATATGGAAGAAATTTTACCACTAACAAAGTACAATATGTCACGAGAAAACAATCTCAGAATCGCGAAGATCCGTTGAAGCGTTCCAGAGTTATAACCTCATAAAGAGACAGTGGTCAGAATTGTAAAAATTGGCCCGGTCATTAACGTGCAAACCACCCTTGGGGGTGAAGGGGTTAAAGTGGTCGTCCAAGCAGAAATTACTGATGACCTATCCATTGGATGGGTCATCAATGTGAGATCAGTGGTGTTGCAACACCCAGCACTACCACCAATCAGTTGTTATCAGCTCCAGCAGCAGCTGGAGCAGCTCCATTCAATGTGTAGCAGCTGCTGCTGGGTACTGTAGAACAGCTACTACTCAAAAGAATTTCTGCCTGGCAACCCCCTTCAACCATCACGAGTGTTCTGTGGGAGGTATATGTCAAAAGTCTAAGTTACTTACCGTTAACGGTATTTTTCGAAGTCCATGACAGCACTACAGAGAGAGGGGATCCGCCCCTTAGGAACAGGAAACCTACAGATATAAAAGGGCGGCACCTCTCCCACACATCAGTTGGATTACAGAGCATAAGAGGACATCAAGGTTAATTGGTATACAGCAAAAAATTTTATGCATCACACAGTAACATTAATCAATTGTTTATTACATGTGGACTACATAAGAGGAAGAAGTGCACATAGAACCCGGGTGGGAATGTAAGGGTGCTGTCATGGACTTCGAAAAATACCGTTAACGGTAAGTAACTTAGACTTTATTCGAACGTCCATGACAGCACTACAGAGAGAATTACAGAGAGTAATAACTACTTAGGGAGGGACTACTGCCTGCAGCACCCTTAATCCGAAAGAAAGGTCTGAGGAAGCACCCAAATCTAATCTATAATGAGTGTAAAACGTATGTGGAGAAGACCACGTAGCTGCCTTACATATCTGGTCAATCGAGACTTCTGCCCTCTCTGCCCATGAAGTCGCCACAGCTCGGGTGGAATGAACCCTTAGCCTCTCAGGTGCCGGCTTGCCCCTCGAGGTGTATGCCAGAGAAATTGCTTCCCTAATCCATCTGGCCAATGAGCTCTTCGTTAATCTACGGCCTTTGTTAATTCTTTGAAAAGAGACAAACAATGCATTGTCCCGTTTCCAGGGATCAGTGACTGCCAAATATTGCAGTAGACATCTTCTAACATCTAAAGTATGGAGTTTTATCTCTTTTCGATTAGATGGATTAGGGATGAACGAAGGAAGAACAATTTTCTGTGTTCTGTGGAAAGCGGAAGACACCTTAGGTAGGTATGCCGGATCAGGTCTAAGAATTATCCTGTCATTCAGGACCCGAGTGTAAGGAGACAGTCTGGATAGTGCCTGGATGTCACTTACCCTCCTAGCCGAGGTTATTGCTACCAGGAAAACGGTTTTAAGGGAAAGAATTTTTATTGATGCTGCTGATATAGGTTCAAAAGGGGGCTCTGTTAAAGCAGTGAGAACAAGGTTCAAGTCCCATGGCATGATTCTCACCTTCACTATGGGTCTCGACCTACCCGCAGTTTTAATGAATCTACTGACCCAGTAATTATTTGCTATGTTGCTACTAAAGAGTGCCCCCAAAGCTGAAACTTGTACCTTAAGGGTGCTTGTGGAGAGACCTAAGTCCAGACCCTTTTGTAGGAATTCTAGAATCTGGGTTATCGGTGTTGGGTCCCCTGCTATCACCCCCGAGCTCTGGAGAAATTTCTTCCAAGTCCTAGCGTAGATTCTAGTTGTAACCTCCTTCCTGCTTTTAAGGAGAGTATTAATTACATTAGTAGAAAACCCTTATCTCTCAGCAGCGACCGTTCAAAATCCACGCCGTTAGGTGGAGGCCCGCTACTCGAGGATGGTAGACTGGACCCTGGGAGAGCAGATCGGGAATATCCGGCAGGACCCACGGGTCGGCTATCGACCTGTTTCTGAGACATGAAAACCACGCCCTCCTGGGCCAAAAAGGAGCGATTACTATTATCCTTGCCCTGTCCTTCCTGACCTTCCTCAATACTAGGGGGAGTAAGGACAGGGGAGGAAATGCGTAGGCTGGATTGAAATCCCATTGTAATAGAAGAGCGTCCACTGCCAGAGGGCGTTCTTTGGGATTTAGAGAGCAGAACTGTCTCACTTTCCTGTTGCTTTTGGTAGCAAAGAGATCTACCTCCGGTTGACCCCATTTCCGCACAATTAGGTCGAAGATGGAAGTCTTTAATGACCACTCTCCTTGACTCAGGAGATTGCGGCTTAAGAAGTCCGCCTTGGTATTTTCTTCTCCCCTTATATGTAGAGCCGTTAGAGAAAGAAAGTGTCGTTCTGCTATCTGAAGTAGGCGCCTTGCCACTTCCATGAGAGGACCGGAACGAGTACCACCCTGGTGGTTGATGTAAGCGACTGTGCCCGATTGTCGGAGAGCACTCGAACGTGGTGACCCTGTAGATATAGAAGGAGCTTTTTAATTGCTAGCTCTACCGCTGTTAATTCCTTCATATTAGAAGACATATGAATTTGATCCTGCTCCCATAAGCCCTGAACCATAACGTCCCCCATATGAGCCCCCCACCCAGAGGGGCTAGCATCTGTTGTGACTATTCGGGATATCTCATATTCCCAGGGAACCCCTTAAGACAGGTTTGTCTCATTCTTCCACCAATCCAGGGATTTTATAGCAGCCTGGGACAAGGATAGCTGGCCTTCCAGGTAACCACCTAGCAAATTTTGATACAGCAAGACCTCAGCTCGCAGCGCCCTTGTGTGAAATTGAGCCCACCGGACCGCAGGAATGCAGGATGAGAGGGAGCCCAAAAGAGACATGGCCTTCCTAAGCGACATGGAGGGTTTTTGGAAGCGTTTAGGACCTGGTACCGTAAGTGAATTAACTTATCTGACGGTAAACTACAGTTCTGATTCTGTGAATCCAGAATTAGCCCTAGAAATTGCTGAACCCTCATCGGATTCAAACGAGACTTTTTGGTATTTATTAGCCATCCCAGCTGCTCTAAGGTAGATATCGCTTTTTGCAGTTGCTCTAGGCAATGTTCTGCCGTCTTTACAATGATAAGAAAGTCGTCGAGGTAGGGGACTATGAGCATATTTGATTCACGTAAGTGGGCCATGACCTCCGACATAACCTTAGTGAACACTCGTGGAGCAACCGCCAAGCCAAAAGGAAGGGCGCTATATTGAAAATGTCGCAGCGATTCCCCCATTTGGATTGCTACCCTGAGGAAACGCTGATGCTCCATATGGATTGGTATGTGGTAATAAGCGTCTTTCAGATCTAACACCACCATAAAGCAATTTTCAAACAGAAGCTTTATTGCTGAGCTGACCGTTTCCATTTTAAATGGGTGAATAATCAGGAACTTATTGAGGGCTTTCAAATTAATAATTGTTCTAAAAGACCCGTCCGGTTTACGGATCAAAAACAGAGGGGAGTAAAACCCCTTACCCCGCTCTGCTTCTGGTACCTCCACTAAGACTTTCTTAGCGCAAAGCTCCTGAACCTCCAACTCTAAAGCGGCCTGCTCCGATGGGGATGATCTGAGTGGGGTAATTTTAAAGTTATCCCAAGGTACCGAGGAGAATTCTAACCGCAGCCCTGTAGCTATGATGTTAAGGATCCAGCTACTGTTTGAGATTTCCGACCAGGCCGGGTAGAAGGCCTTCAATCTGCCTCCTACCGGCATTGCTAGTCATTGCGAGGGTTTTTTTTTTTAGGTGGACCCCTAAACATAAACCCTGTACCACTTCGCCTCTTTTCATCCCATTTGGCTCGTTCTCTGGACGACCTTCTGTAGCTGAACCTCCTTCTGCTGAAAGGTCTTTTATAGGAAGGGGTTGATAGACTTGGAAACTTTTTCTTGTCGTCCCCTGCCTTTTCTAAAAGTTTGTCCAGGACCGGGCCAAAAAGATATTCGCCATCACACGGAATGGAGCAGAGGCGAGATCTGGCTTGAATATCGCCCGGCCAACATTTGAGCCATAATGCCCTTCGTGCTGCATTAGACAGCCCTGCTAACTGGTCTAGCCAGACCATCAATGACCTGGCTGCAATCGCCGGTCTCAGGGCACCTGCCGACATTTCCCATGTGCCTTTCAAGAAGGAGTCTGCCTTCTTGTCTAGTGGATCTTTCAAAGACCCCATATCATCGAATGGGATGGAGGATTTTTTTAGAAGCCTTCGCCACTGCTGCATCCAGCTTCGGGGCCTTATCCCATCTTGGGGTAAGGAGCCTCTTTTTTCAGGCTTCTTCCACACTCTGTCTATAAGGCCTTGGATGCTACTATTTAGTGGAAAGGATCTCCGTTTTTTTGGATCTAGACCACCGAACATCAGATCCTGTACTGAGAGCTCTGGTTCTTCTACCCCCATGGTGGACCTAACTGATTTGACAAATTTGTCCATCTGGTCCAAGGGAAAACAAAAACGGATAGCGTCTTCTGTAGAAGACGAGAAGGAAGCCGAAGAGGAAGGCGAGGAGGGTCCTGACACAACTTCACCCGTCATGGGCGGCAGGTGAATCTGAATCAGATAAAACTGGTACAGTTCTATGCCTGGAAGATTTTCCGTGTCTTGAGGACGCTTTCAACTCTGCTCTTATTATCTCCTTCAGGCGGCTTTCGGTGAAATCCGGAGTCTCCTCCGCTATCTAAAAAGGGAAGGGGCATAGGGGGGTTACTATCTCATCCCAGGCCCCTCAAATGCCCTACCGTCTGCTGCATGCATGGCTGGCACAACCTTTTAGGGCAAGCGTCAGGCAGAGGGCAAGCACAAAAGGCACATTCCCTGTGCTTGCTTTTCACCGAACACTTCTTCCCCTAGTAACAGACACAAAATGGGGAAAAACCTGCATTACTGGGTATTCTAAGTCTGACGATCTCTTACCCAGATTATACAGCAGTAGGTACCGGATCACGGGAAGGGCCTTTTTTCCAGCTGCGGAACTTCTGCGGCTGGTCATTGAAGAGGAGCGCTCTGTCTGCTGCTGCTGGCTCTCCTGTTGCACCGAGGGAGCTTCTGCAGTGTCCATCATGAGAATGGGGCAGAAGCGCTTTCCTAGGCTCCTTATATCCTCCCCCGGATATCCGGGTCAGCAGGTCTGGCCAGGGGTCCACCCCCTCCTATTCTCCGCTCCACGGCCCCCCCCGCACCTCCCTGCCGTCCCCACAGCAGGCGCCGTCCAATGATGCAGCCGCCAAAAAATTCAAAAATTTCAAAAAACGCCGGCCGGCGTCTCACTTCCGGTTCCGGCGGTGGAGACTCCGCCCCCTTTTTTCCCCCCGCTCGCACGGACCCCACCGTACCGATGGAGGTAAGTATAATCCCCCGCTGCATCGCCCCTCCAGCCGGGACACGAGCGGAGATCTCCCCCAAACCCAGCCGCGCTGCTGCAGCAGCGGCGCGCGACTAAATTTTCAAAAACCCCGCCGCGCCGTCCATAGCAGTGACGCGCGGCGGGAAATTCAAAACCGCCCGCCGCGCCGTCCATAGCAGCGACGCGTGGCGGGAAATTCAAAACCGCCCGCCGCGCCGTCCATAGCAGCGACGCGCGGCGGGAAATTCAAAAAACCCCCGCCGCGCCGCTCACACCCGTGACGCGGCGGGAAATTCAAATTTTAAAATTTTTTTTTTTTTTTTTAAAAATCACGGCTGCACCCCTTAAGAGGCCCCCACCATGACAGGACCACAGGAGAGGACAGGGAGAAGGCATCGGGACCAGGGAGAGGGGGGGAATACTTACCTACCGGCGCTGGCTGGGAGACAGGGATCCTCTGGATACTGCTCCACCTGCTCCGCACACTGCCGTGGAATCCTACCCGGACCCACCGTGGCGCTTCCAGGGGCTCCGCACCGGCCGAGGTAGGAGATCCCCCCCCGCTACCTGGGTCGACCGGCCGGCCTGGGTCCTCCTGAAGATCTTCATCTGTAGGAAACCCGTCCTTTAGGAACAGGAAACCAACTGATGTGTGGGAGAGGTGCCGCCCTTTTATATCTGTAGGTTTCCTGTTCCTAAGGGGCGGATCCCCTCTCTCTGTAGTGCTGTCATGGACGTTCGAATAAATACAGCTTATGGAAGGCTCAAATATGGTGCGAACAGAGTCTATGGCTGCATTCACACGTGGATCGTCCATATTAAAGTGTCAGCACAGTGCATGAAATTTTGAAAACTCCCATTCACACACATTGTGCAAAGAGTATAAGCAGCATAAATTGACTAGAGCTGGGATCTGAGATCCACAAGATGGCAATTTATGCACTTACCGAGAGACTTGGGTCCACTGAAAGTCTGTGGTAAACACGTTCTGCAGGAGCAGAGCAGTCAGCATGGAGGTTTTCACTGAACGCAAAGATCATTAGGCAGGGAAATCAGGGCTGTGGTAAGGCTACCTCCTAGTTGTTCTTTCTGAGATAGCTGGGTGCCGGGAGATAAACAGCTTTGGTCAGGTTTATCTCCCCAGCTTTCCCAGACTCCTGATGGATACAAATATCTGCACATGGGTCGAACACGCAGCAGGTTTATTGTAATTTCTAGGTAGATGGTCGTGTACTGGGTACACACTGATGTTATACACTGGTGTTATACTGGGTATAAACTAATGGTAACTTACTGGAGTACACTGGTGTTATACTGGGTAATATAACTGGTGTATTATAACTGATGGTATACACTGGTGTTACTGGGTACACTGGTGTTATACTGGGTATCACTGATGGTAATATACACTGGTGTTATGCTGGGTACACTGGTGGTATACACTGGGTATACTGGGTACACTTGGATGGTACACACTAGTTTATCGCGGTACACACTGATAGTATACTGGGTACACTGGTGTATATCTGGGTACACACTGTGTTATATGGGTACACACTGTAGTATACTGGTACACTGGTGGTTATGCTGGGTACACACTGGTGTTATGATGGTACACACTGGTGTTATGCTGATAGTACCCCTGTTGGTATACTGAGTACACACTGTTGTTATGCTGGTACAACTGGTGTTTGCTGGGTACACTGTGTATACGATATACACACTGGTTTATGCTGGGTACACTGATGTTATGCTGGGTACACTACTGATAGTACACACTGGTTATACTCGGTAACACTGATAGTATACTGTGTACACACTGGTGTATACTGGGTACACACTGGTGTTATCTGATAGTACACACTGGTGGTATACTGGGTACACACTGGTGTTATCTAGGTACACACTGGTGTTATGCTGGGTACACACACTGGTGGTATACTGATAGTACACACTGGTGTTTGAATGTGGTGTACACTGGTGTTATACTGATATAGTACACACTGGTGTTATGCTGGGTACACACTGATAGTACACACTGGTGTAATGCTGGGTACACACTGATAGTACACACTGATGTTATGCTGGGCACACACTGGTGTTATGCTGGGTACACTGGTGGTATACTGATAGTACACACTGGTGTTATGCTGGGTACACTGGTGTTATGCTGGGCACACACTGGTGTTATGCTGGGTACAATAAATGCACACTGATGTTATGTTGGGTACACACTGATAGTACACACTGGTGTAATGCTGGGTACACTGGGTGCACACTGGTGTTATGCTGGGTACACTGGGCGCACACTGATAGTACACACAGGTGTTATGCTGGGTACACTAGTGGTATACGGTGTACACTGATGTTATGCTGGGCACACACTGAGTGCACACTGTGTGTTCTACTGGGTACACTGATGGTATACTGGGTACACTGATGGTATACTGGGTACACTGGTGGTATACTGGCTACACACTGGTGGTATACTGGGTACACAATGGTGGTATACTGGGTACACACTGGTGGTATACTGGGTACACTGATGGTATACTGGGTACACACTGGTGGTATACTGGTACACACTGGTGGTATACTGGGTACACATGGTGGTATACTGGGTACACACTGGTGGTATACTGTGTACACTGTGGTATACTGGGTACACACTGGTGGTATACTGGGTACACAATGGTGGTATACTGGGTACACTGATGGTATACTGGGTACACACTGGTGGTATACTGGGTACACACACTGGTGGTATACTGGTACACACTGGTGGTATACTGGGTACACTGGTGGTATACTGGGTACACACTGATGGTATACTGGGTACACTGGTGGTATAATGGGTACACTGATGGTATACTGGGTACACTGATGGTACACTGGGTACACACTGATGGTACACTGGTGGTATACTGGGTACACACTGATGGTATACTGGGTACACTGGTGGTATACTGGGTACACTGGTGGTATACTGGGTACACTGATGGTATACTGGGTACACTGGTGGTATACTGGGTACACTGATTGTATACTGGGTACACTGATTGTATACTGGGTACACTGATGGTATACTGGGTACCAGGGCCGGCGTCAGCACCCGGCACACCCGGGCAAGTGCCGGGGCCCTGAGCAGGCGGGGGGGCCCACTCGCAGTCTGGCACCCCCGCGCCCGTTAGCGGAGGAGAGCGGTGTCAGCGCTGCCACTGAGCCCCCCCTCCGCTTGCTCAGGGCCCCGGCATCAGCTGGCACAATACTTACCTCTCCCGTGCCTCCGCTGCCGCAGCTCCAGGGGGCGCCGGCGCTTCCTCTCACAGCAGCGCCGCTGAATGACATCATCATTCAGCGGCCGGCTGTGGCAGAGAGCGCGGGGACGCCGGACAGGTAAGACGTGTGTGTGTGTGTCTCTGTGTGTGTCTGTGTGTATGTAGTGCGGTGCTTTGTGTGTGTATGTATGTGTGTGTGTGTGTATGTGTATGTATGTGAGAGAGTGCTTGTGTGCTGTCTGTGTGTGATGATGGGCAGGCATTGCTGATAATGGGGAGGCATTGATGATGATGATGGGGAGAAGATGATGATAATGGGCAGGCATTGATGATGGGGAGAAGATGATGATGGGCAGGCATTGCTGATAATGGGGAGGCATTGATGATGATGGGGAGAAGATGATGATAATGGGCAGGCATTGATGATAATGGGCAGGCATTGATGATGGGGAGAAGATGATGATGGGCAGGCATTGATGATGATGGGGAGCAGATGATGATCATGATGGGCAGGCATTGCTGATAATGGGGAGGCATTGATGATGATGGGGAGAAGATGATGATAATGGGCAGGCATTGATGATAATGGGCAGGCATTGATGATGGGGAGAAGATGATGATGGGCAGGCATTGATGATGATGGGGAGGAGATGATGGGCAGGCATTGCTGATAATGGGGAGGCAATGATGATGATGGGGAGAAGATGATGATAATGGGCAGGCATTGATGATAATGGGCAGGCATTGATGATGGGGAGATGATGATGGGGAGGAGATGATGATGATGGGCAGGCATTGATGATAATGGGGAGGCCATGATGATGATGGGGAGGCAATGATGATGATAAGGAGCAATGATGATGATGGGAGACAATCATGATGATAATGGGGAGTCTTTCCACAGCGCCCTTTCCTGAGCCGTAACAGTGCAGAACGCAGTACAGCGCAGAGGAGAGCTCCATATTTTGTATGGAGCATTATATGGGGACCAGTATCCTGTATGGAGCATTATATTGGGTCCAGTATTCTGTATGGAGCATTATTTTGGGTCCAGTATTCTGTATGGAGCATTATATGGGGGGTGACATCCTGCATGGGGTATTATATGGGTGATGAGGGGGAGACTGTGGTGCCCATAATATGGAGGACTGTACTGTCCAGTCTGTACTGTGCGCTGTGAGGATTTGGCGGTTTTTGAGCTATTGTACAATTTACAATAGATATCAGTCATGTAATGTAAGAAGTGAAGTATTTGGCATTGTACTGTACCCATATTTCTCTGCTGTATCTGTGCATCATGAATCGTGGTCTGTGTTAAAGGGGCCCACTGAGGCTCTTTCGCCCGGGGCCCATAAAAACCTGGAGCCGGCCCTGCTGGGTACACACTGATGGTATACTGGTGGTATACTGGGTACACACTGATGGTATACTGGGTACACTGGTGGTATACTGGGTACGCTGGTGGTATACTGGGTACGCTGGTGGTATACTGGGTACGCTGATGGTATACTGGGTACGCTGATGGTATACTGGGTACACTGGTGGTATACTGGGTACGCTGGTGGTATACTGGGTACGCTGATGGTATACTGGGTACACTGGTGGTATACTGGGTACGCTGGTGGTATACTGGGTACACTGGTGGTATACTGGGTACGCTGGTGGTATACTGGGTACACTGGTGGCATACTGGGTACACTGGTGGTATACTGGGTACGCTGGTGGTATACTGGGTACGCTGGTGGTATACTGGGTATGCTGGTGGTATACTGGGTACGCTGGTGGTATACTGGGTACACTGGTGGTATACTGGGTACACTGGTGGTATACTGGGTACACTGGTGGTATACTGGGTACACACTGATGGTATACTGGGTACACTGGTGGTATACTGGGTACGCTGGTGGTATACTGGGTACGCTGGTGGCATACTGGGTACGCTGTGGTATACTGGGTACACTGATGGTATACTGGGTACGCTGGTGGTATACTGGGTACGCTGGTGTATACTGGTACGCTGGTGTATACTGGGTACGCTGGCTTGTTCACACGTGACTGGTGACGCCCCTTTCTTCCCCTCCCCCACAGTGGCTCACACGAAGTTTTACCCTCTTCTCTCTCGCTCCCAGCAGCCACAGACGCGGAGGTCGGAGTGGACAGGCGGGCGGCTCCGGCCCTGGTAGTGCGGGGCTGCTTCTTGTCGGCCTTCTGAGGAGTCTCCCTGTCGCAGTCGCTCCCCCGGTCCTTGGCGACTTTCCGTTCTCCGAGGTCCCCATCCTCCTCACATCTTTGCCGGGAGCTATCCCTGAGCTGCCTCCTCCGGCTCATCATGTCCCCGGGATGCTGGT
Source organism: Oophaga sylvatica (assembly GCA_033576555.1). Lineage (NCBI taxonomy): Eukaryota > Metazoa > Chordata > Amphibia > Anura > Dendrobatidae > Oophaga > Oophaga sylvatica. The sequence goes on from JARQOD010000005.1 coordinate 506,475,518, forward strand.
AATTCGGGGCTGTCCGTTAATGTAATAATTACTTGGAAAAACCGAGGCCTACCACAACGGCGCCGCCATCTTGCCTGCAACGGAGCGCTGATTGGTTAGACTGGAGACGGCTCTGACTGGACAGCTCGGTCATGTGACCTGTGCGCTGTGGTGAGTAGGTTGTACATAGAGCCCAGCACAGTCACACGAGCACGTAACCCTGCCGCTGCCGGACGGTAACCCTGCCGCTGCCGGACTGGGCGGTGTTTCGGTCCAGTGTACGGGCGCTGCTTGCGTTTTGCCAGTAACCTGTCTGCACAGACCTCTGCAGGATAGGAGTTTAACCGCAGCTTATTTTTCTTGGGTGTTTCTTGAGATCCCTCACCTTTTTCACGTTATGTTTTATGGTAAGGTTTAGGTTTCATTTTTTTCTTCATTTTGTGGTGCATGATTTTTTAGCACAAATGTTAATTTTAGTTTTATTCATATTTCCACTTCTTTCATATCTGTAATGGAGTCTCCTTCAGAAAAAAAATGCAAAATGCTGCTCTGAATATTCTGATTATGATTGTGGAAAACTGACAGTAAAGTTACTGGTGTCTGCTCAGAGGTGCAGCTGGGGTTTTGGTTCAGAGGGACGAAACTTCTGAGTGGCCCCTAACCAGGTAACCCTGATCACAACTCAGTGACGCACCCTAAGGCCGGCGTAAAACTACCGAGAAACTCGCACGAGACATGTATTTCTGTGCAGCCGCACGCTCCAGTCCGAGTGCCCGCGGGTGTTGATGCGAGAAACTCGTGCGTGACCCCGGCCTAATAGTGGATGTAGGAGAACATCAGCTGATGACCGCGCTGTTACTGAAAATAATCTCTATATAAAGACCAATATTGATATTACCGCCATATAGTCAGTGGTAGATACCAGTCCTGCAGAACATAGAAGAGATCACAGCACAGTTATAGATAATGACTTACATCTTTCTGATGGAGTTGTTCACTTTTCCCGTCTTTTTCATCTGGCCCAGACCGACATGACAACTTCTCCAGCCAGGTCTCGGCTGCAAAGATTACAACAAAAACACATGTCACTTCTCACATTTTCATCCCCATCACCTTCTATTACCAACCTGCACAAATACCTCATCCTGCTGACACCCCAATACTGAGCTGCTGCTGCCGTATGTGTCCCTATTACTGCACCTGATACCACAATACTGAGCCACTGCTGCCGTATGTGTCCCTATTAGTGCACCTGATACCCCAATACTGAGCCGCTGCTGCCGTATGTGTCCCTATTAGTGCACCTGCTGTGTGGTTCTCTGTGCCCTGTAGATGGTAAAGCAACCCTCTAGAATATAGTAATGCTGGGTACAAGTTCCCTAGAAAACAGTGCCCACAGTTTGTCCCCTAGAAAGTAATAATGCCTTGTGTGTGTCCCTTTTGACCTGAGTTCCCCTATATCAATAAGTGCCCTTTTACATTTAATAATGTCCCGTCTCCCCGTTTAAAGCTCCCCTCTACACAGTATGATGCTCTATTATACAGTCTAATGCCCCCTCACTGTATATATACTGACCCCTTAGTATCACCCAAACTGATAGCTCCAACACTAATCTCCACACTGTATGATGGCCCCCAGATAGCCTCCATATAGCATAATGCACCAGACAATCCTCAATATAGTATAATGCACATCCCATAGGCCCCAAATATAGTATAATGCACTCCCCATAGGCCCCAAATATAGTATAATGCACTCCCCATAGGCCTCCATATAGTATAATGCATGTCCCATAGGCCTCCATATAGTATAATACACTCCCCATAGGCCCCAACTATAGTATAATGCATTCCCCATAGGCCTCCACATAGTATAATGCACTCCCCATAGGCAGCCTGTATAGTATAATGCACCCCATAGGCAGCCTGTATAGTATAATGCACCTTCATAGGCAGCCTGTATAGTATAATGCACCTCCATAGGCAGCCTGTATAGTATAATGCACCCCCATAGGCAGCCTGTATAATATAATGCACCCCCATAGGCAGCCTGTATAGTATAATGCATCCCCATAGGCAGCCTGTATAGTATAATGCACCCCCATAGGCAGCCTGTATAGTATAATGCACCTCTATAGGCAGCCTGTATAGTATAATGCACCCCCTAGGCAGCTTGTATAATATAGTGCATCCCCATAGGTAGCCAGTATAATATAGTGCACCCCCATAGGCAGCCTGTATAATATAGCGCACCCCCATAGGCAGCCTATATAGTATAATGCACCCCCTTAGTCAGCCTGTATAGTATAATGCACCTCCATAGGCAGCCTGTATTGTATAATGCACCTCCATAGTCAGCTTGTATAGTATAATGCACTCCCCATAGGCAGCCTGTATAGCATAATGCACCTCCATAGGCAGCCTGTATAGTATAGTGCACCCCCATAGGCAGCCTGTATAGTATAATGCACCACCATAAGCAGCCTGTATAGTATAGTGCACCCCCATAGGCAGCCTGTATAGTATAATGCACCTCCATAGGCAGCCTGTATAGTATAATGCACTCCCCATAGGCAGCCTGTATAGTATAATGCACCCCCATAGGCAGCCTGTATGGTATAGTGCACCCCCATAGGCAGCCTGTATAGTATATGCACCACCATAAGCAGCCTGTATAATATAGCGCACCCCCATAGGCAGCCTGTATAGTATAATGCACCTCCATAAGCAGCCTGTATAGTATAATGCACTCCCCATAGGCAGCCTGTATAGTATAATGCACCCCCATAGGCAGCCTGTATAGTATAATGCACTCCCCATAGGCCTCCATATAGTATAGTTCACCCCCATAGGCAGCTTGTATAGTATAGTGCACCCCCATAGGCAGCTTGTATAATATAGTGCACCCCCATAGGCAGCCAGTATAGTATAATTCACCCCCCCATAGGCAGCCTGTATAATATAATGCACCCCCCATAGGCAGCCTGTATAATATAATGCACCTCCATAAAAAAAAAACAAATCCAATACTCACCTCTCTTCCACCTGGTTCCTCCGTTGCTCTGAGCTCCCTCTCATCTCCTGGCAGCGGGCGCTGGGTAGTGACGTCATCGCGCCCGCTGTCAGTGTGTGAGTCAGACACTGAGAGGGGGATGATGGATGAGGGAGCGTAACGCTCCTTCTCTCATCAATGCGGTCAGCTGTATCAGCAGGCAGCTGATACAGTTGACCCTGCGATGAAGGGCGGAGGCCCATTGCTGGCACCGGGCCACCCACCGCCTGCTCAGGGGCGGCAGAGCAGGGTGATCAATTTTCTCTGCTCTGCCGCAGAATAGCCCCTCTGCCCCCCTCCGGTAGCTACGCTACTGTGTCTGCTGTGCGTCGATGGTGGCTGTGGTGGGACCACTCGTGACTGCAGAGGATCCAGCAGAGCCGGTGGGGTTGTGCTAAGATTACATGATCTCACACCGGCCTCATTCACACCAGCGGGAGTCACGCACAGGAGTTATCGGTGGATTTCACAGCCAGCACATGCCCATTATCATCTATGGTCACACGTCTGTGGTTCCTTGCAATAATCAGACGTTGTCCATTTTCGGTCGGAGTCTCAGATGAAAATTACCCCTACAATGTTATAGATCTGTGAAAATCACTGAGGTCACATGGATGCCATCAGTGTGCAGTCTGTGATTAATGTTCCAGGCTTGGGGCCAGACTACCATATTATGTGTGAACTACCAAACTTACGATCATCTGCTCGCTTGTGCTATGCACAGCAATGTCACTGCATTGCTGCATATAGCAAAAATCATGGTCTCCTATGAACACCAGGCACGGATGGTTTTCACAGGAGTATCATCATGACAGGCACGGCAGTCACCAGCACACCATGATCTCCTCACTGGACACCAATGGACACATAGAACGGTGAGCCCCCCTGCCGTGACAGTGAATGCTGACAGCGGCATTTAACAGTTTAACAGCCGCGGACAAAGCTCCGCTCCTCTCGGCTGTTCGAGGCAGATGATGGCTGAATAACACAAGTAGACAACATTGATTGCAATGTTTATCAACAGCCATCGATCTTCAGAACAAAAATCCAAAACTAGAAAGAATTAATATATTTTTTTATTATGGTGTTTATATCTAATGTTCAACACCATATCCATTGCTGGGCAGCTATGAAAAAAAACACTTGTAGAAATTCTCCAGGTCTTGGAAACGGCATCTGATCATGTTCTCAGCACAGGTCGGTGCATATATTCACCTTTTTCTTCCATGATGTGTCATGCCTGTATAACCTGAAAACAATTAAGACATGATTTTAAAAAACCTGACAATATGTTCTGGTTATCAAAAGAAACAAAATTAGGAAAAGCAACTTGACCAAAAATATAATGTTGAGCAGCTGAAGTAGAAATAGACATGAAATATTGCATTATATATTGTCTACAAAAAAAGCCAATTTGGAAACTGAAAATAGGAAGTTGCCAATATTAGTGTAATGATAGAAAAATGTGACATGAACGATCCGACTATGGTGAGAGCACTCACAATAGATCTATACGGCATGTAATGTCTGCGGACTTATCTCGCCCGTCAGATTGGGTGTTGGCGATTCTTCCGCAGCAGTAGGCTGATAACTTTCATCATTTCCTTCTTTTCTCAACCAGAATTAAAAAATTGTCCAGCAATGAAAAATAATTATTAGAAATAAATACAGTAATAAAACTATATTGCATTGCTTCTATTATTACACCTTGCTTATGACCTCGTTGCTGCATTTCTTCAAAACAAAAATGATTGTTACAATGATTTAGTATTGACAAGAAGAACCTATATAAATGGAGGAAAAACACAGAAATATTTACCTGGAAAATACATGTTGGAAGCTTTGTGTTAATCAGAACAGGTGGATTCTGGACACTTGCTGTTAGCTGTTTGTGATGAAGATGTAAATTGATTTGTCTCCCTACGTGGTGAAAAAAAGGCAAAACATATAAAAACATTTAAACTTTAAATGATAAAACTCAATAAGAAACTAAATTAGAGACTCAAGATTCTCAATATTTTAGACATCACTTATTATAGATTGCTGATGATAGTGGAGAATTCGTTCTTACCTCCATCACAGGTAGATGAGATGATGATGTTTAGACAAATCTCAATGTTCAAATAATGAAATAATGAACCTGTAAATATAAAGAAAAATGATTACATCCAACAAAGCTTAAAATCATAGAAGGTTTTCCAAAGCATTGTAGATAATTGCTGGGAAATGTCAATCATTCCTTATCCAGCAAGTTATGGAAAATGTAACCAGGGTTTATCTGGTAACCTATGAGGACGGATTCTGAATCTTTGCTGCTAATTGCTGGTGATAAACACAGATATTGTCTCACTACTCAGGGAAAATATATAAAAGTGTCTGAACTTTATAATATAAAGAAACAAAATTAGAGACTGAATTTCTGAGGAATAGTTACATGTTTAGCTGATAGACAGTTGACGCATTCGGCCTCCCACCGGCGGCAGTAACATTTCTTGTCAGCTATTTGTTTAAAACGCCCAATTCTGCAAATGTAAGAGGAATATTGTTTACCGGACTGGAATGAACGTTCATTAATACCAAGGATTATATTAAAAAGAACAAATTGAAACCAATATATTAAGAACTGTCCCCAGCACAGAAAATATAACATGTAGCCTCCTAAACCCTACAGCCCCCGACGTCAGTCTGCTCTGATAGTAGTAAAGTATACAAGCATTCTACCAACAGAACCGCACTGACGTCTCTCCACAGTGATTGTGTTTCATGAGGAGATAAATCATAAAATCCACTTACTCTTTATCACACAGGGAGCATTTGTACTTGTACTTGTAGTGGATGGTATAGCTGTGATGTTCTGTCACTTTTGGCAGCTCGGGATGGATACGATTGACCCTTCTTGTGAAAGCCTGCCATAATGGGCCATGGTTGTCCCTGTTTTCACCGGCGATTATCCAGCAGGCGGCGTGGCACAACTCGTGCACAAGTGTGGATCGTACCCGCACTAAAATAAGAGTTTACACAGTTATGAGAACATCTGATTGAACTGTTTGGTTTTACATATCAGGACAAAATACACCCTGAGATGAACAAAGTTGCATCAATGGTGTACTTGATTTATCACACATTGCTCTTGCATTTTGGCCTACTTTTTGTTACATAAATAATGATGTAGTATTTTTTATCATGTTGTTTTCTGAGAATGTATTTCCCTACTTTTAGGACCTTCTAAGGACTTAAGTTGAGCGAATATCTTTGGTTCCCCGCTTATTCGGCAAGCTATAGCACTTGCCAAATAAGCTACAGCGGGAACCCGACTTCCTAGATCGCGCCGGCTGAACAGGCTCTCCATGCATGTGCTGGGACAGTGACACAGCCGCGACACATGAAGCTGTGGCGATGATCAGCTGTTCAGCCGGCGCAATCCAAGGAGCCAGGTTCCCGCTGTAGCTTATTTGGCAAGCCCTATAGCTTGCCGAATAAGCGGGAAACCGAAGATATTCACTTAACTCTACGAAGGACCTGATGTTTTTTTTTCTCCTGATTTGTGAAATATTAGAATTCAAAGAGGGTGTACTTAGTTTTTCTTATGACAGTATGCACAGTGAGTTTATAAGATGTACTACATCATAAGCAGCAGTTCTTTGCTCTGTATACAGGTTGTCTTATGAAGCTGCAGGATGGATGTGATGTGAAACCTACCGGCAGAATCACACACTTTTTCAGAAATCTCAATAACTGAGAAGCGCCGGTTGTTCTCCATCTCCTGGCGGCATTGGCCAGATGTTGATTTCAGCCTCTTGCTCCACAAAATGTCCATTTTCACGGGGAGCTAAAACGGAGGAAACAAATTCCATTACATCTGTAAACTCTTTGACCCCAATCTTACAAAGTACCCAACTCTCATGTGTGATTTACAGCACTGGTCTACTTGTATGGGGCATGGGGGTCTACCGAGAAGTCCAAGATGTGAGCACAAAAATAAAAATTTATTCTAAAATGTCCAGAGATCAACTAAATGGTTTTTATATATAAATGTAAAAATCCTGTGAACTTCAAGCTGAAAGTTGCTAATCTTTTTGTCTCTGCATGGTGGATCATCTAAGGTTTCCACTCATCCCACAGATAAGAAGAGGGTGACGGCATTTACCAAACTAAGTGAGATTTACCTGAGATATTCAATCACTATATTACAGAAACATGACAAAGGGGTTAGGATGTCTTTCAGAAAGTTAGAGCCATTTTTCTTGGAATTTATTGTTTAAAGGGGGAGATAATAGAGAAGTCATGTATCACCCAGAAACCGATGATCAGATGTGATACCTTATTATTGAAGACTGTCCTATTGTACAGATTGTAGAGTCGCTCCACCAGCACTTACTTTGTTTCCTGGAAGTGGGTAACATAGATGGAATTGGGAGAAACAATATCTTCCAGGAAACAGCCGGGATGTTACATAGTGGTGTCCTGGGAAAGATAAGGAATCATATATAAATCCACAGGAAACATCTTACCTAGTTCATGGCTTTATATAGAGGTAGATGCATCTGGTATAACTTACCTCTCCTCTGTAGCGGAGCTCTCATCGCTATCAGATGGTAAATTATCTGTACAGAAATATGGAGGAGTGAAAATACTTTTTATAAGGCTCAAATCCGACATGTTAGTATGCAGATCCGCACTAGAGAGAGGTCTATAAATATAGAGTATAGACCACTAATAAGACTATGAATATGGGGTCCGACCAGAGCAGAACACGTAGCTGACCAGACCACCAGGAATCCACAGGATCATCCATTGGGATCAGTTCTGAAATTATAATGGGGTTCAACAACAACAGGGCCCATACATTTTCTCAGACGTCTATCCCACCTGTTGCTCAGGTAATCTATCCTTATTATTGATGTATGTGCTCAGTACAAGATCAGAAGTGAACATGTCCTCAATGGCCGGAGAGTGGACCCTCAAATGTTAGGGGTCCATTCTCTGGGGCCTTCATGTAAAATAAGACTAGAGGTCCAATCACCTCATTTGCTGATTCATGGTAGCCTCCATTGGTTTTAATGGAGATGTGGGATTCCTTTTGCAGGGCTTTATCTATTGATGTCTACTGGATTTACAAAAATAGGCAATCAAATGTATCGCACATCTCTATAGGGACAACAATGACCATAAGTCAAAATGGCGGTGAGTTGTTCTCCCAATATGGAAGTGTCCCAGACATAGGACCCACACCAATAAAGCATGTGTAAAATAGGATTACCTCTGTAAAGTATCTTTAGTTTAACCCCTTAACAACCATGTACAGCGCTCATCAGTAGAGAATGAATGGACAAGGTTCAGGAGTTGAGCTCGCCTCTTTCCCGGCAGATGATGCCTGTGTCATTCAGCCATCATCTGACAGCTGAGAGTGGATTGGAGCTCTGCCTGCTTCTGTTAACCCGTTAAATGCTGCTGTCATTCTCTGACAGTGGCATTTACAGCACATTTCCCAGGTGGCTCACTGTTCCAACTACTGATCAGCACCCTTGTAATCGTTTGATTTGGAAACTGACCTGTGACAGTGCAGAAAACTCATTGTTATTTCTACAGTAACATAAACCTGGAGTGTGTCTAGAAATGATAACTTACTAGTATACGTGGAAGTTCCTGCCCTATTGGAATCGTCATCATCATCTATAAGAATGATGTCATCGGAGCTGTGGAATAAATGTAACAGAATATGAGCCACCATTAATCATTACTCCCCATCATGTATCTAGTAATGGAGGAGACGTGTCTTACCAGATGGAACTGTCCGGATCATCTGAAGATGGTAAAGTCAGATCTGTGGGGCAGCACAACATAAATCTCTTATTAGACTATTGTAATAGCAACGACTGAGGCTCAATATCAAATAAATAAATTCTAATAAAGCATCCAGTGTATCCCTATATGTACATGGGGCAAAAAATCACATTCAGCCACAGTGATCTGCCCTGTACATGGCCATAATGAGAAGAAATCCCCAAATCCCATTTCTGGCTGACTTTAGAGCAAATGTATAAATAATGTTCCTGACCAAATGCTAAAAAGAAATGTTCTCCCAATATGGAAGTGTCCCAGACATTGGACCCACACCAGCAAAGCATGTCTAAAATAGAATTACCCCTTTAATGAATCTTTAATTTAAAAATGCACAGACCCTTCTATAATTTTCCTTTAATTGTTACATTTGGAAATGATCTGTGGCAGTATAGAAAATTCAGTGTTCTTTCTACAATAACATAACCCCGGATGGTATCTAGAAATGATAACTTACTATTATATGTGGAAGTTCCTGCCCTATTAGAATAGTCATCATCATCTATAAGAATGATGTCATCGGAGCTGTGGAATAAATGTAACAGGTAATGAGCCACCATTAATCATTAATCCCCATCATGTACTTAGTAATGGAGGAGACGTTTCTTACCAGGTGGTACTGTCCGGACCATGGTCTGATGGTGGTAAAGTCAGATCTGTGGGGGCAACACAACATAAATCTTTTATTAGACTATTGTAGTAGCCAAGACTGAGGCTCAATATCAAAAGAAATAAATCCTAATAAAGTATCTAGTGTATCCCTATATGTATATGGGGCAAAAAATCTCATTCAGCCACAGTAATCTGCCCTGTACATGGCCACCATGAGACAACATCCCTAAATCCCACTTTGAACTTATTTTATAACATCAGCATGAATATTCCTGACGTGCTGAACACAAATGTTTGATATAAACTCTACCATAGACATATCATAGACATAAATCCCAGCCCTGACCACAATGTACAATCTGCACCCAATGACTACAATGTGGCATCGATATGTATCAGAGCCTTTACAGGATTAGGGGTACAGTACCTGGTAAACTCGGGGTCGGGCCCGAATTGAAGCCACTGGTGTTATCTCGGCCCGGAGACCTTGGAATTGGCTTCTTTCTTGGATGAGACTGAAAAAAGGGCAAATATGTCAGATAGATTCTAGAACCATGAACTTCTCCAATGTATAATCTTACTCCATATTCCACTGATTACAGGTAGACACCGATATGAATGTGGCTTCCATTGTCCTGTGCCTATTTCATGTACAGGGTATGACGGGTGTACCGGACACTCATGGTTAGGATATGGATAGGGGCGGTGGTGACATTTGTGTCTTCATACAATATTATTACGTATCCTGTACATGGACATATTGTCACAAATATTACAGGTGAGGGCATCCTTTACTCTGCAAACATGATCCTAATTATCACACCATCTACTCAGAGCTATATTTTCTGTCCCACCATCTTTTTTTTTTTTTTAGAATTTTTATAAAAAAAATATTTTAGTTATTTAACCCTGCTGTTCTGTTCAGGTCTAATATACACTTATAATGTTCCTGTCATTTTTGAACAGACCTATTAAAGTCTTGATTTTTAGATAATTTAAGTGTTTTATTTGAATACCTGTTGCATTATTATACTGTATGTGAACATGGTTGTTCATAAACAAATGAAAAATTAAATCAAAAAACTTTTTGTCAAAAAATATTACATGACCTTATTGAAATATTCATGCATATTGCACATTTGCACATAAAAAATATTCTTTATATAACTGTGAACTATAACTCTATAACTAACATCAAACTGTATGTAAATATAGTTAAAAAAATAAAAAGTTCATTTTTTTCTATATAAAATGGTAAATAAGGTTCACGGTGCTAAATTTACTGTTTGAATTCGTCACAAGTATAATTTACATGTATTTTGCATAAGTACTTTGCACGACTGCAACATATCATGTATGTATGTGTAAAGCTGCATGGACCAGAAGAACCTAGATGAATTAATAAATAGTAGTAGATGCAATATATAGTCCACAATGAGATTATAACTTCTTTATTTTACAAAAAAAAAATGGCTGGAGATTAGTATGAAAGGCTATCGGTCATTTTTGCCCGAACAGTACAAGTGTATAAAAAACGTGGAGCAAAAAGTAAACAAAAAAAAATAGCCATAGTAAGACCCCCTCAAATGAAGAAAAGCCAATCAACCGCAAGTTTCAGAACCGCACGATGAATATTTAAAAAAAAAAAAAAAAATCAAATTTCAAATTTGGTCATTTTTGACTGAACAGAACAACAGGGTTAAGAATGTAAAATGATACTCACCTGATGGAAGTCGTCATCATCACTGCTGTCCTCGGTGTCAGAGAGAACTATAATTCGCTTAAATCGCTTTTTTGGCATCATATTTGCACAAATCACTCGCAACACTCCTCTCTCCTCAAACGCCTACAAAAACCCTCAACGGAACCCTGGGTGACGGGGCGTTCCATACCGTCCAGCCATTTGTGACGTCATTAGAATGCTGCAGTTTGCTCATTTTTTGTATTTTACAACTTTACTTAATTATATAAAACATACTGTAATCTCCAGTCATTAGTGTATATTTCTTACATTATAGCATATTGTATATTATATACAAGGTTATTATTAGATTTTTTGGAATAGGAAACAATAATCCATTCCTCTATGAGAGGTGATGTGAAAGTTATTTGATTACTTCATACTCTTCACCGCTTGTTGAATCTGACAATATCTAAAATTGTGCCCTTAAAGAGGTTGTCTCACGAACAAAGTTCATTTTAATCAATCCATCTTGGAATAATGATAAGTTTCACAATTGGATGTGTGTAAATAAAATGTTCCTGTGCTGATATAATCTTATAAATGTGCCCCGTGCTGTGTACTGTGTAATGCCTGTGTCCGACCGTACAGGGACATGGTCTGATCATACCACAGCTCCTTGGCAGGGGAGGAAGCAAAAGAGTATACAGACATTACAGTTCAGGATCACAAATTCTTTGAGGTAAAACATTTTTAAAAGCAGGCAGGGAAATGCTTTATCTCGCATAAAGAATCAGCTGTGATCCCGCGCTGTCCTGTCTGTATACTCTCTTTTGCTTCCTCCCCTGCCCCGGAGATGTGGTATGATCATGAACTTTGTTTGGGAGAAAACCCCTCTAAGCTAAACTGTGTCTCCGGGGCCGGACTAGCTCTGAAAATCAGCCCTGGCACACAAGCCAAAGCAGCCCACATTCAAGGCAATTAAATAGGGAGTATCTTTTCTATACAGCCTTTTCTGTACAGTTTGTGGGTGAGAACACTAAGGGAGTTAAATATTGTCGAATGTAAGCCCGAAAGGGCAGGGTCCTCTCCCCTCTGTATCAGTCTGTCATTGTTAGTTTGTTTACAGTAAGTGATATCTGTAATTTGTATTTAACCCCTTCTCATGTATAGCACCATGGAATCAATGGTGCTATAGAAATTAATAATAATAACTAGGTGAAAAATGACACTATACGTCCCTCCTTGCCTTTAAAAGTTGAGAGATACGGCAAAGTGTGACTGCGCCTGTGCCCCGGGAGCCTGCTGACATTTTTGGTTTTGTAGATAAACAGAAAATTTGCAGCATACTGCGAGTGGCTCCCAAATTCAGATCACTCGCACCCATACAAGTCTATGGGTGCGTATGACACATCGGACTACTGTGATATAAGCGGACACAGAAAGGAGAAGATGGAGAAATGAAGTTCTCCGTCTCCTCCGCACCTGTGATACCATTATCTCATGCGAGAGAATCAGATCACCGTAAACTGACACTGATCAAACTCGGATCAGTCGTTACCATAATCCATCCGATTCTCTGCCAATCATCAATCGTGTAAACAAACCCTTAATATTATCACCACATGAAGAAAAATTGAAAGGGGTTGTCCCCTACTAAAAACGTCCAGTCCTCCAGCCAGTTTTGCACCAGGAGCTTATTTGGTCAAGAAGATCTGATTTATATGGAGACTGATTGTCCAGAACTTATAGAAATCAGATATTGGCTAAATAAGCTCCTGGTGCAAAACTGGCTGGAGGACTGGGAGAAAATATAATTATCATCAGCCCCAAAGGTCAGCCACCAGCCAGTTCTGGACCAGAGGAGGGAAACATGAATAATTAAAGGGGTTGTCCACTAATTTTACACAAACAATATAGTCCTGCACATAATATAATGGCCCCACATATAGTCCTGCACATAATATAATGGCTCCACATATAGTCCTGCACATAATATAATGTCCCCACATATAGTCCTGCACATAATATAATGGCTCCACATATAGTCCTGCACATAATATAATGTCCCCACATATAGTCCTGCACATTATATAATGGCCCCACATATAGTACTGCACATAATATAATGGCCCCACATATAGTCCTGCACATAATATAATGGCCCCACATATAGTCCTGCACATAATATAATGGCCCCACATATAGTCCCACATATAATATAATGGCATCACATATAGTCCTGCATATAATATAATGTCTCCACATATAGTCCTGCATATAATATAATGGCTCCACATATAGTCATGCACATAATATAATGGCCCCACATATAGTCCTGCACATAATATAATGGCCCCACATATAGTCCTGCACATAATATAATGGCTCCACATATTATTATTATTATACATTTATATATCGCCATTTACGCTTTACATATGAAAAGGGAAAAATATAGACAGGTACAATAAACATGTGCTAGACAAGGGTCACACAAGTACAGAAGGAGAGAGGACCCTGCACGCGAGGGCTCACAGTCTGCAGGAATGGGTGAGAATACACTAGGAAAGGGTAGAGCTGGTCGTGCGATGGTTCAGTAGACTGAAGATCACTGCAGGTTGTAGGCTTGTCGGAACAGGTGGGTCTTCAGGTTCTTGAAGGTCTCCGTTGTTGGTGAAAGTCTGATGTTTTGCGGCAGGGAGTTCCAGAGCATGGGGAAGCCCGGGAGAAGTATGTATGCGGCTGTCGGAAGAAGAGATGAAGGGGAGTCGATGAGGAGATCTTGAGAGGATCGAAGGTTGCGTGTAGGTAGATAGCGGGAGACCATGTCACATGTATGGAGGAGAAAGGTTGTGGATGGCTTTGTATGTCATGGTTAGGGTTTTGAACTGGAGCCTCTGAGCAATAGGAAGCCAGTGGAGGGCCTGGCATAGGGGGGAGCTGGGGAATAGCGGGGAGACAGGTGGATTAGTCGGGCAGCAGAGTGTAGGATGGACTGGAGTGGTGCCAGAGTGCTAGAGGGGAGGCCAGACAGTAGGAGGTTGCAGTAGTCGAGGCGGGAGATGATAAGGGCGTGCACTAGTGTTTTTGTGGTTTCATGGTTGAGGAATGCGCGGATCAGGGAAATATTTTTGAGTTTGAGGCGGCAGGAGGTGGCGAGGGCTTGGACATGTGGTTTGAAAGAGAGGGCAGAGTCGAGGATCACCCCAAGGCACCGAGCATGCAGGACTGGGGAAATCGAGCAGCCTTTGACATTGATGGATTGGTCTGGTGGAGGGGTAGAGTGAGATGGGGGAAAGATGAGGAATTCTGTTTTGTCCATGTTCAGTTTGAGAAAGCGAGCAGAAAAGAAGGCTGAGATAGCAGACAGACACTGTGGGATTTTGGTCAGTAGGGAGGTGAGGTCAGGTCCGGATAGGTATATCTGCGTGTCATCGGCATAGAGGTGATATTGCAGGCCATGGGATTCTATGAGCTGTCCCAGGCCGAAGGTGTAGATGGAGAAGAGTAGGGGTTCTAGGACTGAGCCTTGAGGAACACCGACAGACAGGGGCGAGGTGAGGAGGTGGTGTGTGAGAGGGAGACACTAAATGTTCGGTCTGTTAGGTATGATGAGATCCAGGATAGGGCCAAGTCTGTGATGCCAAGAGATGAGAGAATCTGTAGCAGGAGGGAATGGTCCACGGTGTCGAAGGCAGAAGACAGGTCCAGGAGAAAGAGGACAGAGTAGTGTCGCTTGCTCTTGGCGGTTAGCAGGTCGTTAGTGACTTTAGTTAGGGCAGTTTCAGTTGAGTGATGTGGTCAAAAGCCAGATTGTAACCGGTCAAAGAGGGAACAGGAGGAGAGGTGGGAGGACAGTTCGAGATATACATGCTGTTCCAGTAGTTTTGAGGCGTAGGAGAGACAAGATATCGGGCGATAGTTAGACACAGAGGATGGGTCGAGGGAGGGCTTTTTGAGGATGGGTGTGATTGAAGCATGCTTGAAGGATGAAGGAAAGACACCATTTGTAAGTGAAAGGTTGAAGAGGTGTGCGAGAGTAGGGATGAAGACTGTGGCAAAGTTAGGGATGAGGTGGGATGGGAGTGGGTCAAGCGCGCAAGTGGTGAGGTGTGATCTTGACAGGAGAGTGGAGAGCTGATCTTCTGTCATGGTGGTGAAGCTGGTTTTGGAAGAACAGGGCTGAGTGGCTAAGAGGGGCATTGGGGCTGCGGGCCAAAGCCTTCTCTGATAGTATCAATCTTTTGCTTAAAGAAGGAGGCAAAGTCTTCCGCAGAAATGAGAGGAGAGGGAGGAGGTGCTGTGGGATGGAGTAGAGAATTGAAAGTGTTGAGCTGTTTAGGGTTGTGAGACAGGGAGGATATGAGAGATGAGAAGTAAGTTTGTTTTGCGGCAGAGAGCGTGAACTTGAGGCTGGCGAGGGACTGCTTGTATGCATTGAAGTGCTTGGTAGAATGGGTTCTCATCCATCTCCGCTCGGCAGCCCTGGAAGCCCGTCTCAGTTCTTTGGTCAGGCTGGTCAGCCAGGGCTGCCTGTTGATTGTACGAGTTTTGCTCTGCATGAGGGGGGCGGCTGAATCAAGTGTGGCTTTTATTGTGGTGTTATAAAATGTGGCAGCAGCATCTGTGTCATTAAGTGAGGCTATGTCTGTGAGAGGGAGGAGGGACTCAGAGAGCGATTGTAAATTGAGGTGTTTGAGACTTCTGCGAGGGTGAGTGAGTATAGTCCTGCACATAATATAATGCCCCCCATATAGTCCTGCACATAATATAATGGCCCCACATATAGTCCTGCACATAATATAATGGCCCCACATATAGTCCTGCACATACTATAATGGCCCCACATATAGTCCTGCACATAATATAATGTCTCCACATATAGTCCCTGCACATAATATAATGCCCCACATATAGTCCTGCACATAATATAATGCCCCACATATAGTCCTGCACATAATATAATGGCTCCACATATAGTCCTGCACATAATATAATGGCTCCACATATAGTCTGCACATAATATAATGGCCCCACATATAGTCCTGCACATAATATAATGCTCCACATATAGTCCTGCACATAATATAATGGCTCCACATATAGTCCTGCACATAATATAATGGCTCCACATATAGTCCTGCACATAATATAATGGCCCCACATATAGCCTGCATATAATATAATGGCCTCCACATATAGTCCTGCATATAATCATAATGACCCCACATATAGTCTGCATATAATATAATGCCCCACATATAGTCCACACATAATATAATGGCACACATATAGTCCTGCACATAATATAATGGCCCACATATAGTCCTGCACATAAATACAATAGCCCCACATATAGTCCTGCACATAAAATAATGGCCCCACATATAGTCCACACATAATATAATGGCCCCACATATAGTCCTGCACATAATATAATGCCCCACATATAGTCCTGCACATAATATAATGGCCCCACATATAGTCCTGCACATAATATAATGGCCTCACATATAGTCCTGCACATAATATAATGGCCCCACATATAGTCCTGCAATAATATAATAGCCCCACATATAGTCCTGCACATAATATATTGGCCCCACATATAGTCCTGCATATAATATAATGGCCCCACATATAGTCCCGCACATAATATAATGGCCCGATAAGGCATGGAGTTAAAGACACCAATGGGGGGGGGTCAATGCTAGAACGACGGCAAAACCGCCAGCATAGCCACTTCT
This sequence comes from Oophaga sylvatica, assembly GCA_033576555.1. Lineage (NCBI taxonomy): Eukaryota > Metazoa > Chordata > Amphibia > Anura > Dendrobatidae > Oophaga > Oophaga sylvatica. Next base: position 506,492,433 of record JARQOD010000005.1, read on the forward strand.
GGAAAACGACCACCTACGATCTTGCTGAAGCCTGGGAACACTGTGTGGCAGCACTAGAAGGTGTGAACATAGCCTTACTGATCTGTGAGCCATAAATGTCCCTGATAACTGGGCCAATGATCACTGAATACATTGCCATCCACAATGATCGGCATCATCCTTCTGTGTGAAGCACCAAAACATGCCAGTTTACTAATGACATACACGTCTATGGTGAAGCTTCATTGTCGTGTGGTATATAAATGTATAGAGTGAGACAGACGTGCATTCGTTCCCATATACACATGTGTTTGCCATACTCCCCTCATTTCTGTACCATTAGTGTAACGCCACTTTCATACATCTGGAATACAGTAAAACTCCCAGCTAACTAGCCTGTGCTCCATTGATAAGATGCTGTATCTTAGAATTTGTCAGCCCTGACTTTTTAACTTTCATGCTTCTAAACCCTCATTCTTTATCTCCCTAAGACAAGAAGGACATCAAGTTCCAGCATTCACTAGGATAGAAGTTAATGAAGCAGAACAAGCTCAGCTGTCTTTGATGGCCCTAAACCATCTGGTAACCTTATTAGAAAACAGTCTCCTTTTCTTCTTTGACTTTTCCATTTCACTTTTGTCTTTCCTCCACTTTTATAACATCATTTTGGCAATTTCGATTCCGCAAACTCGTTTCCCAGGAAGCATCCTAGTGTGTTTTCGAAAAACAAAATATTGGCACAAGCTGCGGATTAACAGGATCTCGTGCCAAAAGACAAGAAAAAAGGTGAATGCTGTTGACTGTATAGTTTAGTCTGAGAACATTTCTCCATTGACAAAGCCGGGATTTCTTGCCAAAGTACGAGAGCTTCAAATCTCAGTAGCGCGGTCCAAAATCTGATAAAACAGTTACTAAACCGCAATATGTATAGGCTGTAAATCAACACCCTGGAGCTCTGCGTGGCTTGTCTTACGTAAGGAAAACGCGACATATTGGACTTTTGTTTCAGGCTTATTTTTGCCAAAAATAAAGGGCTATTGGATACAAGTGTCCTGACGTAAAATGAAAGAAGCCCTTATAAGAGCTGAACGCTGCGGATCTTCAGACGCCTGCAATAAAAGCTTTTTTACTTTATTGTTTGGTATGTAAATGAAATTTTGTCTTTTATTTTATCTTCATATTTGGATTTCCCCCACGCCGCTTCTAAAGGTCTAATATTATCATCCTCTACATAGAACAGCTGTGCTTTATCTCCAAAAAAATAAAAGAAAGTCAAAGGACAGCTTATCAAAAGGATGGACAGTTCTTTGGGATTGATTCATATTTACACGGACAATAACGAAGTCTTCCTGTAGAAACATATGTCGGGCATTCCACCCCACAGCTGGCTGCATGCATGTTTCCAAACCACTTTTATAGTAAAGCACAGGAAACCATTGGATGGGGAGTTAAGTCATTCAGTAACATATGTTTCATGTATTCTTCTATTTTTTTTTTCTTTTCTCTTTGTCAGTTTTACAAACTTTTGGCTCAAAATATTATTTTATTCAGGTTGTCTATTTGAAGTAGAATGACTTTTAGACCAATTTACGGAATAGAAACCTGGTCTGGATTTGCATTTTTTTTGTTGTTGAAATATTTAATCCAGCAACAGACAGCTATTATCATGTCTTTACTTGTAGGATCTGTAAAATGACCGTTGTGATTGGTGGAGAAATAACACGAGAGGAACAGTAAGTGGTGTCTGAAAGCATCTTGGAATGAAAACTGGATTGTGGTCTGTCGTATACATTTCCTGCATGGTTTTATCAATTTTAATCAGTTTTCCTTGTCTGCTCTCCTTCTCCTAAGTTCAGTAACTTCTTGAAAAGCTACATGGACATTACAGCGTTGAGGATGTTACGTTCCCTCCGTCTTGACCAAGTCATTAGAGGGCTATGAAAATGTATTTATAGATCTGAAGGATATTTTATAGTAGTATCTTCCTATATTCCGGTGGGTTATTTTGTCATAAATTATCATGGCGAAGTTTGGTGACATCATCCAGTCCCTCTTAAAGAGGACATTTCACCAATTTTTACCATATAAACTGTACATTACTGCACACAGTAGCAAGAATGTACATAAAAATGCTTTTTATTTTTTTTCACTCTGTTGTGGCGATACAAGGCACTGTGGCACTGTACGATCATGAGATGGCAATAGGAAAAAGCAGACACCCACAATTCCGACCTTAACGAAGCCCCCATTGAGGCCAGTGCCGTCACACATGACCATGCTGACACCTCCCTCCCTAACGGTAATACCATCGGTTGCTCCCGCAGTGCTCCTCACTCTGATGGTCCTCTGAGGAGCATCGCAGGAGCAGCCGAAGACCGAGGATAAGTATTGATGTTAGGGCTCATGCATATGCCCATTTTCTCTCCATCGGATTATTATGAGCAAGGTGAAATCGGCTTTTTCAGAGGAAAGAAAAATAAAGTTTTTTCATTGTGATCTGAGTGTAGTCTGATGTTTTTCACGGAACCATAGACTTGCATTACCGATTTTGATCCATCACTGGGATCAGAATCTGAAGTGTCTTTAATACACAGCCCCTTAGAATCTCATGGGTACGAGTGAGATCTATGAAAATCACAGATAGCACTCATCTGATATAATCAGTCATGAGCCCCCAGGGAGGGAGGCGTCAGAGGGATCAGACCACATTAGCACTGATCCTGACCTTAATGGCCGTTTCATTTATGTCAGAACATGTCTACTTTTTTCTTACATTTGGTCATTACTCTTCCATGATTGGGATGAAAGCACACACTCACAGATCAAGACAAACAAAAATACCCAGTAGAAAGAAAATGATACGTTAGGCCCCAGTCAGTGCCCTGTATCTCCATAATGGAGTGGAGAAAAAATAACACATTTTTATGCATATTTGCAAAAGAGTAGAAGACAGTCAGCACTCGCTCTCTCTGAAGCTACATCAGTCCATTTTTATTTTCATTTCGTTAGGACAGTGGCATAAAGTGGCATCCCGGAGTGTCTATCAGCCATATCCTCCTTCTTCTCCTCCCGCTTCCTCAAACTCAATGTGGACAAATCTGAACTCATAATCTTTCCCCCATCCCACAGATCTTCCTTACCTGACCTATCTATCACAATTAACGACATCACGCTTTCCCCCGTACCAGAAGTCCGCTGCCTCGGAGTAACCCTTGACTCTGCCCTGTCCTTCAAACCGCACATCCAAGCTCTTTCTACCTCCTGTCGCCTTCAGCTCAAAAATATTTCAAGAATCCGTCCTTTCCTCAACCCTCAATCTACTAAAATGATTGTGCACGCCCTCATCATCTCCCGCCTCGACTACTGCAACACCCTTTTCTCTGGCCTCCCTGCTAACACCCTCGCACCTCTCCAGTCCATCCTTAACTCTGCTGCACGACTAATTCACCTCTCTCCTCGCTACTACTCCGCTTCTCCCCTCTGCAAATCTCTTCACTGGCTCCCATTCCCTCAGCGTATCCAGTTCAAATTACTAATACTGACCTACAAGGCCATCTATAATCTGTCTCCTCCTTATATCTCTGAACTAATCTCCCGATATCTTCCCTCACGTAATCTCCGATCCTCCCAAGACATCCTTCTCTCCTCCACACTTATTCGCTCCTCATCCAACCGCCTCCAAGACTTCTCCCGAATATCCCCCATCCTCTGGAATTCTTTGCCCCAACACGTCCGACTATCAAACACATTCGGATCCTTCAGACGGAACCTGAAAACCCACCTCTTCAGGAAAGCCTACAGCCTGCAATGACCCTGCTGCCTCCTCACCACTACCGGACATATTGCCTCAACCAACACCGGAACTGCTGCAACCCCCCGACCTACTGTCTTCTGCCTCACAATCCTGTAGAATGTAAGCCCGAAAGGGCAGGGTCCTCTCCCCTCTGTATCAGTCTGTCATTGTTAGTTTGTTTACTGTAAGTGATACCTGTAATTTGTATGTAACCCCTTCTCATGTACAGCACCATGGAATCAATGGTGCTATAGAAATAAACAATAATAATAAATAATAATAAAGTGCAATAGTGCGAGCAGCGTGATTGCAGATGCCGGGATTTCAAAAGATAGACATAGCAGGCAACGAACGTTTCGCTCTTAACTTGCGCTTCTACTGGTCCATGTTACACTCTTCCGTATTTAACATTTTTATGTACATACCTGCTACTACGTGCATGAATGTACAGTTTATAAGCAAAAACATTGGTATAGGTACTCTTTAAAGGGAACCTGTCACCAGGAATAACCCTGTTAACCTGCAGATATGGGGTTAATGATGCTGTCCAGCGCCTACCTGCAGTGGGGAGAAAATGATCTTTATTCTCTCCGCCAACATTCGGTGTTTAGTCATAGGAGCGGTGCTGGTTCAGTCACCATTGTGAGTATATGGCCAGGATCACACATGCGAGAAACACGGACGAGTCTCACATGTGAATTCCCTGCACTCGGGAGCAGAGTGTACGTCTCCATGTATTTCTATGCAGCCGCTCGCTCCGCTCCCGAGTGCAGGCGGCAGTGCCTGGAATTAACATGCGAGACTCGTCTGTGTTTCTCGCATGTGTGATCCCGGCCTACAGAGCAGTTCTGTAACCGAACCCCCGGCCCTGACTGACATTGGCTCTACATTGCAGCCGGCTGTCAGCCGCTCTGTATACTCAAAACGGTGACTGAACCAGCGCCGGTGTCCCCCCCATGGCTGAATACCAAATGCTGGCGGGGAGAGTAAAGTTAATTTTCTCCCCACTGCATTCGGTTGCGTGCAGGCGCCGGGTAGCTTTATAACGCTGTTAATCTGCAGATTAGCTGCATATCTGCAGGTTAACAGTATTATTTCTGGTGACCGGTTCCCTTTAAACTTACTAATGATATCACAGCAGCCATAACTTTATAATTATACCTTTTAGGTGTATTTGGACTTGTTTTTGCTGAAAATTTTGCATAAGTTCCCACATCCCTTTTAATATACAGCAGAGCTCTCAATACATCTGCTGATACTACGTAGCTCAGATCCCAGCAGTTTAACCCCATAGATGCTACGGTCAATAGTTACTGCGGCATTTAGAGTTTGCCAGCGGGAGAACGCTTTCTCTGTCAGACCAAAGCCCCCAACCCACAATGCTATCGCAGAATGTCAATGGTTTGCTACAGGCGTAACAATGTCCTCCATGTCTGCCATATACCTAAGCCTCTTAGATCCTGCAGGAGATGCTGTCAGTGGCCTGCCATTATAGCTCTATAAGTAGTACATTACCTATCATTTCACATGGTTGAATTAAGTCTCTTTGTGTGGTGGCTAATAAATATTGTAAAATAAATAAAAAGATAGCAAATTGTTTTAAAGTGTTTAGAACAAACCCTCTCACCCCTAAAAAATAAAAATTTTTCCTAATAAAAAAGGAAAAGTACACTGTAAAAGACACATATTTGCTGTATCTGCATTCGTAACAACCCATACTATAAAACTATATAATTGATGACCCCACAATGTGAACCCTGTACCATATAAATGTCTGAATTGCTACTTTTGCGCTATGAAAATTGATGAAAGGGACCAAAAAGTCGTACGTATATCAAAATGGTTCACATGAAAACTGCAGCTTTTTATGCATAAAGCAAACCCTAACCGCTCTGTAAGCAGAAAAATGAAAAAGTGATGACTCTCAGAATATGATGACCAAATAAAGAAAATATTTGCTTAAAAAGTTATTTTTTTGTGCTAAGGTAGTAAAATATAAAAAAATATTGTAAAAACAGGGCGTCACCATAATTGTATTGACCCATACTGTCATACTATAAACATTATTGCACATGTTGAACACTGTAGAAAAAATTATAAAAAAAAGACAGAATTGCTGTTTTTTGTTTATCCCTCCTTCAAAAAAGTGGAATAAAAAGTGCTCAATCATATGTACCCTAAAATGATACAAGGTAAAGTTACAACTTTATTAGCTTCTATATCAGCACAGCTTCTATCCTGGATCTATTTCCTCTTCATATCCTTATCTATAGGCTATTTTCTCTACCCTCCCTGAGTCTGTGCATGTTTTCTTCCCTCTCTCCAAACAGTAGAGACCTGTGTACAATCCATTCCCCCTCCCTGCTGAATTTCACCAATGTGAAAAAGCTATTAAATTGCAGATACAGGATTACACTGCCGGTTAATAGCATTCTGAACCTAAGAACCAATAGCGATTATGAAGGAGCCACTGATCAGGGATAATAAAATATTAAATTTTATTTATATATTATAAAACATGATTAATAAATTCAATGACACAAAAATTAAAAATTATAATCTCAATGGGACATGACAACAAGAACTAACAAGCAGAAACAAATGTCATGATCTAACACTTCTATATTAATATAGAAATATAGTATTGAATATCTTATAGATTGATTATAAAAAGTATTTCTGTATCTAGAGAATCAATGTCTATATAACTTATTTGCAGTACTGCATAGGTAAATAATGGATCTAGAGATTGTAGAAGACCAAATCAGCTTATAGTAGTAGTGACACCATGATCAAAGTGACACTGTGGAGGCACATAAAGTCATGCATCAGTAAACATGTTTAATCCATTAACTGTAGCCATATTGCAAAGGATGTGTGTACTGCTAGCTCACACCTCGACGCGCATTTCACCGCCTTTGCAGCTTTGTCAAAACCTGTCTGGTGCCCGCATTTAGAAAGCGACGGTTGTAACTTTGGCCCTTCACTGACTGACATCAGTTCAGCATTAGACTCCGCTTTCAGTCAATGTGGAGGGTGCGACTGCAGTCACTGCTCTCTATATTCAGAGCTGTGACTGAACCGGCTCTGCCACCTTTACTGAAATCTGGACGCAACCAGGAGGCATAAATTTAATCTCCCAGCAGCAGTGGCCTAACTGTGGGCACCGGGCAGGTTCAAAAAGCTAGTAACTTGCAGATTAACCCCAATTCTGCCTGTTAATAGGGTTTTTTTTTTCTTGTGACAGGTTTGCCACAATTGGTATTAACTATGGCATCTAAGAGGATGAACAGCAAAAACTGTTGTTATTTATGATCCATGCTATTGTGGAATGGGTCTGTACACATATCAGTGTGTTTCCACGGCCCGTGGGTCTGTGGGCAAAACACGCTGACATGTACGTTTTTTTACTGTCAGCAGTGGCCGCACAGGTGCACTCGGATGACACACTGGGATGTCATCCGTGTGACACACACGCACTGGTACCTGAGAAGCAGGGATACGGTAAGTGCTGTTCCCCGGCGGTGGGTGCTGAAGACGGCTCTCATCATCTTCCCCTTCTCTGCCGGTGATCAGCGCAAGCAGGTGAGAATGATGAGAGTTGTATTCAAGTAATCACAGTGACAGCAGGAGTGACTGATGGGAGTATTCATCAGCCGCCCCTTGCGCTATAAATAAATGAAAAACCCAGCTGGGTTCCTCTCTATTTTCTATATCCAACCAGGCACAACTCACAGCGGTGGCTGAGAGGTGGGAAAGCTGCGGGGGCCGCCGGAAGGTGAGAATATCATTATTATTTTTTTTATTATTTTTACATTAGATCTTTTTACTATTGATGCGGCATCAATAGTAAAAAGTTGCTCACACTTGTCAAACACTATGTTTGACTCGTGTGACCAACCTGTCAATCAGTTTTCCCAGCGATGCTACAGATCCCTAGGAAAACGCTAGCATTCTGCAAGCTAATTACGCTTGCAAAACGCTAGTTTCTGTGGGAATACGCATACCAAAAAAAATGCGTATGTAAGGTTCTTTGTACATGTTCTTGAAACTCAGTTTTCCGTCAGCCATTTTGCTTTCTGTCTTGCTGCAGCTATCTTGCCCTCAGTCAATATGGAGTTTTCAGCTTTCATGTTCCCGCCCTGATTCTCTCCCTCTTGCTTCTTAAGCAGCCACAGCTGAGCAATCAGTGCTTCAGAATCTAGCCTGCAGTGAACCTGTGACCTGACTCCTGGAAGCCTTGGACTATGTACTCCAGCTATTCCTACTGAGGAACTCTGAACACTTGTGGACTCTGGAACCCTGCTCTTTGAAAGATCCACGTTTGCATGGACTTACGGTAACAGAGAAGAAGATCCTGAACCTGTTGTGGAGAGTGATTGCTGAGCTTAAGTTACTCTGGCCTGCTGTGTCTCCTGCTTCTGTATCTGCAAACTGTGTGACTATTTTTGCCACTTGTATGAAGTAATACAAGACCTTCTATATCAAACCTGTGTCTCATGTATTTTCATCGCACCCAAGCACAAGACGCTATATGAACTGTACTACATACATTACAAGATTCTGAAGCCAAAACGTTAGTGTCTGCTGGGTCTGGGAAGGCTGTGTCTGCTGTAACTGTGGATATCAGACGTCCAGTTGTACTTTCTGTGATGACAGTGGTTGTGACTTCTCACAACCATTCCAGGTGAGCAATTCCCTTAAGTTTTTTTTCTGCAGTGTTACCACAGGTAAACACTATTGTTTTTTTTTTTTTTCTCTTCCCTCTTTTGTGTCTGCTGTAACTGTGGATATCAGATGTCCGGTTGAACTTTCTGTGATGATAGTGGTTGTGACTTCTCACAACCATTCCAGGTGAGCAGTTCCCTTAATTTTTTTTTTCTCTCTGCAGTGTTACCACAGGTAAACACTATTGTTTTTTTTTCTTTTCTCCTCTCCTTCCAGTACTCCTGTCTTAAAAGATCTGGAAAATGGAGGCCCGCATAAAGGAACTTTGCGGAGTGACTGATAATATCCTTGCAGATTTACAGACTATAAAAACCCTTTTACAAACCTACAGGACCTCACTAATCACAATTTGCAAGTGTTTGGACAGACTGCCCAGGATTTGCTAGCCAGGATTGAGGTTCTAGAGGAGCGAGTCCAGGCTCCTGCCGTAGCCCCAAGTTCTGGGATTCCCAAGTTGCCCCCTTTTCGTTTTGGCGGTGAACGTGAAAAATTCAGGGGATTTATTAACCAATGCAATCTGTTTTTTTCTGCACATGCTTCACAATTTCCCACTGAACGATCTAAAGTGCTTACTATAATTATGTTACTTACCAACAAGGCTTTGATGTGGGCAAACCCTCTGATTGAGACTGAGGATGAATTTTTGGATCATCTTGATGCTTTCATTTCAGCCATGGGGCAGGTGTTTGATGACCCCAATCGAGGTGCAACAGCTGAAGCAGCCATGTTAACTTTGCGCCAAGGTAAGCACTCGGTAGCCAAATATGCCTTGGATTTCAGGAGATGGGCCCTTGATACCACCTGGGACAGTTCCGCCAAAAAATCTATTTTTCGAAAGGGGTTGTCTCCACTAATTAAGGATGAACTTGCTCGTGCCGACCCTCCCACTGTGTTAGGTGACTTTATTAACTACTGCATCCGTATTGATGCTCGCCTGACTGAACGCAGGCAAGAGAGATGGTTCGAAAGCAATCGCACTAACTTTTTCCTACCTTCCTCCCCAGCTAAGGAACCTTTGAGTAGGATCACACGGGAACCTGAACCTGAACCCATGCAGGTAGACTCTTTACAAAGACGGGTTAGTGATGCACGCAAGGAACATCGTTTTAAGGAAAATCTATGTTTCTATTGTGGTAAGTCAGGGCACTTCATTATAAACTGCCCCAGCCGTTCTCGTAAGACTACTGCAGCACTCATTCACTGTGAGTGTTGTGAGAGGAGATCTGTCAGGTCCGAGCCTCAGGCTCCAGAGAGATCTGCAGCAACAGATCTTGATTTCTCGGACTTAAACTCCGTTACTTCTGAGGACGATGACTGTGTAAACGCTGCAATTTTTCAAGTTTCCTCAGCGGTGTCCCAGCTGAGTTGTAGGAAAAACAATTCTCATTGCTTCCTTTCCATCAAACTCTGGGTTAACTCAGTCTGGGTGTCTAGCTCTGCTATGATCGACTCAGGGGCAAGTGGGAATTTTATGGATGTCTCCTTTGCTCTGAAACAGGGGATACGTTCAGTGAAGAAGGCTACTCCAGTACAGATGGAAACTGTGGATGGCTCCCTGCTGACCTCTGGACCAGTGGATCAGGAAACGGAGCCTTTGAGGGTCCTTATGGGTAAAGATCATCAAGAGAAACTGTCCTTTATGCTTATCTCTTCTCCCCACTTTCCCATTATTCTAGGGCTACCATGGCTGCAGGCTCAGAACCCTACCATTAACTGGGAGACCAAGGAATTACACTTTCCAGAGAAACAGATGAGTCCAGAAGTTTCAGCTTGCTCTGTTCCTAAAGGAACCATGTCAGTCCCTGAACTACCAGCTGTATACCAGGACTATGTGGATCTATGTGACAAGAAGAACGCTGACCAGCTTCCCCCTCACCGTCCATATGATTGTCCAATTGAATTATTGCCTGGAGCAGAGATACCTTTTGGTAAGATCTACATAGACGAAAATCTAGCCAAGGGCTTCATACGCCCCTCTTCATCTCCTGCAGGTGCACCCATCTTCTTTGTGAAGAAGAAAGATGGATCTCTGAGACCCTGCGTAGACTATAGGGAACTCAATAAGGTTACTATTAGAAACCGTTATCCATTGCCTTTAATCCCTGAGTTATTGGAGAGAGTGCGGCATGCCAAAATTTTCTCTAAATTGGATCTCCGTGGGGCCTATAACTTGGTCCGTATTAGACCTGGGGATGAATGGAAGACTGCATTCAGGTCACGCTATGGACACTTTGAATATCTAGTTATGCCTTTTGGTCTGAGTACCGCCCCAGCCACTTTCCAACACTTGGTGAATGACATCTTCAGGGATCTCCTAGATACATTCGTGGTGATTTATTTGGATGATATTCTAATTTTTTCTAACTCCACAGAGGAGCATCATGGACATGTGAGAATGGTCTTGGAACGTCTAAGACAAAACCATCTTTACATCAAACTTGAAAAGTGTGAATTCCATAGGACCGAAATTCAATTTCTGGGGTATGTACTGTCTACACAAGGAATTAGTATGGATGGAAGTAAGACCCAAGCCATCAAGGATTGGCCAAGTCCTAGAAATGTGAAGGAGGTGCAGCGCTTCATCGGGTTTGCCAATTTCTATAGACGTTTCATTAGGAATTTCTCTGAGGTAGTGTCACCTATCACCCAACTTACCCGGAAAGAGTCTAGGTTCTCCTGGACTCCCCAAGCCCAGGAAGCATTTTCTCGTCTAAAAGATAAATTTACCACCGCACCTATCTTGGTACATCCCAACCCCGAACTTGCCTTCATAATAGAGGTGGATGCTTCAGATTGTGCCGTTGGAGCTATACTCTCTCAGAGAACAGGTGAGAAGAATGTCTTGCATCCCTGTGCCTTCTTTTCCCAGCAGTTGTCTTCGGCTGAGAGGAACTACGATGTGGGCAATAGAGAGTTGTTGGCCATTATTGCCGCCTTCAAAGAATGGAGACACCTTCTTCAGGGAGCTGCACAGCAAATAGTCATCCTGACAGACCATCGTAACCTTGAATTTATCAGGTCGGCTAAGTGCCTGACTCCTCGCCAGGCTCGCTGGAATCTTTTCTTAAACCAATTTAATTTTGTCATTTCTTATAGACCAGGATCGCGCAATGGAAAGGCTGATGCACTCTCTAGGATTCATTCAGCAGAGACCCGTCCACTTGCTCCTCCTAAGACTATTCTTCCTGACTCTAGATTCCTGGGAGTGATTCATAATCAAGACCTACTTAAGGACATCAAGGAAGCATACCATGCGGATTCCTTGTTGGCACAACCACCAAGGGACGTAAGTCTTGTCTTTAAGAATGGTGTGTGGATTCTGGGACAACGTCTGTATATTCCTGAAACAGTCAGATTGAGAGTATTGCAACTCATTCACGATTCCAAGATAGCTGGGCATAGAGGAATTCTAAAGACACAGGAATTTCTTTCTCGTTTCTTTTGGTGGCCCACTTGCAGGAAGGATGTTTTAAACTATGTCACTTCATGTGAAGTCTGTGCAAGATGCAAAACACCTCGCTCCTCACCAACTGGTCTGTTACAACCTCTTCCCACCCCGTCCCGCCCGTGGGGATCCATTTCTATGGACTTCATTGTGGAGTTACCAACCTCTCAAGGGAAAAACACCATTCTAGTGGTGGTTGATCGTTTAACAAAGGCAGCTCATTTTATTCCTTGTTTCGGCTTACCCACTGCAAAACAGACATCAGATTTGATGATTAAAGATGTGTTTCGCTTACATGGAGTACCGGATGAGGTTATTTCGGATCGAGGGGTGCAATTCACTTCAAGGTTTTGGCAAAATTTCTGTGCAGCATTGGACATTAAAGTAAACCTTTCTTCTGCTTTTCATCCCAGACTAATGGACAGACCGAACGAACCAATCAAACTCTGGAGCAGTATCTCCGCTGCTTTATCTGCCACCTACAGGATGATTGGGTGGATCTATTTCCATTGGCTGAGTTCTCTTAAAACAACTCTCAGAGCGCCTCCACTAAGCAGTCTCCTTTTTACTCCAATCTAGGTTATCATCCTAACATTCTTCCACGATTTCCCATAGAAACGCCTTTACCAGCAGTGGCCGAAAGAATCACGTCTTTACAGAAGAATATGGATCTTCTAAAGGAGAATCTGGAATTGGCTCAGGAAAGGTACAAGAAAGCAGCAGATAAATTTCGTAAACCTGCACCAGTTTTCAAGGTAGGAGACCTGGTCTGGCTGTCAACCAGAAATCTTAAGTTAAGGATTCCATCGTCTAAGTTGGGACATAAGTACATTGGACCCTATAAAATCAGTAAAATTTAAGTGCCGTTCCTTGTCGTCTTCAACTGCCTAGAACTATGAGAATCCACCCTGTCTTTCATGTATCCCTACTAAAGGCTGCAACACCCAATACGTTTCCTGGACGTTCTTCTCCTTGCCCTGACCCAGTGCTAGTCGATGGTCAGGAAGAATTGTGTGGAAAGAATTCTAGATTCCAGGTTATACAGGAATCAGTTACAATATTTGAATAAATGGCAGGGCTACCCAGTGGAGGACAACTCATGGGAACCAGTCAATAACGTTAATGCTCCTCGTTTGCTCCGCCAGTTTCATCAGAGGTACCCAGACAAGCCTGGTCTGAGGCCATCCGGAGGTTGTCCCTAAGGGGGGAGTAATGTAAGGTTCTTTGTACATGTTCTTGAAACTCAGTTTTCCGTCAGCCATTTTGCTTTCTGTCTTGCTGCAGCTATCTTGCCCTCAGTCAATATGGAGTTTTCAGCTTTCATGTTCCCGCCCTGATTCTCTCCCTCTTGCTTCTTAAGCAGCCACAGCTGAGCAATCAGTGCTTCAGAATCTAGCCTGCAGTGAACCTGTGACCTGACTCCTGGAAGCCTTGGACTATGTACTCCAGCTATTCCTACTGAGGAACTCTGAACACTTGTGGACTCTGGAACCCTCTGTCATGGGTGTATCGCCACGAGGATCGTCGCGATTACACACTCTGACTTCTCACAGCTGAGTTGCTGTTTCTTTGTGTTTGGTAATGAGGGAGTTAATTTTACCTAGCTCTTTGCTAAGACTAGGTCCAGCCTCGCCCGGCTGCTTTTGATTATGTTCTAATTAGATTCCTTCATATACCTGCCAGTCTGCTTGTTAGATGCCGGTGAAAGCATTCATGTAGTCTAGCAGACTGGATCGGTTCTGAGAATACTTAAGCTAAGAGCTCCTTAGTTGTTTTTACTCTTATAGCTTATAGTTTATCTCTGAGACCTTAGGTGTTCCTACTGTGTGTGAGTGTTGTATGTAAGACTTTATTTACTTTATTTCTTGTCTTTCTTGTATGTCTTTCTGTTCATTAACCGTTACCTGTTCATTCCCTTTGGTGGTAATCAGGGTCCTTCTTAGGACTAGATTACAGTTGGCAGGGATTGATAGGAGACAGGGTTTACGCTGGTGGCCTGGACCTCTGTACCTTTAACAGTACCTCCAGGTAGAGGGATTAGTTAGGACCCCAGTTTAGGGTCAGCATAGACCCCGGTCACCCTCTAGCCGGAGACAGCGTATAACGGATTCCGTATTGACCCACTGGACATTCTGTCAGGTAATTCTATGTTATCATATATCTATGCGCATGTTATATAGTATGTTGCCCTTTTGATATAGATTACTGTCATCACATACATATATATATATATAAATATATATATATATATCTGCTATACAGCGTGACACCCTGCTCTTTGAAATATCCACGTTTGCATGGACTTACGGTAACAGAGAAGAAGATCCTGAACCTGTTGTGGAGAGTGATTGCTGAGCTTAAGTTACTCTGGCCTGCTGTGTCTCCTGCTTCTGTATCTGCAAACTGTGTGACTATTTTTGCCACTTGTATGAAGTAATACAAGACCTTCTATATCAAACCTGTGTCTCATGTATTTTCATCGCACCCAAGCACAAGACGCTATATGAACTGTACTACATACATTACAGCGTATTTCCCGCGGCAGAGAAGTGCGGGATTGCCGTGGAAATTTCTGCGGCAATTCCGCAGCGTGTGAACTTAGCCTAAAGGAAAAAATAATAGTCTTGGATTGATTGAAAATAATAAACGGGAGGTATACTCATCTTCCGGTACGCCCGTGGATCCAGCACAGGATGCTCCTAATGCTTCTTCCATTGACGAACTCTTTTAGTTACCCAAACAATTACAGGCTACAGTTGTGCTAGGACTTCCGAATGGGTCAGACAACATTTTTAGAACCAATGGAGACCTCCAAAGTGGTCATCGCTTGATCCGCTGGGTGCTGGACGGTCAGTACGATGACGCCTTGTTGTAGTTACCAGACAATTACAGGCTGCAGTGCTGCTGGAACTTTCAACCTTGACTTTGAGTTGGTGGAGACCTCGGGATCAGCCTGTGCTGGATCCACACAGGCGCTTTAAGGTGAGCAATCCATGGCTAAAAAATTTTTTTATTATTACTATTGTACAAGCTTTTTAACTTAAAAATATGCTTTTGAAGTGTGAGAGGAGACCAGAGAACCAAAGTAAGATAAGCATTTAACACTGACTTATATAAAAGGTATTGAAAGCAAAACTAACAGATCTACAAGTCTGCAGGTATTCAAGTGATTTCCCGATGAAAGGTGTTCAGCCAAGTGTAAATTGCTGTAGCCAGGAACAGACTAGGTTGGTATCTCACAGCTTGGATGACTGGCACCTTGTCACTAGTATAACACACCTATATGAAAACGTGACAAAACCAACAAACTGCATAGGTGAAATTAAAAATTCTCATCCTGATAACGCTAATGTGCTTTGACAAATCTACAAATTTGTCGACTGTAACGAATGTTAAGATGGTGGCTTCTAATGTGAAACCATTTAATTGCTTTTTTATCCTTTTTTTAGTTTTTTTTAGTTTTTACTTTAGAAAGTCTCCATGTCTTATTCATACCATATGTTATGTTCTTCAGTTTTAGAAATTTCCTACACAAATATATCATATTGGCTTTTGCGGTTCGCCATCCGCCCCAATAGAAATGATGATATAATCTTTTTTTTTTTTCTTACATAATTATTCCCATACAATTTCCTTCCCGTGTACACAGCCTACAGTACAAAGTTAGGCTATGTAACCACGCACCACGCCGTCTACGCAGTAATCAAAAGACAGATATGTTTGCCATTCAAATAACCACATTATTGGGATGTGAATGTATAAAAAAAAAAAGTGTTTCGGTTTACGAGTATTGTTAAAGGGCTGGAAAATGTTGAAAAATAATTTATGAGGTGGTCATAAAAGGTGCCAGACTATGTTTGACATTGATTACTGAGTTTCTTTCTTTCAATAATGATGGTTAGTGAAATGTAACTTCTAAATATGGGTGAAAGCCGTACATTAATTAATGCAATCAACCTTCATATAGTTGACCAAGCATATAGTATGTCGAAAACAAAAAAACACAAATCTTACCTAAAATAAATAGATAAATAAATATTAAATTGATGACAAAGAAATAAATACATAAATATTTAAAAAATTAAAACAAAAATCAACTTCAAATAAAAAAAAATAAATTTAAATAAAAAAATCAAATACATTTAATAAAATGTGCATTAGAAAAAAGCAAACTTTTCATTAATTGCTGCAAACAATATTGTATATTAAAGTATATTATTGACCAGTGTCAGTGAGAGTTATCCAAACCAATCATACCAGATAAAATCGTTCACATCTCCGCAGCATAAAGCTGGTAAACTTTAATATACAGGTTTTATTTACTAGCTCACTTTGTCAGTGTGCTCTGCATTATCACATAGAATTTTAATAGTGTTTGCCACGGTTAATTTCATTAGGTGATGACATGAAACCTTAAAGGAAATGCTACTTTTGACCTTTTGAAGAGAAAACCTTTCTGTGAACTCAAATTATTCTCCTCAAAGCCATAAATGCTTCACGTTTTTAGATGCAAGTTATTTATTTTGTGAAAGTCTATGGAACATTTTAATACTGTCTTGAACAAAAACACAGACTTTGTGGCTATTCATTTTTTTTCTTATCTCTAAGTGCTTGGTTTAGAATTAAAATATGTATGTAATATATATATATATATATATATATATATATATATATATATATATATAATATTTGGGTTGTCTTAGCTGTTGGATGATTTACTTGGCTTTCTGATTAAATAATTTTAAATACTTGTTGATGGATCATTACCAGGTTTGGTTGTAATTTATGTATTGGAAAAGAAGCAGAAAGGAATACGGTACTTTAAAAATATAAAGTAACAATTATTCAGTTCATTTTTTTTCATAGTAAAACAAAGAAAATAAACACAATTAAAAATAATATTTAGTATAAAGTTATATTCATTCTTTATATATGTTGGATCGTTGACTTAATATTAACCAAAAGCTCATGGAATCAAAGTCTGTAAGTTTATTGCAGAGTAATAAGGCCATTGTTATTGTTTCAGGACGTACATGTGACGCTCGTTACTACTCACGGACACGGCCATGAGGTGGGAAAGTCAAGGAGTCCAAGGTCAAAAGTCAGGAGTAGAGTTGAGCGATACTTTCCGATATGCTAAAGTATCGGAATCGGAATGGTATCGCCGATATCACTAAAAAATCGGCGATACCCGATACCGATACCGGAAGTCCCATGTAAGTCTATGGGAACAAAATATCGCAACTAAAAAAAACCCATTCTTTCCTTGTAAACACTAAATATAACACACATAGAATACATATATATATATATACATGTCATTGTGACATATATATATACATATATGTATAGTTTATACACTTCTACATAGTAAAATATCCTTTGATTCAATTGCCGGGTAAAGCCGGCTTCAGTGAAAAGACAGAAGCACCCGACATGAAATGACACTTGGTGTATATAGGGTTAAACATTTCTTTTCATGTCCTTTGCTATCTAATTTGCACAAACAATTAAATCAGACTATGTGTGCAAAATTTCACACCTGTAGGGGTTAATTAAAGGTGTAAATTCGTTGTAAAAAAAAACGGACTTTTTTGCTACGAATTTACACCTTTAATTAACCCCTAGAGGTGTGAAATTTTGCACACATAGTCTGATTTAATTGTTTGTGCAAATTAGATAGCAAAGGACATGAAAAGACATGGTTAACCCTATGTACACCAAGTGTCATTTCATGTCGGGTCACCCGACATGAAATGACACTTGGTGTACATAGGGTTAAACATTCTTTTCATGTCCTTTGCTATCTAATTTGCACAAACAATTAAATCAGACTATGTGTGCAAAATTTCACACCTGTAGGGGTTAATTAAAGGTGTAAATTCGTTGTAAAAAAAACGGACTTTTTTGCTACGAATTTACACCTTTAATTAACCCCTAGAGGTGTGAAATTTTGCACACATAGTCTGATTTAATTGTTTGTGCAAATTAGATAGCAAAGGACATGAAAAGACATGGTTAACCCTATGTACACCAAGTGTCATTTCATGTCGGGTTCTGCATTTTCACAAAAGCCGGCAATTGAATTAGCGGCTATTATACTATGTAGAAGTGTATGAACTACAAATATAAATATATATATATATATGTGTCACAAATTCAATGACATGTATATATATATATGAGGTGTAAAATTGCTGAAAAAAAATGCGTGGGCTCCCGCCCTATTTTCGCAACCAGACAGACAAAGCCAGTGAGTGGGGGCAGATAATAATAGCCCAGAGAGGGACCATTATTTTTGCCCCCCCCCGGCTACTAACATCTGCCCCCAGACACCCCAGGAAAGACAAATCTATAATTAGATTCGCCCTTTCTGGCACTTTGCCCGTCTATTCCCATTGCCCTGTATCGGTGGCGAATGGGTTAATATGGGGTTAAAGCCACCTTGCTATTGAAAGGTGACCTTAAGCCAGGTTAATAATTGAGAGCTGTCAATTAGACAACTATCAATTATTAATCCTATTGCATGAAATAAAAATAAAACACACACACTTTAATTAAAAATCATTTTAATGAAATAAAGACACATGTTTTTGACCATCTTTTATTTTACTGCAAAAACCATTTCCTGTAATAAAAATAAAATAAAAAAGCAAAATTATTCTTACCTATCCCATGCACAGTCAGGTCCCACGGTGTAATCCTTCAGAAAGGGTTAATGTTTACTGCAGGGACCGCAGCTAATGCTGCAGCCTCACAGTAAACCCCAAATGAATGAGTTCCTCTCCTGCCTGACAGGAGAGTAAAGGCTGGGTGTCACATAACGATACACCAGCGATCCCGACAACGATATGCACTTGTCAGGATCGCTGGTGTATCGCTACATGATCGCTGCTGAGCTGCCAAACAGGCAGCTCAGGCAGCGATCTGGGACAGCGACACTGCGGGTAACATCGCTTAAGGGCCCGTCTCACATAGCGATATCGCTACCGAGATCGCTGCTGAGTCACTAGTTTTGTGACGCAGCAGCGAGCTCACCAGCGATATCGCTGTGTGTGACATTCAGCGACGATCAGCCCCCCTGCCGGGTATCGCTGATCGTCGCAGAAATGTCAGGACCTTTTTTTGATCGCTGGTTTCCCTCTGACAGGCACGCATCGCTGCGTGTGACAGGCGGGAAACCAGCGATCAAAGGTCCTGACATTTCAGCGACGATCAGCGATACCCGGCAGGGGGGCTGATCGTCGCTGAATGTCACACACAGCGATATCGCTGGTGAGCTCGCTGCTGCGTCACAAAACTAGTGACTCAGCAGCGATCTCGGTAGCGATATCGCTATGTGAGACGGGCCCTTAAGTGGAAAGCTTAATTGATTGCTTTCCACTTTCACTTCAGGTCAGCCAGGGACACAATCAGTGACGTCAGAGGGAACTGATTAACAAAAATAGGGGTTCCCTTCGAAAAAAAATGGCGTGGGGCCCCCCTATTTTTGTTAACCAGCCAGATGAACAGACCGCCTGAGGCCTGGATTTTCAGGCTGTTAAGGAGCCAAGATCCATGGACCTGCCAGCCTGATAATACCAGGCCACAGCAGTCTGCATATCTTGGCTGGATTAACAAAATATGGGGATCCCCTCGAAAAAAATTGGCGTGGGGTCCCCCCTATTTTTGTTAACCAGCCAGATGAAGCAGGACCGCTGAGGCCTGGATTTTCAGGCTGTTAAGGAGCCAAGATCCATGGACCTTGCCAGCCTGATAATACCAGGCCACAGTAGTCTGCATATCTTGGCTGATTAACAAAAATAGGGGATCCCCTCGAAAAAATTGGCGTGGGGTCCCCCCTATTTTTGTTAACCAGCCAGATGAAGCAGACCGCTGAGGCCTGGATTTTCAGGCTTTTTAAGGAGCCAAGATCCATGGACCTTGCCAGCCTGATAATACCAGGCCACAGCAGTCTGCATATCTTGGCTGATTAACAAAAATAGGGATCCCCTCGAAAAAAATTGGCGTGGGGTCCCCCCTATTTTTGTTAACCAGCCAGATGAAGCAGACCGCTGAGGCCTGGATTTTCAGGCTGTTAAGGAGCCAAGATCCATGGACCTTGCCAGCGTGATAATACCAGGCCACAGCAGTCTGCATATCTTGGCTGATTAACAAAAATAGGGATCCCCTCGAAAAAAATTAGCGTGGGGTCCCCCTTATTTTTGTTAACCAGCCAGATGAAGCAGACCGCTGAGGCCTGGTTTTTCAGGCTGGTAAGGATCCAATATCCATGGACCTTGCAAGCCTGATAATACCAGGCCACAGCAGTCTGCTTAGCTTGGCTGGTTAACAAAAATAGGGATCCCCTCGAAAAAAAAAAACGGCGTGGGGATCCCCCCTATTTTTGTTAACCAGCCAAGTAAAATGCAGACTGCTGCGGCCTGGTATTAAAAGACTGTCAAGGCCCATGATTTTGGCCCTCAACAGCCTGATAATACCAGCTACAGCAGCCCCACATTTGGCGCATCAAAAGATGTGCCAATTGTGGCACTTTACCCGGCTCTTCCCACTTGCCCTGTAGCGGTGGCAAGCGGGGTAATAAGGGGTTATTGTCACCGTTGATTGCACGGTGACAATAAGCCCGGTTAATAATGGAGAGGCGTCAATAAGACACCGATCCATTATTAATCCCAAAGTTATTAAAAGTGTAAAAAAAAGACACAGCAAGAAAAAAGTATTTTAATGAAATAAAAGAGACAACACAGTTTTCATTTCTTTTATTACTCTCTCATTCCTGCGACGCCATCGATCTCCTGTAAAAAAAGAAAAAAAACAAACCAACAGTATACCACCTGTCCGACGCAGTCCCATAACGATAGTCCCAAACGACGATCCAGCTCTGCTACATCGCAATGACAGGCAGAGCCTGTCATTGCAACGCAGCACAGCTGATTACCTGCTTCCCCGGCGGTGACGTCATCGGACTGACTGCTTTACGGCCGGGATTACCCAGCAGTCACTGCAGTTATCGCGAGAAACTGCATGTGACCGCCGGGGAGAAGAGGATGGCGGCCATGAAGCAGTCCGGGATGTGACCGCTGGAGATCTTCTGCCGGGTAAGTGCCGCTGACTCCTGACAGACCCGACCGACGGACACTGACAGTGACAGTGACATCCCGATTCCGGTATCCGATAAGACGAAAATATCGGAACTCGGAATCGAATTCCGATACAGCTAATATCGGCCGATACCCGATATTTGCAGTATCGGAATGCTCAACACTAGTCAGGAGGGAACATCAAAAACAAAGGGGTGAGGCAGCATAGTCAGGTCAGTCAGAATTCCAAGAAGGTAGCGGATCAACAGGGGCTAGGCAAACGGTCAAATGCAAATCCAATGGTCAAAGGCAAATTCAAGGTCGGTCAACAAAAATCAAAATACTAGCAGAGCTACAACTGGCAGAGATAGGCAGATAGCCAGCTAAATAGCCTGGGAATCATTCCGAATAGGAGACACCTGTAGGAAACTCAGCACTTCCTGGCCCTAATTGGACAACTGGACTGTCACTCACCACACTGACAGCTGGGCATGCCCAAGCCTCAGATTGGACAACTGAGCTGCCACTCACCACACTGAGAAGAGAAATCGTTACTGTGCAATTCAGTAAAAAAAAAAAAAGATTTTAAATGTTTTATCTTTTCATAACCAATTGGGCAGGCTTATTAAGCATTAAAGTGGATTGTCTAGGCTTGGTGCTCAAGTTTGCACGCTGTCAGGATTCTCTGGTGCCAGTGATGAGAGCACTGCGGCATGCCTGACTGCATGTATATAATTTGCATACATGCAGTCACGTGTCGACTAAACGTGCTCGGCCTCACTAAATATAAGTGAATTGTGGTAGGCTGGACACGTGTAGTTAGAATGTGGCTGGAAATTTCATACTTGTGGTCATATGACTGCTAGTGTTGAGCATTCCGATACTGCAAATATCGGGTATCGGCCGATATTTGCTGTATCGGAATTCCGATTCTGAATTCCGATATTTTTGTCATATCGGATACTGTTAATCGGAGATTTCCGGAAAGTCTATGGGGAGTTCCTGTGTCACAGAACGAAGTACATGACACAGGAACTTCCCGAAACTGTCACTGTCAGTGTCGGTCGGGTCTGTCAGGTGTCAGGACCCAGCAGAGTCCGCACTTACCTGGCAGAAGATCCCCTTCCCGGTGGTCACGTCCTCCGTGATGGCCGCCATTACCCTGTCCCTGGCGGTCACGTGCAGAATCTCGCGATAACTGCAGTGACTGCCGGGTACTGGGTAATCTCGGCCAGCTGTACTCTCGCGACAGCTGGCCGTAAACCAGTCCGGATATACGTCACCGCCGGGGACGCAGCTTAGGTAAGCAGCTCTGCTGTATGTGGATGTCAGGCTCAGCCTGGCATCCAGATGTAGCAGAGCTGGACTCGTCGTGGGACACTCGTGACTTTGGACTGCGTCGGACAGGGAGTATTTGTGTTGGTTTGTTATTTTTGTTTTTTTACAGGAGATCGATGGCGTCGCAGGAATGAGAGTGAAATAAAATTAATGAAAACTGTGTGGTGTTTTATTTCATTAAAAGACTTTTTTCTTGCTGTGTCTTTTTTTTTTTAATTTACAAACTATGATTAATAATGGATTGGTGTCTTATTGACGCCTCTCCATTATTAACCAGGCTTATTGTCACCGATCAATCAAAGGTGACATTAACCCCTTATTACCCCGCTTGCCACCGCTACAGGGCAAGTGGGAAGAGCCGGGTAAAGTGCCACAATTGGCACATCTTTGGATGCGCCATTTGTGGGGCTGCTGCAGCCTGGTATTTTTAGGCTGTTGAGGGCCAAAATCCATGGGCCTTGACAGTCTTTTAATACCAGGACGCAGCAGTCTGCATTTTACTTGGCTGGTTAACAAAAATAGGGGGATCCCCAAGCCATTTTTTTTTCGAGGGGATCCCCTATTTTTGTTAACCAGCCAAGCTAAGCAGACTGCTGTGGCCTGGTATTATCAGGCTTGCAAGGTCCATGGATATTGGATCCTTACCAGCCTGAAAAAACAGGCCTCAGCAGTCTGCTTCATCTGGCTGGTTAACAAAAATAGGGGGGACCCCACGCCATTTTTTTTCGAGGGGATCCCCTATTTTTGTTAACCAGCCAAGATAAGCAGACTGCTGTGGCCTGGTATTATCAGGCTTGCAAGGTCCATGGATATTGGATCCTTAACAGCCTGAAAAACCAGGCCTCAGTAGTCTGCTTTATTAGGCTGGTTAACAAAAATAGGGGGGACCCCACGCCATTTTTTTTTTTAGCGGGGATCCCCTATTTTTGTTAATCAGTTCACTTCAGGTCAGCCGGGATTCCCTCTGACGTCATTGATGCTGTGGGTGTCCCTGGCTGACCTGAAGTGAAAGTGGAAAGCACTCAATTATGCTAACCACTTCCTCTCCTGTCAGCCAGGAGAGGAGCTCATTCATTCCGGGTTTACTGTGAGACTGTCAGCATTAGCTGCGGTCTCTGCAGTAAACATTAACCCTTTCAGAAAGATTACATTGGGGGACCTGACTGAACATTGGATAGGTAAGAATAATGTTGCTTTATTATTTTATTTTTATTACAGGTGAACAAGGGCTTCGCAAGGAATGGCAGTAAAATAAAATATTGTCAAAAAATGTGTTTATTTCATTAAAATGATTTTTAATTAAAGTGTGTGTGTTTTATTTTTATTTCATACAATAGGATTAATAATTGATAGTTGTCTAATTGACAGCTCTCAATTATTAACCTGGCTTAAAGTCACCTTTCAATAGCAAGGTGGCTTTAACCCCTTATTAACCCGGGGGGGCAAAAATAATGGTCCTCTCTGGGCTATTATTATCTGTCCCCACTCGCTGGCTTTGTCTGGTTGAGAAAATAGGGCGGGAGCCCACGCATTTTTTTGCAACAATTGTACACCATATATATATATATATATATAATATATATATATATATATATATATATATATATATATATATATATATATACATGTCATTGAATTTGTGACACATATATATATTTATAGTTCATACACTTCTACATAGTATAATAGCCGCTAATTCAATTGCCGGCTTTTGTGAAAATACAGAAGCCGACATGAAATGACACATGGTTTACATAGAGTTAACCATGTCATTTCATGTTGTTTGATATATTGTTTTCACTAACAATTACATGAGTGTATGTGTGCAAAATTTGACACATGTAGGGGTTAATTAAAGGTGTAAATTCGTAGCAAAAAATCAGTTTTTTTTACAACGAATTTACACCTTTAATTAACCCCTACAGGTGTGAAATTTTGCACACATACACTCATGTAATTGTTTGTGAAAACCAGATATCAAACTACATGAAAACTACATGAAAAGACATGGTTAACTCTATGTAAACCATGTGTCATTTCATGTCGGGTGCTTCTGTATTTTCACAAAAGCCGGCATTACCGGACAATTGAATCAGAGGCTATTTTACTATGTAGAAGTGTGTGAACTATAAATATATGTATATATATATCACATGTGTTATATATATATATATATATATATATATATATATATATATATGTATTCTATGTGTGTATATTTAGTGTTTACAAGGAAAGAAAGGGGTTTTTTTAGTTCCGATATTTCTGTCCCATTGACTTGCATTGTGTTTCTGGTATCGGATCGGCGATACCCGATACTTTTTGAGTATCGGGCCGATCCAATCCGATCCGATATTTTAGGATATCGGGCAGTATCGCTCAACACTAATGACTGCCCATCATGGGTCATGGTGTGACTGCAGACCTGAGCCCCAAGTGTTAACGCTGCAAGACCAGATAGCCACAGGTAAAGTAATGAACACAATCGGCAAGAAAGTCATGAGAAAGGTGATAAGTGTTTGATCACTGATTACTAAACAAGGGGTTCTGTGCTGCCTTGTTTCTTCTTGCTGCAGTTAAGATTGAATAAAGCGACATGATTGCATGTGTGAACTGCTCCTCAGTGGGACAGAGAGATATTGGAGTACAGTGCTTGGCTACCTGTGCTCAGAACTGACTGAAGGGTCATGGTCCTTGACAGACAATGAATAGAGTATAAGGGCACATGGAGCATGCTGCTTAGATCACTTCTGTCAAAAACAGGAGGAAACCAAATCACAGATCCACATACAGTGGGTACAGAAAGTGTTCAGACCCCTTTTAAATTTTTCACTCTTTGTTTCATTGTAGCCATTTGATAAATTCAAAAAAGTTCATTTTTTTCTCATTAATGTACACTCTGCAACCCATCTTGACTGAAAAAACAAATGTTGAAATTTTTGCAAATTTATTAAAAAAGAAAAACTGAAAAATCACATGGTCATAAGAATTCAAACTATTGATGAGCGAGTATACTCGTTGCTCAGGATTTCCCAAGACTGAATATACTTGGACTCATGAGCTATCAGTCTGGGTGGGTGGAGACTGAATATACTTGGACTCATAAGTTCTCTCACTTATAGATTTTAAAAGTATGTTCACCAGTTTCATCAAGTCTAGGAGATCTCTTTATCAATTTATAGTGTGAATTCTGAATACAGACCCACTTGAAGAAGTTATCTACCACTTTTGAAGAAATCACAGTAATGATTTTATTTGGTCAAAAAAGTGGTTTTCTATTTACCTTGCAGCAATGACTTGGCGTCAGTCTCCTTCCTTCAATGTTGGTAAAGTGAATGCCGCCATCTGTATATAATCCACTTTCTATCTTGTCCCATGCAAAGACATCAGCCTTGTCTTCTGCTCGGACAACGAGGAGGCAGTTAAAAAGTCATAGAAGGCAAAAAAGGAAAAGTATGGTGGACATCTAAGGCTGTGTTTCCACGATCAGGAAACACAGCGCTTTGGATGGAGCGGAAAGTCCACTCCGCCAAAGCCCCGCCCCCATGTGAACGCGCGGTGAATCCGGATGTGCTCATTGAACACATCCGAAATCACCGCAGCGCTACACAGCCCTGTGTTATTTCCCTTGCGGCGACGGAGCGTCGCCACAAGGGAATAGGACATGCTGCGATCTAAAAAGACGCGCAGCATGTCCGTTAATGCAGGTCTGCCTCCACTATGCTGTAACATCTGGACGCTGCATGTTTGATGCTGCGCCAGCCAATCCTGACCGTGGAAACACACCCTGAGAGTGTTAGAGGCAGTGCAAGTAGGATTTTTGAAACCCTGATATCAGTGGAAGAAATCCCCTATAATGTATGTTACTATTGTTGTGCTCATGGACCTAAAGGGAGCATATACAAAAATAACATGATATTAGGGAATTGTGATTTATACAGCTTCCTGGTCTAAGTGGATCCAGGGGCAGAAAGAAGAGTGACCCTGTGCAAGAACTTCACCAGTATATGGGCTGTTTGCAGTCAAGTAGTTCATCATAATGCACAATTGTACCTGCTGTAGATTTGGACATCGGTCTCTTTTCCCTCCTGGGCCCTTGCGCGGTTGTACAGGATGCACCAATGTTATGTCCGCCCGAGTGGATCCACAACAATTGATAATTTTTCAACTTTGGCTTAATAAACTCTAAAATTCCTAGAAATCACCAAAGCCAACAAAATTTTGTCAGTGTAACAGTTGCATAGAGTAAAACGCGTTCCCCTGCAATTACCTGCACATACTGCTAATATTATTTGTGTCTTTATCCATCTGCTGATACTGTGTCACTGTTGTATCACTAATAACCTGTCTACTATGAATCTCCATTTCCTTCCATGCTTTGCTTAGTTGTGAACTCTCGGCACCTATGATACATTGTGACTGTAGTCATGAAATATTTAATCAATGTCATCATCTTGTTTCTTCCTCCTCCTAGCTGTGTTGCTGCAAGCTCAGCCGTTCTACCTTCAGCATCCTCCTCTTGTTTCCTTATCTGTAATTACTCTTCATATTTCATCTGTCATTTCTGAGACAGTCAAGTGTAACCCAAGACCATATCATTAAATGTAAGTCAATTTTCTAACCAATTATAGTTAGCAGTCTATCATGCTGTTATATGCTCCAACAAATCAGGGAAATGCTGTGGATTTGCCTTGCAGTAAATAGTTTTCATAAATACTTTTCGACAAAATATTATGACAAATCATGAAACAGTTTTACAAAAACAAAATATTGTCCTGTTGCTTATGTAGCACCAACATATTCCTCAACTCTGTGCAAATATTTAATTTACTCGCTTATATAGTGCCATTAATTCCACAGCGCTTTACAGACATTATCTCACAATGTAAATTTCCTATCCGTATGTCTTTGGGATGTGGGAAGAAATCGGAGAACCCCAAGGAAACCCACGCAAACACGGGGAGAACATACAAACTCCTTTCACATGTCGTCTTTGGTAAGTTATGAATTAAGGCCTTCAGCACTGCAAAGCAATAGTGCTAACCACTGAGCCATTCTGCTTTCCCAGAGATTGTAATTTTAGTCATACACAGGTTTTTATAAGCCATTTTTAGTATGTTTTTGGAGTGTAGGAGAATGACGAATCAGAGTACCTGTTATGAATCTGTCAACTGGAGTAGGCTGTTAGGCTCACCTATTGAGATGGATTCTCTAATCCTCTGGTCCTAGTTTGGTGGGCACACGAATCCTGGGCGTTGATGCCTCAAACAAGAAAGGCGCATAGGCAGCGAGAACTTAGCTCACACAGCAATCTCAGGAATAGAAAGGCAGAGAGTTGAGCACAACAAACATAGGACTAATTCAATCCCAAGACACAAGTGGGTCTCAAAAAGGCTTAGCGAAATAATGTCACTGATCCATACCAGGCAACTTGCAAAACCCGATGTAGAGCACAACAAAGGGCAGCATACCCAGGGGAAGGAAGCGGAAAACAAGATACCGGAGACAGGTGTGTATCATACACTACCACAGAAATACATGATGAAAGCCACTCCACTTTGCAGGTCCCAAGGCTACTCCTGTATACACTTTTTCTCCCCTATTCAAGGATCTGGCATTCACTACTGAAACCTCCTGGTTGTGTTCACATAGTAGTTGGTGGACATTAGAGCAGGTTAAGAGTACAGGTTGAATTAAACAAGGTCAGAATCAGAGAGAAGCTGACAATGACAGATATTACCGGGGTGTAACCAGTTGGTCAAGTACAGATGTCACAGACTAGTAAACATGCAGTAAAAGGGTCAATGCCCAACTTTTCCATAGCCACTGCTTACCTCACTGTCAGTCCTGCCTACTGAAAGGGAGCATGGGAATGGGGATCAAAAGTTTAGCACAAAAATCATAGGAAACCCATAAAAACCTGGGTGAGCTGGAGAATTCTAACTCCATGCAGATGCTGCCCTTGGTCAACATGCTAACCGCTGAGCCACTTTGCTACATTGTACTCCTATCTAAAGCGGATCTTGATTTTGGCTTACAGTTGGGTGTGCCAGATTTGGGACCCTCTCTTATGTATGTCACACTTACCATGTTTATTAGGACATGTTAATCTAATGGAAAGTCTGAGCTTCTTCGGCTGTCAATTGAATGTCAGCATCATGGGCGCCTCTAGCTATTACAATGTCCTTTCAACTGGGTGATGTAGAATGAGGCCCATATACAAAAACAAAAGACTGACGGTCACTTCCAAACAGAAAAACTGGTGTGCGCAGGTGCAAACTAAGAGTAGCCATCTCTATACATAACAAACAGTTACCCTCTGTAGTGCTATAGCATGTAAACATGAAATATATAAAATTTGAATTGTATTACTGCTCCAGATAATAAGAAAAATGGAGATACTTAACACATAATTTGGCCAATTCATGCATGCCCAGCAGCCAACGATAAGGTCTCCAGTTGCTGGGAACCTATCTAATGTGATTCTCGTAGGCTGACGTCTGCATTTATGAGTAGGTAGGTCCCTGCTGCAATAAAAAACAAATATTTTTTTGCTATGTATAGAGATGGCTATGTTTAGTTTGCACCTGTAGACACTAGTTTTTCTGTTTGAAAGTGACAGTCTTTTGTTATTTGTATATTGGATCTTTGACTGAGCTCTCCACCCACCAGCCTGTGGCGGTTTTAATTGCAGCTGGGACCTACCTAGTCATAAATGCAGGCTTCAGCCTAGGAGGGGAGTCACATTAGATGAAGTGGCCAAATTATGTGCTAAGTAACTCCATTTTCTCTTATTACCCAGAACAGTAATACAATTCAAATTTCATTCTTACATGCTATAGCACTACAGAGTGCAACTTTATGTGTTTGTGTAGAATGAGGCCCAGTCACTGTGCCTCATGGATGTCTTGACATGAACTGTGCTGCAATGACATGAAATTACAGGGGCCTAGATATCGCAATTCAAGTTTTGGCCAAGGTCTAGTGATTGCTCGTCCTGCCCTGGTTCAGTGGCCATGTAGTACCAAAGTGATGCCTGATCAGGGTAGTGCGAAATATTTTGTCTTTTCGCTTGTTTTTCTTTTGCATCTTATGCTTCTTACCTTATTCATAAATTACAACTTTTTAAAAAGTTGCAATATTTTTCACCAATTTACTCCAGTCCCTCTCCCTGGAATGATTTTATATATGAGAGCTAGGGAAGAGTCAGATAGCCGTATAACTGGAACGAGGATGGCAATCCAATACTCGTACTGGCCATTGGCTCTCCTTCCCCAAGGACAGGAAGCTGCAGAGAAATACATGCTTGAATCGGGAGAGCCGATGGCCAGTATGAGCATTGTATTGCGATCCTTGTCCATATACCGTAACTTATCAGGACGTCTGACTCTACCATTTTTTTTAGCAAAATAAGGAAAACTTTATAAAATGTGGAACTTTTTGAACTATAAATTTGCAGAAAGGCTTAAAGACAAAAAAAGAACATTTTTAACTTTAAATTTATTAACCATGTGTGCCATTTGGTAAAAATTTGGCACATAAAGCGGAAACAAATACAATAAGGCAAAAAAGGAAAAGTGACTTAAAAGAAACCCACTTAAATGATGAATCGGGGCCTACGTGCTCAACATAATATCAGCTCGGTTGAATCTGTATAAAGAATAATAATGAAAAGCAAAAAGTGTCCTGAGTAAGAAATGGAAATGAATGTGCTGAGGATGTCGTCCAAGTATGTGAGCATTTTCTGCTGCACTCCTCTTTACATCTCAGGGTTATGTGGGTCCCACTGATCATCCATCAAACCTTCCTTGCAATGCTACAGTTTTATGTTAGTTTGTGGTTTCCAGGTTCAGGCTGATATTACAAAATGTTCCATATTATTCCTAAACTCTACAATTTATAAAAAAGTGTGTGGCTTTTCTTTGACCTCCAGAAAACTGATAACTAAAATACTTCTTCCAAAGTCTTACTTTGCGTTCTTCAGGTCTCTGATGTCTTTCTTATCATTGTAATTAATGCAGTGCTGTATTTCTCTACAGTTGCAGTGTTTGGCCCGTGTAAAATATAATAGTGGGTTTCTGTATAACCATGGCTTGTAATCAAATCTCTGTATTAGCCTCTTTGTAAGACTTGTGCCTACAAATGTGATTCAAAGTCTATAAATCCGAGATGTCTATGAACAATCCACCTTTCCATCATTTCTGATCACTGCAGGTTTTTCGCTTAGTTGAGTTTGGCTGTTTTAAAACTCAAGCTGATGAGAAAAACTTTCATGATATTGCTTCATCTGACCACTTGCCATGTGGCAGATTTTATGGATGAACCTGGATTTATTCTGGTATCAAAAATAAAAGACAGTAAGTAGAGTTCAAATGGAAAATTTTGTAGAAAGGAATGATGGTACCAGACTGGTAAGAAGTTTTTTTTTCTTTTTGCAAAAATTGGAAATGGCTTACAGGTGCATCTCACAAAATTAGAATATCATCAAAAAGTTAATTTATTTCAGTTCTTCAATACAAAAAGTGAAACTCATATATTATATATAGTCAATATAAACAGAGTGATCTATTTCAAGTGTTTATTTCTGTTAATGTTGATGATTATGGCTTACAGCCAATGAGAACCCAAAAGTCATTATCTCAGTAAATTAGAATACTTTATAACACCAGGTTGAAAAATGATTTTAAAATCCGAAATATTGGTCTACTGAAATGTATGTTCAGTAAATGCACTAAATACTTGGTCGAGGCGCCTTTTGCATCAATTATTGCATCAATGCGGCGTGGCATGGAGGCGATCAGCCTGTGGCACTGCTGAGGGGTTATGGAAGCCCAGGTTGCTTTGATAGCAGCCTTCAGCTCATCTGCATTGTTGGGTCTGGTGTCTCATCTTCCTCTTGACAATACCCCATAGATTCTCTATGAGGGTTAAGGTCAGGCGAGTTTGCTGGCCAATCAAGCACAGTGATACTGTTGCTTGTAAACCAGGTATTGGTACTTTTGGCAGTGTGGACAGGGGCCAAGTCCTGCTGGAGATTGAAATTTCCGTCTCCAAAAAGCTTGTCAGCAGAGGGAAGCGTGAAGTGCTCTAAAATTTCCTGGAAGACGGCTGCGCTGACTTTAGTCTTGATAAAACACAGTGGACCTACACCAGCAGATGACATGGCTCCCCAAACCATCACTGATTGTGGATACTTCACACTTGCAGTTTGCCTGCACTAGTTTGATCTGCTTTGATTTCCAGTTATGCAGATTTGTTTGTTGCAATGGTTAAAGCAAACTTGTCATCAGGATTGTGCTAAGTAAACTACAGACAGTGAAAGGTTGGCACCGTTATACTGATTAAAATGATACCTGGGTTGATGAAATCTGTTCTGTGGTTGTTATTTAATATTTATTTGTAGTTTTCAGGTAAGGAGATTCTGGTACTCTGGGCATCCTGAGGGCGGAGCTGTGGGCAGGGCTTTATGTGGTGCTCTGCTTACATATTCATCTGTATGGACTTTATTTTACCATTCCATAGTCTGGGTGCGCTTAGACTGCTGTTGTAATGTGGCGTGAGACGGTAGCTGAGGTGCTGTACTCATCTCTTCTTGTGCTCTGGCACGTTACAAGAATGTGAGGGTCCTGGCTGGGTGTATGGACTTGTGTCACAGGGGCGGTATGCCTGTGCAGGCCTCATGCAACCGATGACACTGGTTTGCCAGGACCAGATGTTACCTAGTTCATGAAAGGAGACCACTGTTTAAAATTAAACTTCTTTTTACTGAAGAATAACTTGATGTGAACTATGTATAACAGATAGTAGCATTTATTTTAAAGGATGTTTCTTTAACCACAAGTGACATGAACACACGCATCTCCTTCCCTCAAAGCACTCCATCTTCTTCCCATGCTTCCTCTCCTCTTTACACAGCCCAGCACACTATCTTGGAAGCTTCCATTTTCCTCTGTGGGAACCTCACGGGTCGAGGTGTTATGCTACAGCCCCCGTTCCTCTGTAGGGATCGCACGGGATGAGGTGTCACACTACGGCCCCTCATAGCTACTCTCAGTTTCCAGTCCACAAGAGTCATAGACTTCAACATGTAGCCACGCGTCCTGTGATTTCTCCATAGGAGAGGATGTGTCCCAATATGGCGACACTTGACTTTCTCGCTTAGTAGCCACAATGATATATGTATTCTCTTGCTTCCCTTTACTTTTGCCTTCTGTTACTTCTCTCACTAAGACTTTGTAGCATCCTGCTAGGCTTCCTGTCCCAGGCCTTGATATTCTCTCACTCTCTCTGTCCCAATTCTGGACTGCTACTTGCTTCTCTTCTCTGCTATGTCTTCTCTTACAGGCTCTTGCTATCTGCTCCTGCAGTTCCTCTTTTGCCACATGGACACCCACTGCATGCAGCACTGCAGATACTAGGCCTAAGGTCTTTACTCTGCACACTCAAGACTCTTTCTGACTATCTACCAGGAAGTCATTTATGATACTGCTGCATAGCCCATCCTTAGGCTAAACTCTGGACTTAACACTATTTTACCCTACTCACTATCTGGTGCTGGCCAGACTATAGGAACTTTTTTGCCATCTTGTGGCCATGATACTTAACATCCCATAACATTGTATATCACACAGTGCACACTACATGTTACACTGTACAACTGCCATGTTTCCACCCTTCAGTGTGTCTGTGATGCACTTACTGACAGCTCAGCAGTCTACAGTGGGTGCGGAAAGTATGCAGACCCCTTTAAATTTTCACTCTTTGTTTCATTGCAGCCATTTGGTAAATTCAAAAAAGTTCATTTTTTTCTCATTAATGTAAACTTTGCACCCCATCTTGACTGGAAAAAAAAGACATGTAGAAATTTTTGCAAATATTTGCACACCTTGACTTGGCAATTGGGCACACATATATTGGCCAATCTATGCACTAAGAACCTTCCTTTTTTTATAGCAATTTTTGCAGATGCATATTTCATATATACAATATATAGCGCTTTTTTCTAATTTTTTATGGCAGCAATGCAGTTCCTATGTTCTAGAGTAATCATTCTTGCTAAGTTATGGTGCAAACCTTAATCTTTTTTGCTTATATGCTTTTTTGGTTGGTGCCTATTCACACTAGCTTAGATGTGCTAGTCCTTATTTTTGTCTATTTGAATCCAAACTATGTCAGCTTCAGCAGGGAAACTGGCCAGCAGAGGAATTCTGCTCTGAGTTCCGCAGATGGTCCACGGACTTTAGGTGGAATGATCCCACCTTCGGGAATCATTTTTGTCAGGGGAGAGTAAATGATGCCTTTGTCCTGTTCGAGACCCCTGTTTGCTTGGAGGCCACCAGTCCTTAGCTATCTGTTAGATTGTCATCTCCAAGGGAGATCAAAGGAGACACCATTATCTACTAGGGGTCCTGTGTTTAATTAACCTAAGCTGGAGCCGACAGAGGAACCCATGCAGTTTGGGGGGGCATCTCATTGTACCAGTCCACCAGTGATACAGCTGCCGGAAGAACTAAGTGGCCCAGCTTGTTTGAAGGATAGCAACCTGGGTGTACATATCTCCTCCATTGGTAGGTCGCAATCATGGTCCTATTATGTGGAAAAAAGGTGTTTATTCGCGCCTTTTTGTATAATGGGGCGGGATCCAATCTTATTGACGCCCAGTTCGTCCGGATCTAGGACCTGACTCCCAATACGTTGCCTAAGCCTATTCCCATAATCTTTATAGTTTCTGTACCCCTGAGTCAGGGACATTTCACTCTGGTCGTTCAGGATTTATGTTTTCAGGTATGGGCCATTCACACTGAATACATTGATTGGTATGTATTAGATGGTCTGCCCTACCCGGTGGTTATAGGTCTTCATTGGCTGACGTTACACAATTTAGTGGTGGACTGGCAGGCACAGGAGGTAGTGAAGAGGAGCAGTTACTGACAAATAACTGCATGAGCACCTGTATAGCTACAGTCTCTGCCAGGTTCTTGCAGGAGTGTTTGACTGATTGTGAGGATTTTTTTTGGAGCAAGGGTGTCAGGAGTTGCCACCTCATCTCCCTTATGATTGTTCAATCAATTTAATTCCAGGGTCCAAGTTGCCAAAGAGCAGGCTACATAACATTTCAGGTCCTGAGAGGCAGACCATGAAATATTATATTACACACTGCCTTGCTAAAGGGCATATCAGACCCTCCTCATCCCTGTGGCAGGATTTTTCTTTGTTAAGAAAAAGAATGGGGGGCTTTTTCTTGTACTTCCATGAACTTAATCAGAACATTGTTTGGGATTCATATGCTCTCCATCTCATACCAAATTTCTTTAATCAGATCTTCGCATCTGGTTTACCGGGTGAATCAGAATCTTGAGTATATCTGAGGTGTTTTGTTCCCAAAAATCAGAAGGATTGGGTTTCTTATTTTCCATTAGCTAAGTTTGGTCTAAATAACCATTGTCATGAATCTACAGGCAAGTCCTCATTTTTAGGGGCATATGGCTTTCATCCCCTATTCAACACCTTTAATGGAAATCGTTCTTTAGGAGTTCATGGGGAGGATCGGTTTTCCTCATCTATTACAGTGGTGGAAAAAAGTATTTAGTCAGCCACCAATTGTGGAAGTTCTCCCTCTTAAAAAGATGAGAGAGGCTTGTAATTGACATCATAAGTAGGCCACAACTACGAGAGTCAAAATGAGAAAACAAATTCAGAAAATCTCCTTGTCTGATTTGTCAAGATTTATTTGACAAATTATGGTGGAAAATAAGTATTTATAATCACTGTAATCAACTCAGTAGCATTTCGCCAAGGCTTACTACCTACTTTCACAATCCATAATGTGTTTTGCTAATCACTTCTCAAAAATATACTATATCCTCAGAACCGGATCTGCCGCCCCATTTCCCGATCATTGTTAATGGGTATCTTGAGTTTCAGATAGCCAAGATTATTGATTCCTGTTTTGTATGCCAGTCACTTCAGTATTTGCTGCATTGGAAAGGTTTCGGGACTGCTGTGAGAATGTGGGTACCAGCGTCTTACATTCATGCAACCAAGGTGGTCCTTTCATGGTTCACATCCAGTTCTGAGGGTTTAGAGTCCCTTTTATGAGGGGGGGTACTGTCATGGGCATACCGCGACAGAGAGTTGTCTCTTCTATTTCAGGGGTTAGAAGATCGCAGCGTTTGGCTACACGAACGCCTGCACTCGTTGAATCTGCTGTGCTTTTGAGTTAGCTATGCAGATATCCCTTGTTCGTTGGTTGCAAGGTCAAACACTCCTTCTTGTCTCCTAAAGCTTTCCATCCTGAGTTATCTCAGCTGTCTTGATTTTATTCACTTCCCCCTTAAGGCTGGGTCTCACATAGCGATACACCAGCGATCCCGACAACGATCAGGATCGCTGGTGTATCGCTATATTATCGCTGCTGAGCTGCCAAACAGGCAGCGATCAGTACAAGCGACACTGCGGGTAACATCGCTTAGTTACCCGCAGTGTACCTTGGATACCAGCGCCCTGCTTCAGGGAGCTGGTATCCAAGGTACACAGCGGGTTTCTAGGCACAGCCCCGCGCCTGGAAACCCGCTGTGTACCTTGGTTACCAGCGGATCGCTGGTCTCCCGCCTGTCACACGCAGCGATGCGTGCCTGTCAGCGGGGAGACCAGCGATCAAAAAAATGTCCTGGCCTTTCAGCGACGATCAGCGATACCCAGCAGGGGGGCTGATCGTCGCTGAATGTCACACACAGCGATATCGTTGGTGAGCTCGCTGCTGCGTCACAAAACTAGTGACTCAGCAGCGATCTCGCTAGCGATATCGCTATGTGAGACGGGGGCTTTAGATTGGGTAGTTGCTAGAGATAGCTTGCTTTATCTTGGAATTGGTTTGAAGCTGTGAGCCATGGAAAGAAAAGTCTTTTTGTGGTCGTCTCCTGAGATTGGAAGTTTTTTCTGTTGTCTTCCTTCTCTTTATGTCTCTTTTGTACTTAGGCTAGTTTCACACTAGCGTATGGCTGAGCTGCGTAGGGCTGCGGACTTTCTCCGTGAAGCTCCGCCCACCGCCGCACCTCCTCCAGTGAGCTCCGCCTATGCCTGCAAGCATTCTGCATGCGGCCTGTGCAGGCCATGTAGATGTATGCGTTTGCCACCGCATGCGTCATTTTGACGGTGCGGCGACCTGTGTCCAGCGCAACATGTTTCATTTTTTTCCGGTCGCCGCACCATCAAAACACCGCATGCGGCGGCAAATGCATACATCTACACGGCCTGCGTTCCTAATGTTAAATATAAGTACGCAGGCCGCATGCAGGATGCTTGCAGGCATAGGCGGAGCTGACCAGAGGAGGTGTGGCGGTGGGCGGAGCTGACCAGAGGAGGTGTGGCGGTGGGCGGAGCTGACTGGAGGAAGTCCACAGCACCCTGCATCGCAGCCATATGCTAGTGTGAAACTAGCCTTTGAGTAATCAATTTTTTTTTTTTTTTTTTTTTTTTACTATTGTCTGTTTCTCTTTGTGTATGTATTGTACAGCAAGACTAGCATTCCTGCTGCTCCATGCACTAACCAGGGCTGTGCTTAGGACAAGACAGGGAAATGAACGCGATACATGCATTTTCTGTCCTGATACCTGGATATATTGATTGCTTTCTTTTTGATTGCTTTTTTGATCGCCTTTTTTAATAGCCGCATATCTAGCCATAATGGCCATGTAGCAATAAGACACTATTATTTTTTATTTTTATTTTTTTATTAACCTTGTGCAACACTTATTATTTTCTTTTTTGATTGCATTTTTATTAGCTGCATATTCAGCCATCAAAGGCTATGTAGCACCAATATACTTTATTATTATTTCTTATTTTTATTTTTTTTCAAAATATTTGTGCAAACACCAATTGTACTGGCTATATAGATATATCCTGCAATCATCTGTTTTGTCCTTTGTGGTGCATCTTTTTCTCTGGTACTCCTATCCCCACCCTTACCTCACTTGCTGCTATATACTTTTTATTAATAGAAATATTTATTTCACCTCAAACATTGGACTGTTATATTCGGTGTTTTTTTTGGTTATTCAGTTCTTCTTACCGATTTGTCCCTTGTATTTTCCATGGGTACACATGTGGCGGTGATGGCACACCACTTTGCGTAATTATTTGATTGCTGCCTTACGATATACTAATACGTTATTGTGTACCTAGTCCTTGAAGCTCCTTTCTGTTCTAACCTTGTGGTCCATTGAGGAAGAGACTATTCTTTCTCTATGGGCCTCGAGGATGTTGCATAATTTGTCTCGACAATACATACATACATATTGGGTTTGAATAGTTTGGGGATTTTCTCTATTTGTCAAATTCACTGAAATTACTGGAACAGGATGGAAAAATTATGAATACAAATAGGTAGGAAATGCATAATGAATGATGAAGCTTATTTACTCAATCAGAACCAATTTACAGATATCTGTATAATTTATATCACTCGTTAAAACTAATGTTCATTGTCATTTAAAAATAAAAAGTTTTTGACTTTGGCCAAGATCCTTTACTGTATAAGTAAATTTTAAATGTCTAGAAAATGTGAGATGACACCATTACTACCAGGGAGCTGGCACAGATTTCTGGACGAAATGACATTCCTGACGGGAAGTAAGGACATACATTATCTCTAAAGTTCTGTCGTTGCAAGTAAAATTAGATGAGTCTGCTCTTGAAATGCGTACAAGGTTTGAAATAGGTTTTGTAGTGTTAGAATAATGTCAGTTAGACAAATAGAAGATAATGTGGGTAATGTAACTTTTCTTGATCCGATCTTCTGCTCTAAGAAATAAAAACTTGTCCAACTGTGATTATTATCATATTTATTTCCTTATCATAATTATATATATATTCAGATGTATCACAGAATACAATGTTAATGGAAATTGTTCCCAAATTTTGGCCCCTAAATGCTGTTACTCACTCTTTTTCGATCAAATTCGGATTATGGAATTCCAGTCATGTATGGTCAACTCATATAATACCTAATATAATGGAGGGGAGATATAACTTGTCAGTGTAACGTAGCACTCTGAGCATTAGTTTGTTTTTTTCCAACCAACCTATTAATTGGGTAGTCTAGCTAAAGGGATTGATCGGGACTAACATATTGATGTCATATCCGCAGCTCTTATCTGTTCCAACCGTTTGTAAAAAATGTATGGCACTAGAAAAAAATGTAATTCCCTGCACCGTCTCATATTCTTCTGCCGCCACCTTCATCCTTTTCCAGCGTCCCTCCCGTTGGTCTTCGGCGAAAGTGACTAGAATGTCACTTTTCAATACATCTCTGAGAGCCTCATTCTATCGCTCATAGACTTGCATTGAGCTCTTGTGATGTAACTTCTCACTTCCAACCAGTTAGAAATTAAAGGCAGAAAATGGCACCTTGGGACTGGAGCGGGATTGGAAAAGATGCCAGAAGATGAGTATAAGCATGGGGTTACATTTAAAGCACCAATCCAGTGCTTAAAACCCAAAACAATGGAGTGGTGCTTTCAATTTAATTAATTTGTATATGAATAAAGAGCAGTAACTGACAGCGACCACTAAACAGTGTGATGAAGCTGTTTTGTTCTGGCTCTTTTCACATCCAGCCACTGCTGAAACAGAAGACAGATGATCAGTAGGGGTTCTTTGTGTCAGACCTCAACTGATCTAAAGGATAGTTCTTCAATATGATAGTCCTTGACATCTCTCTGCTGTGACCCGATGTCTTCAACGCCTTTTAAATGAAAGGGGGTGTTAACATTGTGTGAGACATTTAACAACTGACAGTCTGCTCTCTTGATCTACATGTCTATCACTGGTAATGAGTCACTGCTCTTAGACAAGCCATGAAACAGGTAGTCAAGAGGTCTGAGGTCAGGGAGGGCTTGTAGCACAGAGGGTCAAGACAAATGCCAGGACGGTATGTTAAGATAAAGGGATAAGAGAATCTGATAGTCATAGGCCAAGTCCAGGGTCAGGTCCCGGAGGTCAGAGAGAGTCAAGAGCAAAAGGGATAACACCAAATATTCAAGACAAATGCAATGTCCAGCAACAAGATCAGGAATTAAGACAGAGCAAAGCACACACTTAATTGAGCAAAGCTATAGATGACAATGGTTTGCTCATAGCTATCACCCTAAATAGCTAGAAAATTAAAGAGGCTGTGAAACAACTGGAGGAAAGCCCGCAGGCTATACCAGATTGAGCATCAGGGCTGTCAATCAAAATGCTGACAGCCCAGCATGCCCCAGCTTCAGATTGCATGACTGGGGTGTCAATCACAATACTGACAGCCAATGCAAACTCCAAATTCTATAGGGCAGCTGGGTTGTCACTCACAGTGTTCCTAATGCCACTGTCACACTTAGCGATCGCACCAGCAATCACGACAACGACACGACCTGGCGAGATCGTTGGTGCGATCGCTATGTGGTCGCTAGTTAGCTTCCAAACACAAAGATCTCATCAGCAATCTGTATAACGACCTCTGCGGTCGTTGGGAAAACCTAGTCCCACCTGCGATGCTGGTGAAGTCGTTCATAAAGGGTGTCACACTCAGCGATTCAGGCTCACCAGCGGGACACCAACGACCAAAAAACGGCTCAGAACGTTCATAAGCGATCAGCGACATCTCAGCAGGGGCCACATCGCTGCTACATGTCACACACAGCTGCGTCGCCAACGAGGTCGCTGCTGCGTCATAAATCGGAGACGCATTAGCGATCTCGTTTAGTGTGACAGTACCTTAAGCCACAAACAGTGATGAATTCGGGACAGTTCCCTTTCATTTGCAATAAGCTCTTGAAGCAGATTCTCAGGGAGCTCTATGTCCGGCCCATAGATCTTAACAGCTCATTTACATATTAAGAAAGATATGTATTTCTCTACAATAAGACATTGAACAGTAGATATCAAGGTTTAATTTTATTAAACTTTCTATTACCATGCTTAGGCTGGTTTCACATTTGCTTCTGTACGCGCAAGCATAGATCCGCATGCGTCATGCTTACATTTCAACATGGTGTTAGCAGAGACATGCGTTCCATCCAAACGCGTACGCATGCATAATTTCACAGTGTCCGGCTAACGCAACATGTTGCATTTTTAAAGCGTCAAAAATCCGTCAGTCATGCGCATGCGGATGAATGCATCAAAACAACGCATTACTGTCTATGGGAACGCATTGGTACGCAAGGACATCCGTACGGTGCGTTCGATAGGCATGCGTTCTTCATGAGACATGCCCTTTTGGTGTCTGCCATATCGAACGCATGTGCATAAACAACACAAATGCATGCAAAAAATGCATACAAATGCATGCACACGCAGCTTTTTTTTGCATCATACATAAGATGATGGGGATAAAAAAAACACTGCGTAAACATGTATTTGCATGCGTTTGTGTATGCAGATGATATGCTGCGCACATATACGCAAATGTGAACCTAGCCTTAGAAGGGTTGATCCAACTGATAGATTCCCTTTAAAAAAATACTATTTTCACATATCTTGCAATGGAAATGTCACTTTGTTTTATAAAACGCGGCTATGTCTAAAAGTAAAAAAAGTATACTCACTGATTACCCATCACTTCTCAGTAGTGCTCTGAAGTCCCCACACCAGTCTCTGAGCTTTCTCCGCCCGCAGAGATAAACCTAATAATCAAAAGGATAGGATATATAGAGCTGTTCTCTGTACATCCCTCTCCAGTGTTACGAAAATTTCACTGCGAAGCCAATCACTGGCCATGGTGGTGACCAATGCATAATTACTGTGGAAAAAAGGAACCTCATGACTCACATTCGATCAGACACTAATAAGGGCTAGTCCTGCCCCACTCTCTTCCTACGAACTGAAAAATATGTCATCACCTTCCCCACCTACCTCTCAATGCAGAAGTGAGCAGATTAGCACTAAACTTTTAAGTTGGTGCGGCGAGGATCAGTAGACTCTGTTTTAGGAATAGAGGAGTGGACAGCCCTTTATTTGAGGGTGGGATTGAGGGGTCCTCTCAGAATTCTCATCTCTTGGTCAAGAGGAGAGCTGTCACAAACAGCACCTCTTTCTTTGACATACTTGTCCTGTCCCGTATTACACAGAATACCCAATGATTTAAATAAGCACTATGCAATGCTTATTTTACCCTGTGGGGGTGCTGCAGGGAAAAAGAACACTTAACACCAAATGTTCCCAAATATTACAGATTGTTGAGCATTCTGACAGGGTGACAATTCAAAATCAGTCCATTTTCAATTGACCCTTCTAAGGCTAGGTGCAGACGAATGTATTTTTTGTCATCCGAGAAAATCGGATCAATTATGAAAATAACACTCTGATCAATCTCTGATCAGAGTGTGATCATAGTGTGCTTCGATTCTCTTGGATGAGGAGAAGATGGAAAAAAAAAAACAATTCTCCATCTTCTCTATTCTGTGAGTGTGCGGAAATCAGACTGCACTTAGATATCAACCGAGTGCAGGCCGATGTTTTCCACGGACTCTTTGACTTGCATGAACGAGTGTGATATGAATATTGGATAGCAACATTGATCCGAGTACAATCCAATGTTTTGTCAGATCACACTGAGATCGAAAATACGGTCATGTGCACGAGCCCTAACAAGTAAGGATTGTCCAAAATGGCTACCCTAAGTAGTTTTGTGGGTTACAGTTCAGGCCCTAGTTTGGAACAACGGTGCAAATGCAATAATGTAAGGTAAGCTTCCAGCATGTGTCGATGACCTATATTTGCAGGGGAAATGTAAATGTGAAAATTATTACAGCCCCATTAAAATAAAGAGGGCAGATGTACATTACCACACATAACCCTACAACACAGATGGTGCTATCTTCTAAAAAAAATAATTTTTTCAATTAAAACATGATTTTTTTTAATTACACTCTGGTGCTTTTTAAAACTTTTTTTTGCTGAATGTCCATTTCTGCAACGCCCAGAATATTTTTCCTATTATATTCTTTGGCAAGATCAGGCAATGTTCTGGCAGCTTCAGAATGTCTTTCAAGCATCAATTTCAAATGAAACCTCGCATGCACTGGCCCTTAGTGATAGAGTAACGAAAACCATACCGCGGCCCCTTATTCACAGCGCGCTGCCATTCTGTACAGCCGCAACACATCATACTGTCAATTCCAACACTTCATGTCCTTTAGACTTAAGGAGTGCACCAGGATTTTGTTCTTTCTTCCTTTTTCTGATTTCTGCCGTGTTTCAGTATGGTAATATTGCAAATAATTGGTTGAGAAAAGGACTGTTCTCCACATTTAAACAATAGCCGGGTTACAGCTTGAAAATGATCAAGATCTAGAAGCCAACCTTAATGCGAAACAGAAAAAAAAAATTCCCCCTCGCCGTAGCTGCCCGTCATATGTCAGGACATGTGGCAGGTTGACTGCTCATTAATTCTATTTATATCAGTATGATAATACACCCCACTGAGTACACATGTGTTAAAATATTCATAGATTAGGGCTGGAGATGGCAGATATAGATTTAGTGGCAGCACAATGCTATTGTCATAACACAAAGTAAACACAATCTATTTTCTTTATTATAGTTATTATATGCTTATTGTGCTGCATATATATGCTGAATCATATTTTATAGGCAGCCTGCAGGAGAGTACAGCTCTGTATAATAAAACTCTACGAGTGCGAAGGTATGCCTTAGAGTTATTCTAAAGAGAAAAATATCGGAAATGTGCTTGTATTTTATAAAACATATATGAGAATGTGCATCAGTCATCAAATACAGTAGATCCCACTATATTTCAGTTTATTTTAAAGGGACACTAACTAATGATGAGCTAATCTGCCAAACACTGAATTTGGCAGATTTGCTCAAATTTGGCATTGAATTTATTTGATGTGAATTGAATGACCATGATTGCCATTAACAAAAACCTTTAATTATATTCTGATGTCTCCCGACTGACAGACCAAGAAGTAGTAAAAACAATATATATAGTCAACTAGCCCCTCACCTGTGTCTGCTTCCGCAGCTCAAGGTTTGTCCTCCGCTGGCTTCCTAATTCACCCACTCCACTCCAGCGCCGCTCTTCTCTCCACTTCTAACTGGCGCTTTTGACGCAGCTGAGGCCACATTCTATCACCATGATGTCATGACGTGATCCACACCACATGGGCTAATACAGTTTATGGCATCAACAGAATGTGTATGGAAGCTTAGCTGACTCCTAAAAGCACAAGTGAAAAGTGAAGAAGAGACCAGCGCTGGAGTGGAGCGAGTACCTTAGAAAATCAGTGAAGAATTAGTGGGGAGCTGAGGTGGCTGTGACAGGTGAAAGTCTAGGTGAATATGATCATTACGTTTTTAACCAAGGTTATTCCTTTTAATATGAAAAGTTATACAATTTCCATTGTGTCAATGAATATCTCTTAATTTTCGGGAACTCTGTTAGTAGCCTGGACGCTAGGACCGGTTCAGATGAGTGTATTTTTTGGTCTGTATGCTGTACATGAGCAGAATAAAACTTTTTTTTAATTTTGCCTTTCCATTGCGGAAACATTAGCAATCAAAATATATGGCACATAATAAGTTAATGTTTGTTAAGTACCTGTGCGCTCTTTCAGAGAATTTTCAACCACTCATAAGCAAGCAGCAACAATCAAGGAAAAGAGAAAAAGTTCCCACCATGGCTTATAGAAAAGGATTTCTCCTGTGTGAGACATATAATAACAATCTAGTCAGTATTAACACTTTTGATTTTTCATCTCCTGGCAGTCCGTGTGTGTAGTGGGAGTAGAGGAAGTACAGCTAAAGGGTATGCCACACTAAGCGAGATCGCTAGCGAGATCGCTAACGAGATCGCATCTGCATCACCATTTATGACGCAGTAGCGATCTCGTTAGCGACTTAGCTGTGTGTGACATGTAGCAGCGATGTGGCCCCTGCTGAGATGTTGTTGATCGCTCATGAACGTTCTGAGCCGTTTTTTGGTCGTTGGTGTCCTGCTGGTGAGCCTGAATCGCTGAGTGTGACACCCTTTATGAACGACTTCACCAGCGTCGCAGGTGGGACTAGTTTTTCCCAACGACCGCAGAGGTCGTTATACAGATCGCTGATGAGATGTGTTTGGAATCACAGATCGCTGATGAGTTGTGTTTGGAATCAGCTGTGTCACATGAAACACTCTTTTATCATTTCAACTCTTTTAGTGCTGCCAGCTTAACTGAACTGCCTTTAACTCCCACACAGACTGCAAAGAGATGAAAGCTCAAAGGTGTCAGTAATTACACTAAGGTCTGCTGTGATCATAGTAGCTTGTAATTACTTTTGCAGTAAGATAAGGTTGTCTATCATATGTCTCACACAGGAGTAGTCTGCTCTTAGCTATGATGGGGGCGTGTTCTTCTTTATCTTGATTATTGCTGCCT
Organism: Oophaga sylvatica; assembly: GCA_033576555.1. Taxonomy (NCBI): domain Eukaryota; kingdom Metazoa; phylum Chordata; class Amphibia; order Anura; family Dendrobatidae; genus Oophaga; species Oophaga sylvatica. Next base: position 506,537,223 of record JARQOD010000005.1, read on the forward strand.
GCTTATGATTGGTCATTGTCAAACGGGGAAAAAGTACACATTCCCAGTGAAAACTATCTGGTGACATTCTCTTGAATTTAACAAAAATTAACTTATTTTGTGGCAAATACTTTTATTACTCATATCTCCACAATGGAGAGATGAAATTAAACAAAACAAAAATGTTTTAGTTTGCTCTGCAGCCACTGCTGCATTGTGCCCTCTTCAACATGAAAAATGTAAAGAAAAGTATATTTATAAGATGTAGGTTGGATTTGATATTCTTCACTGATATTAAACTACTATAAAGACAGGAGAGATTAAAAGGTACATAAATGGATTGTAAAGGAAATTAATACTAATAAAGATGATTGTGTTGCACATATTTTCATAATGCCTGACACTATTACATATTTAGGAATCTAGCTTCTAAGTAACCTAAATCTACCAGCCATGATCTTATAGATACAACATAAAAAATTGATCAGCCATGACCCACATTGGTTAGTGCACATAGCACATTCTTCCTTTAACTCATCTGGTCAGGGTATGAGCAGCTGGTGGCAACTCAGTCCACTATTCCCTTTTGTTTGACGAAGTGTGTACAGCTCCTAGGATGATGCATATTTTCTCTGATAGATCGTGCACTCATTCAAAGTCTTCTGGTCTTCACATCACTTTTTGGTTGGTTTTTCTGACAAATGAACTTTGTGATGAAAAGTCTTAGTAGTTATGATACCTGAGGGAGTAAATTTTTACATGTGGTTGTCCTGAAGAAGAAGTCAGATTGACTTTGAAACGCGTTGACAGTAAACCACTTTTATCCATCCTTTATCTTGGATCCTGATTTTTAACTATCCATCAGCGCAGAACAAATCCACTCACCCTGGTATCTTTACAACATATTCTATGGATGCTGCAGCAGCTGTTATTTTCACAATATTAGTGGTTGTGTCACACACAACCCGCCAAGTGAGCCTTCTATGTGTTTTCCCATTCTGTACAACCTAAATAGGACCCAATTGTGCTTTATGTTTCCTCTGTAGCCTTGGTAGTCATGATGAGATATTGGGAGATGATCGTATTTTGGAGATTTTTGTAACGTAACCGGAGGCTCAAACTTTTTAGAGCAGGGTTCCCCTACTCCAGTCCTCAGGGCCCACCAACAGGTCATGTTTTCAGGATTTCCTTTGTATTGCTCAGGTGATAATTGCCTCACCTGTGCAATACAAAGGAAATCCTGAAAACCTGATCTGTTGGTGGGCCTTGAGGACTGGAGTTGGGGAACCCTGTTTTAGAGGAATCTTTTTTGGCACTTGCAGAGTGTTCTTGACTAAGAAGTTGGCAGAATTTCCTGTGGCATTGCTTCCGATCACTGTGCACCACATACTGTTATTTTTTTCCCTTCTTTCAAAAGGTCAAACACAACAAATGAATGTACGTACTTGTTTATTTTATATAATTTCCTTCTTTTGGTGGACTATCTTAAAATTCCCGAAAACCCCTTTAATTTTCTGTCCACGATTTAGTACCAAACTGAATTGGTTGAGTTCGGAGACTGATGTCATGCAATCCTTTTATACCATATTGTGCTCTTTATTCTGTACGTCATACAGCTTTACTACCATCTGGATTTCTTATAAAGTTAGAATGACCGATCTTTCTCTAAACAACTTAAGCTTCCTGATTCATAAAGTGGAAATTTTTTCATCAGTCCATTACTCTTTAAAGCTATCAACTGTACTTTGTGCCTTTTGTCATCTAACTACATCACAATCTGGACTATGATCCTTAAAAAAAACAAAAAAAAACCTTAACTCACATCCTAAATCAAGTTGTGTACTAGAGAGCAGACTATAGAGAACCCAAATGAAACTTCCAGTCTTTCTTCTTTGATGTGACTCGTTCAATTATCTGGTCAACTCATTCTGGTCCATTCAAATATTCCTCTAATTTTTCTTTCTGGTGCTTTGGAATATGATGGAAGGAACAGAATTCAAAATTAATGTACCTTAAATAAGGATAATAGTTGTCAGCAAAAATCAGAGACCTTAACCAAACCCAGACAGAGCTCCGGTAGGATGGAATTCATCAAGCTTTGTCTCTTGTTAAATGAGCTACATAATTAATTGCTCAGGTGTCTCTTATTCTGCGTAACTAAGTGCAGCAACGTTAAGATCTGAATTGGCAAAACCATATGCCTGGAAGAATAAATAAAAAAATAGTAGTATTAAGTTCCAGCATAAATGACTCCAGATTCCAGACAAAGGGTTGTAAAATATTCCTTTCTCACCATCAAGCAATAAATATTTTCCAATATATCTAAAAACTGTCTTTATTCCTGAGAGACACAAATAATAAAATTATATATTTTTCCAACATTCAAAGGTAAATTTTAATTGGGGTTGTGTTGGACTCGCATATTGATGACTTATCTATAAAAAGAGAAGCAATAAGAGAGCAGTAGGGCCCGATACCGTGCACACAAAAACTGTTTTGGCAGTAGCCTGGTGTAAGCAATGTACAGAGTGGGACACAACAGTTCCGTACAGTGTTTAGTGACTGCTGCCAAGTGCTACAGTTTAAGCACTGGTGGACACAGACAGAAGACGCTCCCAAGTAAGAACAAAACATGGGCCCTTTGCAGTCCAATAGCTCATCATAACGCACAATCCCTCAAGTTTTGGAGGTGGAAATCGGCCTCTTACCTCTTGGGTCGCTGTGTGGTTGCACAGGTTGCATCGATGATAAGTCCGCCCTTGAGTTTAAATCCATTTCAAGAAATAGGTAACATCTTATTGATCGATCGGGGTCCCCATTATTGTGATGTCTACAAACCCTGTGAACAGTGCTATGAAATGTCCAGTTTAAGGGAACTGATGGCCGCACATGTGCACCTGTATGCCAGAGTCCGTGTGGCTGCTGTACACATGGAAGCGCTGCACTTGGCTTTCTTTTGCACTCCTATAGGCAGTGAATGGAGTGTAATGCTTAATGCGGTTGTCCGGGACTTTAACATTGATGACTTCTGTGCAGCTCCGCAACTGAGCCGATCCGACTGACGCTAACACATCAACCAACTGATCGGCGGGGGGTGCTGGGTGTCTCACTCAGGCATTGATGAACTATCCAAAGGATGGGCCATCAGTGTTAAAGTCCCGGGCAACCCCTTTAGCAGTCACAGAACCGTGGGAGTCCCAGCAATGGAGATTCCCAGCAATTAGCAAATTATCCCCTACCCAGTGATTGATATTATTATCGCTGTTACACAGTTTGTTTTATTAATAATTATTATTGACTATTTTTTTCAGTATAATGAGGGCTACACTGCCTATAGGCTCTTGCAGATGGCACACCCGTATTCACAGAGCACAAATGGCAGCACGTCAAGCTTCTATGGTTTTTAACAGAATCATATGTATTCCATTTGCTTTTTCAAGAGAATACCTCAACAATATAGTATCCCTTGGACCATGTCACATAGCAAATCCAAAAGAAAAATCCTAAGTATGCTTCCATATGAGTCATGCAGAAGAATAGTGGGACCTCATAGACTCTAATATAGAAAAAATATAACAAAACGGCTTCAAAATCAAAATCATCTATATCATGCCCTATAGGCAATCCTTTATTAATAAAATACCACAATCGGTAGCACCAAAAAAACAAAGTGACATACAAAAAACAAAAAAGTGTATTCCTAACTTAAAAGCTCAAGGGGTACCCTAGAGTCCCTAGTAGCGGTCTAGGCTATCGCCTACCTGGCTGCGGAGGTTGGCACCCTAGAGGGGAGCGTTGTGGCGCCCCGGTCCACAATGGCTGTCCCTGGTGTCCCTATTAAGCCCTTCTGCCTTAGTGAGTCCCTCTGCCCAGATAATAAAGGGACCCCTATCAATATACAGAGACCGACTCAAACTAAGGGTAACCCTAAGTCCCAGAGTAATAAAAACAATTGGCAAACACACAATATGGTGGGTAATGTCTAAGTAGGTAGCAATGATTGTTGGGCACCTTCAATATACACAGCAGTCTCCTTTTTTCAGACAATGAGCTATGATAAATTCACCTTTTGGTACCACAGGCTGATAAGAGTGAATGACCAGTACCAGTCCTGCTCAATCACTAATCGATCACTCTCAGATATATACACATGGATCGTAATCAATAATAAACACAAGCCCTCACTAGTCAGTCGATGAGCTGAACTAGATGTACTTTTATGGGTGTCACGGACTGATAGTACAGAATATATATGAGTAGAGTATATTGTTTTAAGTATGTGACTGATGCCAATATCGCTAATCACTAATGGATCACTCTCAGGTATATGAACATAGATAGTAATCAATGGCAAAAGTAAGCCCTATATTATGCCCTTGTATAGAGGATCTTATAAAACCTAAGACATAGATAACCCTCAGGTATATACACACAGATAGTCATACATGAAAAAAAAAAGAAAAAAATTATCCCTATGTTGTGCCCTTATGCAGAGCTTGATATATATATCCTTGTGATATCCCAAAGGGCAATGTGACTAAACCAATATGATATATAATATATAAACTCTCCTATCCTCTGGGTATAACAGACAGGAATGATCACAAATATTATAATAGTCTACTCAAGAGCCCCTATTACATGTCATGTGTTATACCAATAGTCACAGTCCTAAATTAAGTCCAAGGTTAGATCCCAATATAGGTCCCATAGATGGGGATCTCATCTATACGAGCAATAGGTATTCTCTATGAACAAGATATATGCCACTGTTCAGTACATACATCATGATAGCGTTTAAATACTGTATCTATCCTGCTCAAACGGTAACAACAATAAGTGTATATTGCGAGACATGATAATCACGGGGAGATAAGTAAAAAAGGTGGATATCGATACTCATCTCTCCTCGTGGTCACCCCACCAAAATCCAAAATGGTGCCTCAATGCGTTTCGCCCTGTGGGCTCATCAGGAGGCCAGATGCTCAGATATCAGGTGTCAAAAGATCATGGTGCATAGACTAACCGATGCTGCATGACTCACTTCTATTTGTAACTGCCGCCTTTGGGTACGCCCGATCAGCCCCGCCTTGCTTCGTGGACTGGCCACTGCCTCATAGGCTCCTCCCCCTTGCATCACATCCGCCTCTCCGCATGTTGAGAGGCCTCTGACGTAATCCTGGGGGTGTGTATATCAGCCACTACATCAGGGAGATCAGCAGTCCCATACCTGCTGAAAAAAAGGGGTGTGTGACCGGGTAACGATTCGTAATATGTAAAGCAGCTACGGGTTGTCTGCCACCAGAGGTTGTATAAAGTGTCTGCGTGTGTGGCGGCTCCGTTAAGGCATGACAGCTAGTTCACCGCACTCTAACACAACAGAAGGTTGCCGGTTCCAGCCCCCTTTATCACCAGCACAAAACAGATATCAACACGCGTGCATATGTTCAAATCCACAGTAAAGTGACATATAGCAGCTCCGCCATCACTGATCTATAACCATCTCAAATAAAGAGGATTATCTATCAACTTTGACCTATACAGATTGATAGATTGTTAATGGGGCATATACGACAACAACCAAATATTTTAGACAAAATAGAGAGTCATTCTGATAGATAAGATGTATACATATCTCTCATTCTAGAGAGAAAAAAGCATAGTATTGTATATCCAGTTTAATGCGGTGGTCCAAAACAGAATCATGGCTATAAGAAACAGGCGAATGACATTTGTTCGTTCAAGCCATAGGGTTCAAGGGATTCTAATCTAAATATCCATTCACATTCTCGTCTGAGAATCATTTTGTCCATATCTCCTCCTCTCGGGTTCACGTTGACTACCTCCATAATCATAAAGCTCACCTCTCCCATCCTACCACCATGGTGATTATTAATATTTCTCGCCAGTGGGGTATCCCTGTTGTTCCTGATATCACCCATATGTTCACCCACCCTTCTTCTGAGCTCTCTTTTAGTTTTGCCCACATAATCTTTGGGACACGTACACGTCCCCTTGTATATCACAGCCGTGGTCTTGCAATTTGCAAAATCTCTCAGGTAGAATCTTCTACCTGTGTGGGCACTCACGAAGGATTTTGTAGGTGACATCCATTTACAGAGGCTACAGTCTCCACAGGTAAAAAAACCAATAGGTTTTCTGTCTAACCATGTACCCGCTTTATGAGGTCTTTTGTACTGGCTATGTACCAGGTGGTCTCTGATGGATCTCCCTTTCCTATACGTAACACTGGGCCGCTCACCGACTAGGTCCCTCAAGTCGGGATCCATTCTCAAAATGTCCCAATGTTTCATAAGGATCCGTCTGATTTCAGCATGCTCAGAGTCAAAGGTACCAATAATTCTGGTAATGTCTTCATTCTCATTCACTGACTTCTTACGTAAGAGGTGTTGTCTATCACGCTCTCCTAGCATGCTCAAAAGCTGTGTCAATCACATGATGGGGATAGCCTCTTTCTCTAAACCTCCTATGCATATCCCCGCCTGCATGAGAAATGTATCCTCCCTTGAACAGTTCCTTCTGAGCCTAAGGAACTGCCCTTAGGGATCCCCCTTTTTAAGGGGACAGGATGGTGGCTTTGCCAGTGGAGGAGACTATTAGTACTCGTTGGCTTCCGGTAGATTCTCGTGGACAGATTCCCTTGTGTCTCCCTTCTAATGCTAATATCCAAAAATGACAATTCCCTCTTTTGTATTTCAAAAGTGAACCTAAGATTGAATTCATTTTTGTTCAGTTCATATACAAATCTCTCAAAGTTCTCCTTCGTACCTGTCCATATAATGAATACTTCATCGATGTATCTGTACCATAATGATACCATCTCTTGCCACCAGGTGTCTTCACCAAATACTACAATTTCCTCCCACCAGCCCAGGAACAAGTTCGCATACGATGGGGCACATGGACTCCCCATCGCTGTGTCCCTGAGCTGGTGGAGGTGCATCCCATCAAAGGTGAAGGCATTGTGGGTCAGGACAAAATTGAGCAACATCATTACAAACTCATTGTGTTCCCCACAGCCTACAGATCTCTGTTGCAGGTAAAATTCTACACCTTTGATGCCTAAATGGTGAGGTATGCTACTATAAAGGGCTTCAATGTCAATGGAGGCCAACCAAACTTCCTCCTCCAGATGGATGTCCTCCAGTTTTAATATTAAATCTGATGTATCTCTCAGGTACGAAGGTAACGATGTCACAAATGGACGGAAAATCTCATCTATGTATATCCCACAGTTCTGGGTAAGGGAGTTCACTCCAGACACGATAGGTCTGCCTTTCAGAGGAACTAACCCCTTATGAACCTTCGGCAGTGCATAGAAGGTGGCCACCACCGGAAATTTTGAAAGAAGGAAATCAAACTCCGTCTGGGATATAAGTTTGGACCCCAGACCACCTTCAAGCAGTCCTTTTAATGTCTCTTTGTAATTATTCACAGGGTTCTTATTCAAAACCTCATATGTCCCCTTGTCAAGCAATATATCCAAGCACATTTTACGATAGTCACAGTGATCCATAATGACCAGGTTCCCCCTTTGTCTGAGGGTTTCACTATGAACTGATCATTCTTGCTCAGCCTATCAAGTGCTTCCCGTTCTCTATATGACAAGTTGTCTCCTTCTCCAAAACCGGACCCCTTATCTTTTTAAGGTCCCTTTCCACTAGTGACAAGAAAATGTCAATGTTACTTGTGTCCCCAGTTGGGGGCATCCTCTCACTCTTATTTTTAAGTTTAGTGAAGGGACCTTTACCATCTTCACTGACTCTGTCGTTCTCATTAAGGAGATCACGTAGGGCTTGATATCCCTCCATGTCCTCTTCATGTATACCATATTTCTGACATTCCTCCCGGTCATGTTGTATAAAAAACTTTTTCCATTTAAGTTTCCTGCCAAACAGGTTTAGATCCTTCACCCATTCAAAGCAGTTAAATTTATTCATGGGTACAAAACTTAGGCCTTTTAACAATACATCTACTTCTTCCCTTGTTAGATCATGCGAGGTCAGGTTGATAATTCGTCCCCTGGTTAACTTAACCGGGTCCTGGGATGGTACCTGTCCTCGCACTTTGTTCCAAAAAAGAAGAAGATGCAACTGAGGCTGAGGAAGAGGCGCCCAAACCCGTAGGATTGGAACCGTGGGGAATGCCATCTGATAACCTCGTCTTGAGGTCCCTCTTCCTCTCCTGGAATTTCCTCCTGCTCTTCCTCTTCCTACCTGCCATCTCTGTCTGTAAAAGGATCCCTGTGCTGTTGTATCCCTCCCAAGTTCGTATCAACTCTTTCAGTATCGGAGGTGTCAATGTCCGAGGATGATGCCTCCGATTGTATCTACTTCTGAGAACTAAATATTTGATTGTCACTAAAATCCTTAAGGTCGCGTTGGAACTGAAGCTGCTTACGTTCCTTCAGTAGAGCCTGATATCTCTCTACTGACGTTTGCAGCAGACCCTCCCTTCTGTTGAAATCCGGGTCTGTCTTAAATTTCAACACTCCCTCAATCAGTCTATTGAGCAGTGCAGTGGACTTTTCAAAAACTTTCTTCTCCTCTGTCAGGAGGATCTGCATAAACCTAATTGAGGACTCAATAGACTCCTTATACCAGATGCTCATAAACTCTTGGGAGGCAATTCTTGGTGAAGGATTAATATTAATTCTCAGTCCTCTAGGGACAATACGATTTTTTAGATAGTTTTCAATCGTCCTAATTTCCCACCAAGATTTCAAATGTTCCTTATAGGCTCCATACAATTCATTAAACAGATTTTTAAGGGTAAGCGGACCTGTGGGGTTCGTGGATGTACCACCTACACTGAATGCCTGATTGGCATCTTCAAGCCAAAGATCAGAGTTAATTGGACCTACCAAAAAACTGGCCATAACAAACCAGAATCAAAACTAATATAGAAAAAATATAACAAAAGGGCTTCAAAATCAAAATCATCTATATCATGCCCTATAGGCAATCCTTTATTAATAATATACCACAATCGGTAGCACCAAAAAAACAAAGTGACATACAAAAAACAAAAAAGTGTATTCCTAACTTAAAAGCTCAAGGGGTACCCTAGAGTCCCTAGTAGCGGTCTAGGCTATCGCCTACCTGTCGCCTATTGAAGGTGCACAACAATCAGTGCTACCTACGGAGACATTACGCACCATATTGTGTGTTTGCCAATTGTTTTTATTACTCTGGGGACTTAGGGTTACCTTAGTTTGAGTCGGTCTCTGTATATTGATAGGGGTCCCCTTATTATCTGGGCAGAGGGACTCACTAAGGCGGAAGGCCTTAATAGGGACACCAGGGACAGCCATCGTGGAGCGGGGGCGCCACAACGCTCCCCCTAGGGTGCCAACCTCCGCAGACAGGTAGGCGATAGCCTAGACCGCTACTAGGGACTCTAGGGTACCCCTTGAGCTTTTAAGTTAGGAATACACTTTTTTGTTTTTTGTATGTCACTTTGTTTTTTTGGTGCTACCGATTGTGGTATTTTATTAATAAAGGATTGCCTATAGGGCATGATATAGATGATTTTGATTTTGAAGCCCTTTTGTTATATTTTTTCTATATTAGTTTTGATTCTGGTTTGTTATGGCCAGTTTTTTGGTAGGTCCAATTAACTCTGATCTTTGGCTTGAAGATGCCAATCAGGCATTCAGTGTAGGTGGTACATCCACGAACCCCACAGGTCGCTTACCCTTAAAAATCTGTTTAATGAACTGTATGGAGCCTATAAGGAACATTTGAAATCTTGGTGGGAAATTAGGACGATTGAAAACTATCTAAAAAATCGTATTGTCCCTAGAGGACTGAGAATTAATATTAATCCTTCACCAAGAATTGCCTCCAAGAGTTTATGAGCATCTGTTATAAGGAGTCTATTGAGTCCTCGATTAGGTTTATGCAGATCCTCCTGACAGAGGAGAAGAAAGTTTTTGAAAAGTCCACTGCACTGCTCAATAGACTGATTGAGGGAGTGTTGAAATTTAAGACAGACCCGGATTTCAACAGAAGGGAGGGTCTGCTGCAAACGTCAGTAGAGAGATATCAGGCTCTACTGAAGGAACGTAAGCAGCTTCAGTTCCAGCGCGACCTTAAGGATTTTAGTGACAATCAAATATTTAGTTCTCAGAAGGAGATACAATCGGAGGCATCATCCTCGGACATTGACACCTCTGATACTGAAAGAGTTGATACGAACTTGGTAGGGATACAACAGCACAGGGGATCCTTTTACAGACAGAGATGGCAGGTAGGAAGAGGAACAGCAGGAAGAAATTCCAGGAGAGGAAGAGGGACCTCAAGACGAGGTTATCAGATGGCATTCCCCACGGGTTCCAATCCTACAGGATTGGGTGCCTCTTCCTCAGCCTCAGTTGCATCTTCTTCTTCTTCTTCTTCTTCTTTTTTGGAACAAAGTGCGAGGGCAGGGTACCATCTCAGGACCCGGTTCAGTTAACCAGGGGACGAATTATCAACCTGACCTCGCATGATCTAACAAGGGAAGAAGTAGATGTATTGTTAAAAGGCCTAAGTTTTGTACCCATGAATAAATTTAACTGCTTTGAATGGGTGAAGGATCTAAACCTGTTTGGCAGGAAACTTAAATGGAAAAAAGTTTTTTATACAACATGATCGGGAGGAATGTCAGAAATATGGTATACATGAAGAGGACATGGAGGGATATCAAGCCCTATGTGATCTCCTTAATGAGAATGACAGAGTCAGTGAAGATGGTAAAGGTCCCTTCACTAAACTTAAAAATAAGAGTGAGAGGATGCCCCTGACTGGGGACACAAGTAACATTGACATTTTCTTGTCACTAGTGGAAAGGGACCTTAAAAAGATAAGGGGGTCCGGTTTTGGAGAAGGAGACAACTTGTCATATAGAGAACGGGAAGCACTTGATAGGCTAAGCAAGAATGATCAGCTCATAGTGAAACCCTCAGACAAAGGGGGGAACCTGGTCATTATGGATCACTGTGACTATCGTAAAATGTGCTTGGATATATTGCTTGACAAGGGGACATATGAGGTTTTGAATAAGAACCCTGTGAATAATTACAAAGAGACATTAAAAGGACTGCTTGAAGGTGGTCTGGGGTCCAAACTTATATCCAAGACAGAGTTTGATTTCCTTCTTCCAAAATTTCTGGTGGTTGCCACCTTCTATGCACTGCCGAAGGTTCATAAGGGGTTAGTTCCTCTGAAGGCAGACCTATCGTGTCTGGAGTGAACTCCCTTACCCAGAACTGTGGGATATACATAGATGAGATTTTCCGTCCATTTGTGACATCGTTACCTTCGTACCTGAGAGATACATCAGATTTAATATTAAAATTGGAGGACATCCATCTGGAGGAGGAAGTTTGGTTGGCCTCCATTGACATTGAAGCCCTTTATAGTAGCATACCTCACCATTTAGGCATCAAAGGTGTAGAATTTTACCTGCGACAGAGATCTGTAGGCTGTGGGGAACACAATGAGTTTGTAATGATGTTGCTCAATTTTGTCCTGACCCACAATGCCTTCACGTTTGATGGGATGCACCTCCACCAGCTCAGGGGCACAGCGATGGGGAGTCCATGTGCCCCATCATATGCGAACTTGTTCCTGGGCAGGTGGGAGGAAATTGTAGTATTTGGTGAAGACACCTGGTGGCAAGAGATGGTATCATTATGGTACAGATACATCGATGATGTATTCATTATATGGACAGGTACGAAGGAGAACTTTGAGAGATTTGTATATGAACTGAACAAAAATGAATTCAATCTTAGATTCACTTTTGAAATACAAAAGAGGGAATTGTCATTTTTGGATATTAGCATTAGAAGGGAGACACAAGGGAATCTGTCCACGAGAATCTACCGGAAGCCAACGAATACTAATAGTCTCCTCCACTGGCAAAGCCACCATCCTGTCCCTTAAAAAGGGGGATCCCTAAGGGGCAGTTCCTTAGGCTTAGAAGGAACTGTTCAAGGGAGGATACATTTCTCATGCAGGCGGGGGATATGCATAGGAGGTTTAGAGAAAGAGGCTATCCCCATCATGTGATTGACACAGCTTTGAGCATGCTAGGAGAGCGGATAGACAACAGCTCTTACGTAAGAAGCCAGTGAATGAGAATGAAGACATTATCAGAATTATTGGTACCTTTGACTCTGAGCATGCTGAAATCAGACATATCCTTATGAAACATTGGGACATTTTGAGAATGGATCCCGACTTGAGGGACCTAGTCGGTGAGCGGCCCAGTGTTACGTATAGGAAAGGGAGATCATCAGAGACCGCCTGGTACATAGCCAGTACAAAAGACCTCATAAAGCGGGTACATGGTTAGACAGAAAACCTATTGTTTTTTTTACCTGTGGAGACTGTAGCCTCTGTAAATGGATGTCACCTACAAAATCCTTCGTGAGTGCCCACACAGGTAGAAGATTCTACCTGAGAGATTTTGCCAATTGCAAGACCACGGCTGTGATATACAAGGGGACGTGTACGTGTCCCAAAGATTATGTGGGCAAAACTAAAAGAGAGTTCAGAAGAAGGGTGGGTGAACATATGGGTGACATCAGGAACAACAGGGATACCCCACTGGCGAGACATATTAATAATCACCATGGTGGTAGGATGAGAGAGGTGAGCTTTATGATTATGGAGGTAGTCAACGTGAACCCGAGAGGAGGAGATGTGGACAAAATGATTCTCAGACGAGAATGCGAATGGATATTTAGATTAGAATCCTTGAACCCTATGGCTTGAACGAACAAATGTCATTCGCCTGTTTCTTATAGCCATGATTCTGTTTTGGACCACCGCATTAAACTGGATATACAATACTATGCTTTTTTCTCTCTAGAATGAGAGATATGTATACATCTTATCTATCAGAATGACTCTCTATTTTGTCTAAAATATTTTGGTTGTTGTCGTATATGCCCCATTAACAATCTATCAATCTGTATAGGTCAAAGTTGTCTAAGTTGATAGATAATCCTCTTTATTTGAGATGGTTATAGATCAGTGATGGCGGAGCTGCTATATGTCACTTTACTGTGGATTTGAACATATGCAAGCGTGTTGATATCTGTTTTGTGCTGGTGATAAAGGGGGCTGGAACCGGCAGCCTTCTGTTGTGTTAGAGTGCGGTGAACTAGCTGTCATGCCTTAACGGAGCCGCCACACACGCAGACACTTTATACGACCTCTGGTGGCAGACAACCCATAGCTGCTTTACATATTACGAATCGTTACCCGGTCACACCCCCCTTTTTTTCAGCAGGTATGGGACTGCTGATCTCCCTGACGTAGTGGCTGATATACACACCCCCAGGATTACGTCAGAGGCCTCTCAACATGCGGAGAGGCAGATGTGACACAAGGGGGAGGAGCCTATGAGGCAGTGGCCAGTCCACGAAGCAAGGCGGGGCTGATCGGGCGTACCCAAAGGCGGCAGTTACAAATAGAAGTGAGTCATGCAGCATCGGTTAGTCTATGCACCATGATCTTTTGACACCTGATATCTGAGCATCTGGCCTCCTGATGAGCCACAGGGCGAAACGCGTTGAGGCGCCATTTTGGATTTTGGTGGGGTGACCACGAGGAGAGATGAGTATCGATATCCACCTTTTTTACTTATCTCCCGTGATTATCATGTCTCGCAATATACACTTATTGTTGTTACCGTTTGAGCAGGATAGATACAGTATTTAAACGCTATCATGATGTATGTACTGAACAATGGCATATATCTTGTTCATAGAGAATACCTATTGCTCGTATAGATGAGATCCCCATCTATGGGACCTATACTGGGATCTAACCTTGGACTTAATTTAGGACTGTGACTATTGGTATAACACATGACATGTAATAGGGGCTCTTGAGTAGACTATTATAATATTTGTGATCATTCCTGTCTGTTATACCCAGAGGATAGGAGAGTTTATATATTATATATCATATTGGTTTAGTCACATTGCCCTTTGGGATATCACAAGGATATATATATCAAGCTCTGCATAAGGGCACAACATAGGGATATTTTTTTTCTTTTTTTTTTTCATGTATGACTATCTGTGTGTATATACCTGAGGGTTATCTATGTCTTAGGTTTTATAAGATCCTCTATACAAGGGCATAATATAGGGCTTACTTTTGCCATTGATTACTATCTATGTTCATATACCTGAGAGTGATCCATTAGTGATTGAGCGATATTGGCATCAGTCACATACTTAAAACAATATACTCTACTCATATATATTCTGTACTATCAGTCCGTGACACCCATAAAAGTACATCTAGTTCAGCTCATCGACTGACTAGTGAGGGCTTGTGTTTATTATTGATTACGATCCATGTGTATATATCTGAGAGTGATCAATTAGTGATTGAGCAGGACTGGTACTGGTCATTCACTCTTATCAGCCTGTGGTACCAATAGGTGAATTTATCATAGCTCATTGTCTGAAAAAAGGAGACTGCTGTGTATATTGAAGGTGCACAACAATCATTGCTACCTACTGAGACATTACCCACCATATTGTGTGTTTGCCAATTGTTTTTATTACTCTGGGGACTTAGGGTTACCCTTAGTTTGAGTCGGTCTCTGTATATTGATAGGGGTCCCCTTATTATCTGGGCAGAGGGACTCACTAAGGCGGAAGGGCTTAATAGGGACACCAGGGACAGCCATCGTGGAGCGGGGGTGCCACAACGCTCCCCCCTAGGGTGCCAACCTCCGCAGACAGGTAGGCGATAGCCTAGACCGCTACTAGGGACTCTAGGGTACCCTTGAGCTTTTAAGTTAGGAATACACTTTTTTGTTTTTTGTATGTCACTTTGTTTTTTTGGTGCTACCGATTGTGGTATTTTATTAATAAAGGATTGCCTATAGGGCATGATATAGATGATTTTGACCTCATAGACTCTTATGGATATTTTCTACCACCCAAAGCCATAATGCACATATATGCAGGAGCATTTAGTATGTAAAATAAATGTTTTCCTCGACTGATTGACTTACCGTATATACTCGTGTATAAGCCGACCCGTGTATAAGCCGACCCCCTAATTTTGCCACAAAAAACTGGGAAAACTTATTGACTCATGTATAAGCCGGGTGTATAAACTGCCCTCCTGCTCTGTGCTGCCCCCGTCCTGCTCCATGCTTCCCCGTCCTCCTCCATGCTTCCCCCGTCCTCCGTTCTCCCCCGTCCTCCTCCATGCTTCCCCCGTCTTCCGTTCTCCCCCTGTCCTCCTCCATGCTTCCCCCGTCCACCGTTCTACCCCCCGTCCAGCTCCGTGCTCCTTGTCCTCTCCTCCATCATACTCACCCCTCCCGTGCCATCGCTGAGCGTCCCGGCAATCCTGCGTTCTCCCCGGCTTCCTGCAGCTCTCCAGCGCTGAGCGGTGATGTAATACCGCTCATTAAGGCCATGAATATGGAGGCCACGCCCATGGAAGTGGCGTCGCGTCCATATTACATGACCTTAATGAGCGGGTATTACATCACCGCTCAGCGCTGGAGAGCTGCAGGAAGCAGGGGAGAACGCAGGATTGCAGGGACCCTCAACGATGGCACGGGGAGGGGTGAGTATGATCCCAGCCACTGGCTCCTGCCGCGGCATCCCCTCCCCCGCTGGTTTCTGCCCTATGACTCGTGTATAAGCCGAGGGGGCATTTTCAGCACGAAAAAAGGTGCTGAAAATCTTGGGTTATACACGAGTATATACGGTAACTAAAAATTAGAATATATGTTAACAAGTTAATGCCATTTTTAGGTTTGTTGACATGCTATAGATCTTGGCCAACCAGTTAAGATCTAATGAAAATTCCCAGTAAATTTACATGTATTAACATGCAAATGTACACGTGAAATTTACTTTGAGGTTCACCTCTTACAATAGAGTAAGTTAAATCCATGGTAATATCTGGAAGAAACAGTTACCTACAACCCACGACACATGATTGAACTTTATCTGGGTGCCGAATTTTGATGAGTATGAGCATGACCTTACAGAACTTTACACGCTTTATAATAAAGATCGGTAGCTATCTTAATGAAACCTATATTTAACATAATAGAAATTTGGGTTACCACTGGTTTAATATTTTTTTTCTGATTGTCTCAATTGTAATAGCTCCAAAATAAAACTTGGTACCAGTGGTCCGTCAGCATCTGTCTACTTTTATGCACAATAGACACTGGTGAGAAGGATACCTAACTCCGTTTACCCCACTAATATTAAAAATAAATATGCACTGTTCTATAGGTGCTTTGTTTTCTAATTTTTAATACCTATAAACTTTCATTCTAGCTTCTTTGACATCTGCGCTGGAGATCTGCCAAAGCCTTTATCACAAAATACGTCAAAAACGGAGGAAAAGCAGCACAACGTGCTGCACTATTTTTTTTTTTTTTTGTAAAATGATGGAAATCATAAAGGGAACCAGACGGACTCCAGTCTAGTCAATTGGGTTCTGTCTGCGTCTTTCATGTGACAGATGCTTGAAGTCCATTTTTCTGTTCCTACGGTCGGACTGAAAAACTAAATGCCCAACGTGAATGTTGACACAACCTAAGTCTGTTTTCTGCAATATGTGAATCCTGTGATTTTGCCTTTTTCCCCAAAAAATAGCTGTATTTAAAAATATATATATTTTCTATGATTGTCCGCTTAGTCAATATACTTTTTTTTTAGCCTGACATCTATTATTCTACATTAAATGGATTATATTTTATGACTATATGATGCATGTGTCACACTTTTCTTATTAGAAATGAGTAAAATTGTCATTTTTCTATTCCTTCCACTAAGCTGTAACTAAAATAGGAAAACATTTACCCCGTGATACACATCTGTTTCTATAATCCACATTTTATTGTTTGCAAATATTTTCTAACCTACTGTTGTTCTCCGTGATAGAAATATTTTCTCAGCTATTTCGACATATTGGAAAGGTCATGCCAGTCTTCGCTTTTGTACTGTCATTCTTGCCCCCTTTGTACCACTGAACATATGGCAATCACCCTCTCTGGATCTTTAAACAACAGGAGGGACTTGATTTTTATTCCGCATCCTGTCATCAATAAATCCCATGATATTTTTCTTTTCGAGCACAAATTTTCATTTGCGCATGCCGTAAGGATCCAACTTATCGTTCTGCATTTTTTAAGGAGTCTTTTATCAGTTAATTAAAGACAATAACAATCTTGTGCTATGGGATAAATAGAGGGAACCTGACGTATTCGGTAATAGTCACCTTTGTCTGAGTGTGAATCACCATTATAAAGATTATCCTTTTGAAACTTTAGAGCTTGACTTGGCTTTGTTGGTTTAATCCTCCTGTCTGCTTTGTGCAACCTGAGACCCTTTGCTGTCATCTTTATCCAAAATTCAGCCAAAATTTACTCAGCTTTCACCCAGTCATTAAAAACCAGCATTCACGATGTTTAAAGATCAAGCTTTTCAGCGCACCACGAAGATTCATTTCCACCGGAGAGATGGCTTCATGTCCGATAAATATTTCATTTCATTTTAGTATGAATTGTTGTCTTGTATGTGTGTAAAAAGCTGTTATGGCAAGTTCACTTCATCACTGCGGTGTATGTCCTGAGACATACCAGCCTTTATCTTCATCTCCTTTTTTCATTTTTCTCAGGAGTAATTATAGGAATCCAGGAAAAGATGAAAGATATTTAAGATCAGGACTCTACTAGATTCTAGATTACGAGATCATATAATTGAATCCCGTAATGTACAAAAGCATTAGTTCGGATCGTTCACCGTTCACACTGACCTTTTAGCTGTATATTATCTTTATACATTTATACAAATTGTATTGAAGCAGTAGAAAGAAATTAGTTTCAAGAGAAAAACAGTCCAGAGTGGTCTATGATGTCACCTACTAAACTTCCGCTTTTCATAGAATCATAGAATCATAGAATGGTAGAGTTGGAAGGGACCTCCTGGGTCATCTGGTCCAACCCCCTGCTCAAAGCAGGATTCTCTAAATCATCCCAGACAGATGTCTATCCAGCCTCTGTTTGAAGACTTCCATTGAAGGAGAACTCACCACCTCTTGTGGCAGCCTGTTCCACTCATTAATCACCCTAACTGTCAAAAAGTTTTTTCTAATATCTAATCTGTGTCTCCTCCCATTCAGTTTCATCCCATTGCTTCTAGTCTTTCCTTGCGCAAATGAGAATAAAGATGATTTTTCTACAATGTGACAGCCCTTGAGATATTTGTAGACAGCTATTAAGTCTCCTCTCAGTCTTCTTTTTTGCAAGCTAAACATTCCCAAATCCTGCAACCGTTCCTCATAGGACATGGTTTGCAGACCGGTCACCATTCTGGTGGCTCTTCTCTGAACTTGCTCCAGTTTGTTGATGTCTTTTTTAAAATGTGGTGCCCAAAACTGGACACAGTATTCCAGATGAGGTCTGACCAAAGAGGAGTAGAGGGCAATAATGACCTCACGTGATCTAGACTGTATGCTTCTGTTGATACATCCTAGAATTGCATTTGCCTTTTTTGCTGCTGCATCACACTGTTGACTCATGTTAAGTCTGTGATCAATTAGTATACCCAAGTCTTTTTCACATGTGCTGTTACTTAGCCCTATTCCTCCCATTTTGTATATGCTTTTTTCATTTTTATTGCCCAGATGTAGTACTTTGCATTTTTCCCTGTTAAAATCCATTCTGTTAGTTGCTGCCCACTGCTCCAGTTTATGTATATCTTTTTGAATCCTCTCTCTCTCTTCTCTAGTATTAGCTACCCCTCCTAGCTTTGTGTCATCAGCAAATTTGATCAGTTTACCCTCAATTCCTTCATCTAAATCATTGATAAAGATGTTGAACAATACAGGGCCCAAAACAGAGCCTTGTGGTACCCCACTTGAGACATTCTTCCAACTGGATGTGCAGCCATTTACAACCACTCTTTGGGTCCGATCACTAAGCCAGTTATGAATCCACCTAACAGTTGCCTTGTCCATTCCATACTTAGTCATTTTTTCAATAAGGATTGTGTGAGATACTTTGTCAAATGCTTTGCTGAAGTCAAGATATACTATATCTACAGCATTTCCCTGATCCACCCAGTCAGTGATTCTGTCATAGAAGGAAATTAAGTTAGTCTGACATGACTTATTAGTTACAAACCCATGCTGACTCTGTTTAATCACTTCATTCTTATCCAGGTACTTGCATACATGTTCTTTAATAATTTGTTCAAAGATCTTTCCTGGTATAGAAGTCAGACTCACCGGCCTGTAGTTCCCTGGGTCCACCTTCTTCCCCTTTTTGAAGATAGGAACAACATTTGCTCTTCTCCAGTCTTCTGGGACTTCTCCTGTTCTCCAAGAATTTTCAAAGATTATGGACAGTGGTTCAAGAATTTCTTCTGCTATCTCCTTCAGTACCCTGGGTGTAATTCATCTGGACCTGGAGACTTGAATTCATTTAGGTTAGCTAAGTGTTTCCTCACTGTCTTTCTGTTTATAGATATCCTGGATTCTTCTATTCCTTTAATAGGACAGTGAAGATCAGTTGATGTTACATTTCCTTTCTGAGAGAAAACAGATGCAAAATAGGAATTTAAAAGTTCAGCCTTCTCAACATCCTGACTTACCATTTCATCATTTTCATCCTGTAAAAATCCTATAGCATCTTTGACTTTTCTTTTACTTTTGACGTATCCCCAAAATCCTTTTTTGTTGCTTTTGACGTCACTTGCAAGCCTTAATTCATTGTCAGCTTTAGATAATCTGATTTGTGCCCTGCAGGTTCTACAGACGGCATTATATTCTTCTTTAGATATGCCTCCCTCTTTCCATTTGATAAACATTTCTTTCTTCCTTTTTAGCATGTGTTTAAGTTCTGTGTTCATCCATCCTGGTTTCCTTAAATGCTTCCCATTCTTCCCTCTTTTCGGAATTGTTAACGATTGTGCTTTGAGAATCTCATTTTTCAAGATTTTCCATCCTTCCTGGACATTTTTGTCCTTAAGGATATCCAGCCATTGGATCCCTCCAATTCTCTTTCTGAGTTCCTTAAAATCTGCCTTTCTGAAATCTAACCTTGACGTCTGAGTCTTCACAGGTCTTCCTCCTCTTGTTATCCAAAATTCTAAAATAGCATGGTCACTACCTCCTAGGGTCCCAGCCACTCTTACCTCCTCCACCATTTCCTCCCTGTTTATGAGGATTAGATCCAAGGTAGCAGATCCCTTGTTTTCTCCATTACCTTTTGGAAGATAAAGTTGTCAGCAAGAGAGGATAAGAATTTCCTGGACCTGTTAGTTTTGCCTGAGAGAGATTCCAACAAATGTCTGGATAGTTGAAATCTCCCATGACCACTATGTCATATTTTTTGGAGAACTTGGCCATTTGATGCATAAAGAGTTTATCCATATCTTCAGCTTGCACAGGCGGCCTGTAGTAAATGCTTACAATGGTGTCCTTTCCATTGTTCTGTCCTTGTATTCTTACCCAAACAGTTTCCACAGAACTCCCAGTCTCTGAAGCTTCAATCTCTGTGCAGATATACGCTTTTCTAACATACAATGCAACACCTCCTCCTCGTTTATCAAGTCTGTTTCTTGCAAATAAGTTGTAACCTTCTAGCCTTGTATTCCAATCATGTGTATCGTCCCACCAAGTCTCAGTGATTCCAATGACATCATATTTCTTCTCCTGCGTTAGTAGCTCCAGTTCTCCTTGTTTGTTGCCCATGCTTTGTGCATTCGTATAGAAACACTTTAGTTTGTGATTGGTTTCTCTTTCTTCAATATTTTTATTATGTAGATTTTTTTGTCTTTGTCCTTCCCCTTCACTTCTAATAGCAGAGTTCTCAATAGCATTTGTCAGGTGTATGGCTTTTGCTGGCGTTTTGCTTCCCTTCCCACAGTGTTCTAGTTTAAAGCTCTCCTGATGAGTGTAGCAAGGCGACTTCCAAATACATGTTTTCCAGTCTTCGTAAGGTGCACCCCATCTCTAGCAAGTAGTCCATCGTACAGGTAATTCACTCCGTGATCCAGAAATCCAAATCCTTGCTGACGGCACCATCGACGTAGCCAGTTGTTCACCTGCAGAATCTTATTCCACCTCCTTGTTCCATGGCCATCCACTGGAAGGATGGAGGAGAAGACCACCTGTGCTCCAGTTCTTTCACTTTCTTACCTAAGTTTTCAAAGTCACTGCAGATGGTTTCCAGGTCACTTCTTGTGGTGTCATTTGTCCCCACATGTATTAGCAGGAATGGGTAGTCATCTTTAGGTCTGAAGAGTTCTGATATCCTGTCAGACACATCTTTAATTTTTGCACCTGGAAGACAGCACATTTCTCTTGAGGTTATATCTGGTCTGCAGATAGCAGCCTCTGTTCCTCTCAACAGGGAATCCCCCATGACAACAACTCTCCGTTTCTTCTTCACAACATTTTTCTTTCTCCATTCAGGAGGACTCTGAGGGCGTACAAGGTTACTCTTTGTGGGCAAAGTCTTATCCTGATGTATTTCTTCATCGTTCTCCTGTGTAAGAGCCTGGTACTGGTTTCTGAGCAGAATTGGTGCTGACTGCCTCCTGATCCTCCTGCTTCTCTGGGTCACATGCTTCCATTCCTCTGTTTCTTCAGTTGCACTTCGAATTTCTTCTCTTTCTGTACCATGAAGAGATAATTCTGCTCTGTCTAAGAACTCTTCACCTTCCTTAATGGTCTTCAATGTAGATAACCTCTCTTCCAGATTTTGCAACTTTTCCTCCAACAGGGACACAAGCTTGCATTTGTGGCATGTGAAATTTGGCTTTTCCACTGGTAAGTCTATGAACATGTAGCAAGAAATGCAGCTCACCACATGGCTCCTGGCCTCTTCCATGTTCTTATTGTTCAAGAGATAATCAAGCGATGAAATATAAGCCAAAACTTGCGCGCCGCTAGGCGCGCGGTTTACTGATGTCCTCCTTTCAGCTGCAACAGCCAAAATCCAGTGTTCCTTGAGCTCGCGGAGACTCTTCACTTATCCCAGAAGGCACTGGGAATATGCAAATTATCTCCTCGGGACTCCTCCCTGGTTTACTGATGTCCTCCTTTCAGCTGCAACAGCCAAAATCCAGTGTTCCTTGAGCTCGCGGAGACTCTTCACTTATCCCAGAAGGCACTGGGAATATGCAAATTATCTCCTCGGGACTCCTCCCCTGGTTTACTGATGTCCTCCTTTCAGCTGCAACAGCCAAAATCCAGTGTTCCTTGAGCTCGCGGAGACTCTTCACTTATCCCAGAAGGCACTGGGAATATGCAAATTATCTCCTCGGGACTCCTCCCTGGTTTACTGATGTCCTCCTTTCAGCTGCAACAGCCAAAATCCAGTGTTCCTTGAGCTCGCGGAGACTCTTCACTTATCCCAGAAGGCACTGGGAATATGCAAATTATCTCCTCGGGACTCCTCCCCTGGTTTACTGATGTCCTCCTTTCAGCTGCAACAGCCAAAATCCAGTGTTCCTTGAGCTCGCGGAGACTCTTCACTTATCCCAGAAGGCACTGGGAATATGCAAATTATCTCCTCGGGACTCCTCCCCTGGTTTACTGATGTCCTCCTTTCAGCTGCAACAGCCAAAATCCAGTGTTCCTTGAGCTCGCGGAGACTCTTCACTTATCCCAGAAGGCACTGGGAATATGCAAATTATCTCCTCGGGACTCCTCCCTGGTTTACTGATGTCCTCCTTTCAGCTGCAACAGCCAAAATCAGTGTTCCTTGAGCTCGCGGAGACTCTTCACTTATCCCAGAAGGCACTGGGAATATGCAAATTATCTCCTCGGGACTCCTCCCCTGGTTTACTGATGTCCTCCTTTCAGCTGCAACAGCCAAAATCCAGTGTTCCTTGAGCTCGCGGAGACTCTTCACTTATCCAGAAGGCACTGGGAATATGCAAATTATCTCCTCGGGACCTCCCCTGGTTTACTGATGTCCTCCTTTCAGCTGCAACAGCCAAAATCCAGTGTTCCTTGAGCTCGCGGAGACTCTTCACTTATCCCAGAAGGCACTGGGAATATGCAAATTATCTCCTCGGGACTCCTCCCCTGGTTTACTGATGTCCTCCTTTCAGCTGCAACAGCCAAAATCCAGTGTTCCTTGAGCTCGCGGAGACTCTTCACTTATCCCAGAAGGCACTGGGAATATGCAAATTATCTCCTCGGGACTCCTCCCCTGGTTTCGTCCCTACCATTTGTATGTATTGATCATGCATCCAACCCACAAAAAGAAGAAGCAAGGAGAGTGGTGAGGAGGTATGATCGGATCAGGCAGCATTTAGGGTAAGTTCACACTAGGCATTTTTTCAGTGTTTTTGTTCTGCATCAAAACTTGATATCTTGGCATGAAAGAAACTTAAAAAAAGCATGTTTAACTTGTTTTTTTCTTGCGTTTTTAGCAACGTTTTTGTCGATGCTTTTTTTTGTGGCAGTTTTGGCATACTAGATTTGTCTCTTGTGCATGCTGATAAAGTTTAGTGTTGAAAAAAATGTCCTATTCTATAGAATCAAGTTTTGGCACAAAAAATGCAGCAAAACATGATACCTGCATTTTTTGGTGCATTTTTTCAGCATTTTTTCACCACCCATTCAAGTCAATGGGTGAAAAAACTCTGAAAAAACGTTGAAAGAAGTGACATGCTTTTGCTATGTGCAAAAAACCAAGCAAAGCACAAAATACTGATGACAAAAAACCAATGTGTGTCCATGAGATTTCTGCAATCTCATATGTTTTGCTGGTACGGTAAAAAGCAGCTGAAAATTAGCATAAAAAATGCATAAAAAAGGATAATTTTTTTTCCAGGGATATTCGATTTGCAAAGAACTTTTTCCATGTGAATTTATTGTCCCTTATCACTCTCTGATATCTCTCCAGATCCCCGAGCATAATAAAAGTAATATGTAAAAAAAAGAATGAAAATCCTTATAACCCCTTCACTGTTCACTTCGTTGGCCTCTCCACTCCTCACTGTCACCCACCCGGTTCTCGTCGCATCTTCGGATTGGCGTCGACAGCACGGAAATCCACTCTTCTAGGCCCTAAAAGGGTTCTGCACATAAGATACTAAAAGAAACCTATACCTCTGGAATCCACCTTCAACTCCGGTGCTGCCACTCCAATGTATCAGTCAGACCGAATGTCATGGCATCCATTCCTGACCACCAGTCATCTGACCTGCAACCAATGAGTGCCCTAGTGATCATGTCATTAAAGGTTGCAGCAGAAATGGATTTTCAGGAGGGGAAACCCTTTTAATGACCAGCCAAGTGTTTTTCCTCCCATAAACTACTAATACTGTTTACTTCTATAGCGCCAACATATTCTACAGCACAAGGGGACTTGTACCGAAAAGACAGAGTAAACACATAATTCAGCAGATACCAAGAGGAGTGAGGGCCCTGCTGGAAAGCATACAATCTATGAGAAAATAGTGGAGATGTGACAGGGAACAGAAAACCCTTGCTTTGCTCATATATGGGGATCCCAAAAGTAGTTATTTAGTACTTACCTATCATTGCCTCAGCACTATGTAACACACGTTTTTACTCTGGCATGAGAAATACATGTGAGTAGCCACCAGTCAAAAATTGTTAGTCAACAGATGTTTGGGGATCGCACAGAATGTCATCATGAGCCACATTTAGCCCTAGGGTCAAAAATTGTGAACACCTGGTGTACAGTGTGACTCGCTGTAGAGAACCGGAATTTTCCTGCATTACAATTATTTTTTATATACCTTCCAACCATCAAATCGATATTTTTTTAATAGCGACAATAATTTTTTCTTTGCATATTTGCCCCATAGGAGCCAATTGTGTTCTTTTTTTCATGCACTTCGGCTATATGACCCAAACGTGAGCATAGCCTTACGTATTATCTGTCAAGTGTTATCCCGTACAAATACATATAAAAAAGGGAGTAAAGCATGTACATCTGTCACTACAAAGCACCTTCCTATGACTAATGTTGAATCAAGATGTATAAAACTACTTAATTCTTATCTATCAACATCTTAACACTAATAGGATTTGCTTTAAATCATTTCATCGGGCCAAGCATGTCTTTGCTTAAATTGATGACAATCTGACAATAAGATATGTCATCTGTAGTAAACTGTAATTGCCTCATTTATATGCAGATGAGTCCAGTATATGTATTCACATGTTCACATTTGGAGTCTGGTAAATATGGAAATAGATTTGCTCTTCTGACATCACAATTTATCATCTTGGGAAGAATACCTGTTGTACATGGTTTTGTTTCAACTTGCATTGTTGTATAATGCCATTGTGGAAATGGGAAAAGGAAATGTTTTTTTTCCCAGTTTTATAGTAGCAAAGTTTTAAAAAGTAAAGGGTAATAATTAACTATTTCACAATCGTAAAGGGCTTTTTTTCATTACTGTTTAAAGAGGTTGGCCACTACTTTTTTTTATTGATGGCCGATCCTTAGGATAGACGATCTCATTGGTGGAAGTGCGACCCGGCTCCCCCACCGATCAGCTGTTACCAGCTCTGGCAGCGACGGGAAGTTTTCGAATACTGCAAGAATACAACAGCTCCTTCAAAACTATAATGTCTACAGCCGACTACTGCAGAGCCACCTCTTACTTCATTTAAGTTGGGGGTGGATTGGCCACTATAGAAATGATGGAGCTTCCGTGTTCCAGCAACATTCAAGAACTTCTGGATGGCACCAATAACAGCTGATCAACGGAAGTGCCTGGTTTTGCACTCCCACCACTTAGATATATTGATGGCCTATCCCACGGAGTAGTGGCCAACCCCTTAATTTTAGCATAAATTAGACTAGAAAGTCTTAAAATTAGCTGTTTTTTGCTCTTTGATGGATCAGGCACACCTTTAGTCTGTCTTTTCTAAGAGATGGTTTACACTCGCTGACTTGTAGCCTTAAACAACTGAACTGGCTACAGTTTAGAAAGACAGAACACACAATGCACACAGAACGATCAATAATAGATTATTTGGGGCTTACAGACTAACATTTACACAGGGCGGTGTGCTGCTGAGAACAATGATTTTAGAACAAGCTTAGAAATCATCTCGCCTAGTGAACAAGTGTTTGGCTCATTCATCAGGTGATTGCGATTGGCAATCTGTTTGCACTGGCCGATTATTAGGATACAAGCATTTTTAGGATTCCTCGGTCATGATCATCGGTCAATATAAGTGCACTTTTATCCACTTCATGACATATAATGTATATGTACGTCATATGTCGTTTCCCTGACTTTGATGCAGGCTCCGCCGCTGAGCCAGCATCTTTCCCCACACATAATGGCTGATTTAATCAGTTATCATGTGCCTAACAGCTGCAGATGGAGCTGAGCTCTGCCCGCTTCTGTTAACCTGTTAAATCCTGCTGTCAATCTTTAACAGTGGGATTTAACACGAACCAGCAGCACTCCATCGGCGCACCTGTCACATGATCGCGGGGCAACGATGGTTTCTCATGACAGCCAAGGGGGTCTGCTGAAGACTGCTCATGGTCGGCGTTCATAGGGTATCATCATTTCTGCTATAGATATAGCAGACGCGAGCGGAAGATTACAGCTTCAAGTCTCCTAAGGGGACTAATAAATAAAGTAAAAAGTGGAAAAAAGTTTTTAAAAACTATATAAAAACAAAACCAGTTCAAATCACCACTCTTTTTCCTCATTGACAATAAAGATAAAGAAATTAAAAAATACACATATTTGGTATCACTGCATTCAGGAATGTCAGATTTATCAAAATATAAAATAAATTAATCAGATCGGTAAACAGTGAAATGAGAAAAAAAATTGAAATGTCAGAATTACTTTTTTTGGTCATCACAAACATTGCAAAAAAATGCAATAAGAGATTATGAAAACATCATGTCTACTCCAAAATGGTATCAATGAGAAGATCAGCTCATAGCGCAAAAAATAAGCCATCTCCCAGCCCCAGATGACAAAAAATTAAAATGTTATATTTGTCGGGAAAATGGCAACAAGAGCAAAAAATGTTTTTCGTACAAAGTTTTTAATTTTTTTTCACCACATGAATAAAAAATAAACAATACATGTTTGTCATCTGCGTACTCTTATTGACCTGGAGAATCATATTGCTATGCCAGTTTTACCATGTAATGAACATGGTAATACAAAGGCCAAATAACAATTGTGGAATTGCACTGCTTTTGCAATCTCACTGCATTTGGATTTTTTTTCTCTTATTTCTGTTAAACTAAATGTTAAAATCAATTGTGCCATTCAAAAGTCCAACTTCTCCCACAAAAAACAAGTCATCATATGGTTATATTAACAGAAATATAAAAAAGGTTATGGCTCTTGGAAAAAGGGTAGGAAAAAGCGAAAATGAAAAAAGGAAAATGGCCTGATTATATAGTAGCATTCCTAGGAAAACTAGTTTACTGATAATTGGTCAGTGTAAGCTGTTATTCACCTGAGAACAAGCAAGCCACTCATTCATCAGGTGTAATGATTTTTAAGGTTGCTAAAAAATTGTTATCCTCAGCAGCACATTGTTTTGTGTAAACAGGATATGTGCTTCCGAGAACTATGGCACTCGGTGCGCACAGAATAATCTATTAATAGGAATGAGCAAAGGTGCTTGGTGACACTTGGATATCACTCAAGAATCTGGGTGCTCGGATGTGCTCCTGCACTCATAAAAGTTTTCCACAGTGCAAAGCCTGCCAATAATTACAAACAGGGTCATCCATACACTCTTGAAAGCACCAACTGTAGTAGCTCATTCAAATATTATGAGCAAAGTACAGGTGGGGTAGTCCTTCACTCATAAAAGTTCTGCACAGTGGAAAGTCAGCCAAAAATTACAAGTATAGTCATCTATGCACCCTTGAAGGCAACAAATGAACAGCTTCATTAAAATATTCAGAAAGTGTACACCTGTAGCAGACCAATTTTGTTTTTTATTTCAAACCAATGAAGTTTCACACAAAGCAAGTTCTACAGTATATATGTAAAATAGTCAATTTTTTTACCAAAAATATTTTGTGAACTGTACCAGGCCAAGCGGTTTTAAAATTTTTTAATCCACCATAATTTACACAAAGCACGTAAAACTGAATCGATGAATCTTTGCTTCCATGAAAAGTTTTGGAAGCTTTTTTTGTAGTTTAATATGCTAGAGAAATGTAAAATGAACCGTGTTACAATGTATGGAGGAATCATTGAATCCAAAAAAAAGTTTTGAATTTTTTTTAGAGTTTAATATGCCACCGAATTGTAACATGAAGGACGTAATACTCTATAGATGACTAATTGAATCCATAAAAAGTTTTGGAAGTATTTTATAGAGTTTAATATACCAGCAAAATGTAAAAGAATTCACGTTAGAGTGTATGGATGAATCATTGAATCCATATACATTTATTCAAGTTATTTTTATTTTTATATAACACTAAAATGTAACAGAAAGCCTGTAATAAAGTATGGATTAGTAATTGAATCAATAAAATGTTTTCAATGTTTTCTTTAGTTTTATATAACACCAAAATGTAAAAGAAAGCACGTAAAACTATATTGATGAGTAATTAAATCCAGAAATGTTCTCACTACTTTTATATAGTGTTATATAAGAATGGAATGTACCACAAAGCATGAAATTCAGTATGGATTAGTAAATAAATCCAGACAAATTGATGCAGCTGCAGGTGGGTCTGTATGGAGAGAAGACTAAGCACTGAAGGCCGCAGGCAGCCAAGACAATGCAGACAGAGGCAGGCCAGGAGCTAGTAGTGGTGCACAGCAAACCACAACATCAAGAGTCTAAATACCAAGACACAGGTGTTGTCTTAGTGAGCCTTTTTATAGGCCTAGTCACATGATGAAATGGGAGTGCGCCGGTGTAGCTTGTAAGACCAAATGTGGAGTACAGCAGATAGTAGCTGCCATAGGGAAAGGTGATGAAGCCCAGCCGAGGCAGACTTATAACATCAATACTGCCTGGTGAGGGCAATATAGAATTGGGGAACACAAAACAGCACAAAAGATTATTGTGCTCTTTACCTTAATAGGAGCAATCAGGTAATAGTATTACATCAGACTCATTGCTTATGAGTCCAGTATATTCATAAATAGTGTTTCCCCACCTTTCTAAACAGTGAATAACTTTTTTGTGCTGTAAGTCTGTATACCCAGCTGCCCATAAATGATTAGGGACAAGGAGGTCTTGAGAATGCGTGCTCCTTATGATGTATCCGTAATTTTTTTTTGGACACACTATTTATCACCGGCAATTTTGGTTAACGGAAGATAAGACCTGTCACTATACGATATCGCCCATATGTAGCTTAGTCTGATAACTCTCGCAAACTCTATAAATGGCCTCCTATTCCCTACTTCACCCTAAACTCTCGTATACAGCTGTTAGAAATTGTGTTCAGATGTTTGTCATCTTCTGTTCCAATTCACACTTTTTTTTTTTTTACACTAATTCATCTATTAAATGTGACACAAAATATTCTTATTTTTCAGGAATGGAGAGGTTATCACAGCCCTATTAATGTTACTATGGTCCCTATGCAGTAATACGATATATAAAAGGGCCTCTGCACAAACCTGTAACAGTTTATGTATAATTTTAGGATATTTTTCCCCTCATGTAAAATGTTTTTGTAGCCATTTCTTAATTTTTACAAAGTCTTTGAAGAAAGATCGGGAAATGAATGATTTTTTGTTTGTTTTGTCAGTTTCTTCGGGTTGGGCAACTTCTGTTACATTGAAAACTTCATCTAAGATACATCAGAATGTGCCATCAGAAAATGATCTTTTGTTTAAAGCAGGTTTATCTCTTAATGCAGTATTTTTATTTTTAGCATTTGTTTTTTTTATTTCTATATCACAATATAGATCAAAGAAGTCAGAAATCTTGCAATTTTCAAACTGGCCACTAGGACTAATACTAGACTCATGCTTCCTGCTCTTTACAGATAACTTTTCAGCATTATCATTATCATCACAGACAGGATTACTATGATGGGATAATAATACAGGATCCACCATTCACAATAGATAATGTCACAGCTCACCTTCTTCCCCTCTCTGTACAACTACATTTACACAGATTACAGCATACTCAGTTCTATCAAATTAAATATGGCCTGAATTAGTCTATTGCTTCTAATATCACGTGAAGAATAGGAAGTAGTAGTCTGACATTAGATTTAGCGTGAAAATTGCAAGATTTTTTTTAATACAGATGGTGATAAAATAAAAAAAATTACAGTTAACATAAATACCTGATTTAAAGTATAGGTCATTTTCTGATGGCACATTTCCTTTAAAGGCATTGTCTGCTTTCATAATAACTTTTTGTTAGAAGGGCCATAGAAAATACATCAATCACAGTGTGTCCTGCTGCAGGGATCCACAGGGGTAAGTCTTACCTGTGAAATAAGGAGTCAGCTCTGTTCATTTTCCCTGCAGCACCTCTACAGGAAAATAAAGATTTACTGGTGGTAATTCAAATCACTGCATACATTGGTATGCAGATCCTCCAGAGTGAAAGTTCCTTGTAGCCGCTCTTTATGTGGATTGTAGATGACAGTCCTGAATGATGAACCCTCCAAAATTGTGTTTAAGAGAGACAGTATTTTTTTTTTTATCAAGGTCAACCCCATAGTCTATATGATACAATGCCATTGTAAACCAATACACTGTGCCTATCAGAGTTGGGGCCCCTACACATTAGAAAAAAAATGCGTATTTCCCATCTCCAAGATCCTATCCCAATATGTTGCAGGTGTATTTAATAATCTTTATTAGCAAACAACTCCAATTAGAATGTAGTTATAGTTCTTCTGATCAGCTATGTCAGTTACCCATGTGCAGGGCATTAGTAGCTTAGGTGTCCTGGTTATGACCACTCAAATAGAGACAGTTATTTAGTTAGTTGCTAGTGGATACCTAAGATAATGTGTTGCCCTGCACATGAGGAAAGAAACATAGCGAATCAGAGGTATTTGCAATGTTGTTGTTATTACACCTTTACATGTTGGGAGAGGATCTTGAAGAAGGGAATACTTCTTCAAGTCATCTGAATTCGTCAATATCATCGGGTTGGGTTCGGACGACTGTTTGATATATATGGGGCACAAGCAAACTGATTCTTTGGTAGAGATGTCAATCAGGCATGTCTGATTTCAGACTGTGAATTACATTGTTCTCTTGGAGAGAAGTCTTCGTCCGATGTGTCAGTCTTTTGCTTTCTCATGGAGAACACAGTCGCGTTCAGCGAATAACTGCTCCTATGTTTAGAAGAGTCAGCTAAGTAGATGTCTCAAAGGATAGGCCAAAGCATTTTTTGGCTAAAGGCCATCCAGTGTGTATGGCCGGATTTAGATGCCTACACAGTAGATTGTTATAACCTTAAGTTCAGGGGACTACTATGATGGTCTAATCTATATGTAGGCCTCACACCAAAAATGGGTTCATCTGTAGGATATGTGCTCATGTTAAGTATTCGCTGCAGACATTTTTGATCAAAAATAGGCCTCTTGGAAGGAAAAACATTGCATAAAAGACACGTATTTTGCCGCATTTTTTCAATGCGTTTTTGATGTTTTTTTCTCCCATTTATTAGAATCGATGAATAACACTGAAAAAACCGCTCAAATAATTGACATCCTGCAAACTTTAAACGGCAAGGAAAAACTAAGCAACATTGTACATGAGATTTCTGAAATCTCATTCACTTTTTTTACTAGGCAGTAAAATGCTGCGTTTTTCGCTGCAAAATGATTGAGAAAGCACGACGTGTGAACATACCCAAGCTCTACTTACTGATTAACTACATATGTTTCGTTTTTTTGCTCACAGTGTGGCTGTAACCTTAGCCACAATTGTTTGCTTCATCCTTCAGTCCTTCAGACTGTTCACATACTTTTTTTTACTGTACAGTATATCTGTTTTTTCCTTATTTTCTTGCATAAAGATTTAAAAACGTAAAATTAGACAGTAAATCATATAATTTCTTTTTATCAAGGGACAATTGATTCTAATTAGTTGCTGAAACACAATTAAAACAGAATGTTAGGTGTAATTAAGATGAACCGATTTTCAGGGAAAAAAAAACCCATTAGGAATGAAAAGGAAATGATCGCTATTAATTGAAAGAATTAAATTGCATTTTCTTGTCTATGGATACCATTAGGGACCGAGCTTTGCTCGGCTGATTAATAGCTAGTATTTATTAGTCAACAAATTTAAATGACTTCATTAGAGACATGTCTGACTTCTCTTTATCCTTAATTTATTAAGGCACAGCTAGAAATCCCTAAAAAAAGTAGAAAGTATGTGTATGTACGTACGCTCATATGCTAAAGTGTTCTAAAGCACATTTACTTGCCCGGGTTTTACATTCCCTATATTTCAGTGGAGGGGTCAAAGGTGCAATGTCGGTAGTGGTACGGTCACACTTTGCATCGGGTGGCATCTCAAAGTCGCACCACATCAGCATCAGAAAAGACCATCATGACAACAGCTGGTAGAAGTGTGGTAGTTGGTAGAGATTTCTAGAATTTTTGTGAAAAGCCAATATATTACCATTTTTAGGGTTTCCATATTGTGCCAAAATGAACCATAACAAGAATTTAAGATGTTTTAGATGAGTCTTCATTTGCAAAAACTTAATTCATGTGACTGGAAATTCCTTTTTAAAAAACGCTTGCAGTTAACATCTCGAGAAAAAGCACAGTGAAAATATCATGAGTAAATCTGCCCTGACTTGAGCTTGTTTTTTCACCTGACCTGAAATTAATGTAGATATCATCAAACAAGCCCTAAAAAATGTCTGATGATGACAAAACAGCCACAAATGCAAAGTTTGACCTAACCTTTGATTATTACCACTGTCTTGTGATGTAACATTGTTACCATTTTTTTGACAAGAAAAAAGTACAAAAAAGTCAGCTCACCCATCAGTTGTCCAGGACTTGAGGGCACAGAAAACTGCGGTGTAGAGGAAAATTAATCCATCAGGAAAGATAATCCAGCTCTGCTAGTCCCATAAATACAATTTTTTATTGTTTAATCTTTAAAATGTTGGTTGCCAGCATAGAAATCACAAGATGGGCCAACCCGTTTCAAACCTTGCGGTTCTTAATCTTTGCATTTCCACTACGATCAAAACATCGACCTTATATACAACTAACCTATCCGAATCCTGTATGTAGCAGAGCCGATCGGGTTTTGGCAGCTTCTAGTCCCCCATAAAGACTGTTGAACAATGCCAAAAGTAAAAAAAAAAATGTTTTTAAAAATGTAAAAAAATATAAAAGTTCAAATAACCCCCCCTTGCCCATTCAAAATAAAACAATAAAAAAAATCAAACATATACATACCGTATTTTTTGGACCATAAGACGCACTTTTTTTCTCCAAATTTGGGAGGAAAGTGTGGGTGCGTCTTATGGTCGGAAATGTAACATGTGGGGAGGGGGGCAGGGGGCAGCGGTTTGTAGTGGGATCAGCAGGAGGCAGAAAATATCTCCTCTGCTGCAGGAAAACAAGCGCTGGGGAAACCCCTGGTCCTACTTAAGTGCAGTGAATATTAATCAGCCGCTTCCCCGCCCACCTATCAGCTGAGCAGTGAGCAGGGCAGCAGATCACGAGCCACACAGTTTCCCCAGCGCCTGATTC
>JARQOD010000005.1:506571033-506624366 GCA_033576555.1 Oophaga sylvatica
CGCCTGATTCCTGCAGCAGCTGGGCAGATCGGTGTCTGAAGGAGAAGGAGGCAGCAGGAGCAGCTGGCATACCTGACAGCCTGGGGCTGTGCTGATGGGAGGCTGAATGCTCCTTTGAAGGACCTGTGAATGAGGTCATGAAGAGGGTGGGCTGGAGCATCACATGACCAAAGCCCTGCCTCTTCATGATGTCATCACAGGTCCTTCAGACACACTGTACAACTGAGAATTAATTAAAAGTTTAGGCTCCTTTCACACTTGCGTTTT
Organism: Oophaga sylvatica; assembly: GCA_033576555.1. Lineage (NCBI taxonomy): Eukaryota > Metazoa > Chordata > Amphibia > Anura > Dendrobatidae > Oophaga > Oophaga sylvatica. Next base: position 506,571,301 of record JARQOD010000005.1, read on the forward strand.
TTTGTGCAGCGCATCATGCGCACATGAAACGCATACGTGTCACATTTCTATCAGCTCTGTCTCTATCATCTGTCTCTATCATCTCCATCATCTCTGTCTCTATCATCTCTATCATCTCTGTCTCTATCATCTCTGTCTATATCATCTGTCTCTATCATCTATCTCTATCAACTCTGCCTCTATCATCTGTCTCTATTTATATGCAGCATGTATTTCTATGCAGCCGCACGATCCAGTCTGAGTGCCGGCGGCAGTGCCGGGTGTTCATGCGAGAGACTCACACGAAATCGTGCGAGTTTCTCGCATGTGTGACCCCGGCCTTATACTCACCCTCCAGCGTCTTCACATAGTAGTTTACAGACACCACACTGGTCCCGCAGCATCATCTCCTACCCGTAGCTTCCAACATAATAACATACTATTATATATAATAACACCACATATAATAGTATGTTATTAAATATTTTACCACATTTTTTGCTTCAAATATATTTTTCCCTATTTTCCACCTCTAAAACCTGGGTGCGTCTTATAGTCCGGTGCGTCTTATAGTCCGAAAAATACGGTATTTGGTATCATCGCATTCAGAATAATCCGATCTATCAATAAAAAAAAGGATTAACCTGATCGCTAAACAGCATAGCAAGAAAAAAAGTCAAAATGTCAGAATTAAATTTTTTTGGTCACCGCGACATTGCATTAAAATGCAATAACGGGCGATCAGAAGATCATTTCTGCACCAAAATGGTGTCATTAAAAACGTCAGCTCGGTATGCAAACAATAAGCCCTCACCCAACCCGAGATCACGAAAAATGGAGATGCTATGAGTATCGGAAAATGGCTTTTTTTTTTTCATAAACTTTGGAATCTTTTTTTCACCACTTAGATAAAAAAGAACCTAGACATGTTTGGTGTCTATGAACTTGTAATGACCTGGAGAATCATAGTGGCAGGTCAGTTTTAGCATTTGGTGAACATGGTAAAAAATCCAAACAAAAAACAAGTGTGGGATTGCACTTTTTTTGCAATTTCACAGCACTTGGAATTTTTTTCCCATTTTCTAGTACATGACATGGTAAAACCAATGATGTTGTTCAAAAGTACAACTCGTCCCACAAAAAACAAGCCCTCACATGACCATATTGACGGAAAAAAAAATAGTTATGCCTCTGGGAAGAAGGGGAGTGAAAAACGAAAATGCAAAAACAAAAATACCTCCAGGGGTTAAGGGGTTAAAGATTATACAATAAAAAATTGATTTTATGGGAGTAGCAAGAGCTGGATTTTGCTTTCCTGATTGAGTTTTTCTGACAAACTCCGTATTGTTATCGTTCGAGCACACTAACAAAATTATCATAAGACTACTGAGAAGTTTCTGAGAAGGTAATTCAAAACTGGTAACCCACAAAACAAAAAAACGAGAATATCTCTGTAACCTAGGAAATACAAGTGAGCAACGTTGAGTAAGACTCAAAATTCTTATTTACTATTAAAGCACCACTCCAGCAGGTTTTTTTTTATTGCAGTGCAGGAGTAGTGCCATTAGTCTAAGTTCCCTGCCCCTAGTATTGTACTCACCAGCCACAACCTATATCTTTTTTCGAAGCCGCTTCGGTTGTCTTCTGCAGGTTGGGACCTGCCTGATCGCTCCAGTGCTTGCTGGGAAGTCACTACTCAATGTAAGTCTGTGACAGCCGAAATGAGGATCTCATAGACTTGCATTGAGAGCTTGAGACCATTACCTATGACTTCCGATCAGTCAAAAGTTGCAGTCACAAGATGGCGGATCGGCACCGAAGTGGCACTGGGAAGAGCTGAAGATGGCGGCTGATAAGTATAATACTATGGTCGGAGAACTTATATTAGTGGCACCAATCCAATGATGAAATAAAAAAAATGCTGGAGTGGTGCTTTAAAGGATAATTTGATTAATTAATTTTAATAATTTATGTATTAGAAATCTTAAATATTTCAGGTATTCTCTCCCCCAAAGATTTAAAAAAAGATTTGGTAAGGCGCTTAAGGACTATTTTTCATTATAAATGTGACTTTGTTTTGTAACATTAAAACCAAATCATCATAAATCATGTAATTTTGATAATTTTTACCCAAATGATTATTCATTTCTGGACACATTCACAAGTGGATATGGAGGAGTTTTTTTTCTTCCCAGTTCTGGGCAGATTTTGTTCGCTTGACTCTCCTCCATAGGTCATTATGCTTGCCTCAATCACCCCATTGTTATATGACATTTGTTAAGCTGAAGACATGAGTCCTGGCATTCACATGCAAATAAGCAGTCAGTGGGCATCTTGCTTTTAGCTACATATCCAGTAGATTATCAGAGTGTAATTCCAGTATCAAATTGCCTTAAGAAATAAAGAAGGAAGAAGAAGACTGAAAGATGTAAAATCAGTCGACTTTAGAGAGTAGCTCCGTCCTTGAAAGTAATGGACAGTAAATATCTGGTTACCGGGAGTCTACATTAAGCTGATAGCCTTATAAATGCTGTACATTGTTACGTTATCTGGTAGTATTCACATCCCAAGGAACTATTGTGTATTGTTGGCAGCTGCCATGTTTCTCAAGAAATAAAAGCGTAGATGGTTCTTCTTGAGAAGAGCAACAGCTGCTACACGAAGTAGTTTAACCCACTTATAAAAAAAAAATTAGACCAAAGTCTAGACAATTTAATGACTTTTATTGCAAAATTAAAATTTGGTACATTTACGCTTTAAATAAAATAAATACATAAAAAAATCATTAGTAATTATACAGTACGTCTTAATAGGTCTTTCTGAGAATAGCTTATTTGTTGAATCATGATCCGGTTCTGTTTTACTGCCTAGGAAGAGAAAGCAATGACATTTCTTATGGAAAGGATGGCCATATTGGTTATTTCCAGCTGCAAGTTAAGAGGAGTCTGTCAGCACAAATTGACTGTTCAAACAAGCAACTGCTCTCAGTGCACCATTGGCAGGGCTAAACCACTCAGTGCACCTTCTCACAGACTTGATTTCCTTCTATATCCGGAGCCTTCTTTTTTGAATGGCAGTTTTGAATTTAAATGAGCCAGAAAAGGGCAAAAATAGATGGAAAACAAGTAGACAGAAAGTGCCTGTGCTTGGTTTGAACAGCCATCTTGTACTGACATAGTCCCTTTAACTGTTGCCTACCGGTATGTCTTGATATACTGACAGAGGTACGATCCCACTTGTATGTTCTTCCTTTGATTGTGTTCTCTGGTTTACTTCTGACATATACCACATAAATGGACCCTCTATAATAAGATCATCAAGACCCCTTTGGTCTCCTTTGATTCCCACAAGAAGTAGTGGACTTTGCTGCAGGGTTGTCCAAGGTAGTGGTCCCAAAAATAGACCATGATCAGTGGCTGCTGGATTGATAGCAAGAATTTGAGCTGGATGACTTTGTAGTCAGTATGGAGTGAATGGCCAGAAGATCAATCAGGAACAGTGAATAGGTAACAACCTTTTAGGCTAGAATACCCATTAAGGGCTATGTACCTTCCCACATCATTTTTTTGTTATATTCATTTTCTTCCTAATTGCAAAGTTAAGCAATTTCGAAATAGTCTTCATTGAAAATGTTCTACCATTTACTGCTGTAGAGTGTAAGTTCTTTATCTAGCCAAGTAATGACCAAAAAATCTACAAGTCTGTCAAGAACTCCCAATACCTCTCTGCTTTCCCACCCTTTCTCAGTGTTAGGACTCTTGCACACGACTGTGTAAATTGTACCAGTGCTGGTTTTGACGGAAAGAGCTCATACCCATTTTATTCCATTGGACTGTGAATATGTCTGCTTTTTTTCCACGTCTGCCTATAACTTTTGCCCCTGAGAATTGGATGGTACTTGCCCATTCGAGTCTATGTATCTATGAAAAAAATCGGACCACACTGGGATGACATACGAGTGCAGTCCGATTTTCACACACTGATATTATATAGAAGGTGAAGAAACTTTTTTTTTTGACCTCTGAGAAAATCCATGTGTCTGATCAATGTGTGATTACCATAATTGGCCCGATTTCCTCGGATGGAGAAAAAACGGTCTTCTGCCACTGCCCTTAGTGTAGGAAGATCTTGCAAAATTATTCCCATTGAGTCCCCTCATAATCACAATACTGCGTTTGGAAGTTTTATATTTTGATTAATTACAGCCTTATTCTTCGAGGCTTTTCTTCTCAGAACCGTTAAAATATTGCGTAATGGAAGTAAAGGATTTATGGATCTTGCATTTTACAAGCAGCACATCATAACATGCATTAATCATGCTGAAAGTCACCGTGCTAATAAATCACATTTCCCTTTATTTATTTTCTACATGTCGCTTCCAAAGTATCAGTATCTGCAAAACACTGGCTATTCAGTTTCTCTATTGAATTGATGATGATCTCTTGCTTTCTTGTACGGGACGGAGTTGAGATCATCGCAGAAGGTATGTAAAACTGAAGCGGTGGCGTATCTCCACATTTTTCTATATTAGTCACAATAGACAATTTAATAACCTGGATTAAGTCATCAGATGTTGACAGTGCATGTATTACCTAAGGGGAAAAACATTCAGACATGACAAGATTAGACCTGGCTTTTGTTAAGAAATATTTAAGTGAGGTTTACACTGCCGTGGCTGGATAGACATTTTATAAGCTCTTGTAATATACAGCAAAACAACATTAATAATGACTCGCTATATTACAGCTGCACTATGACATTAGAACTGGGAACTACTGGAATTTATCTTCCAAGATGCCATTTATTTCACTAGATAATTTTTTGTTCTTAGAATGTTTCAGAATATTACAAACGGTTACAACTTGCCAAATGTAATGTTAAAGGCGAAACTCAGTTTTATAGTTTCCCATTATAATTTTTTATAAGGGAGTCTCCCGAATGAGTAATTTCTTAGACACAACAGTGTGTAGTAGAGAGGAGCAAATTTATTTGCGTGGAATTGAATTTTCCACAAATTTGACAAAACTTTGTATAGTCCTTTATATGGATTTTTTTGCGATTTGTTCCTCATAAATTCAGTAATGTGAAGACAACCTGTGACCACTGTTTTGCTAAACCGTAAAGTTCTGCAAAAGAAGTTAAACAAATGATAAGACACCCCTCTCCACTCATGTGTCAGAGTCCTCGCAGCTTGTCATTTGGTCCTTCATGCCTCCTTTTTTTTGCCTTCCTCCATGAGCACCTTTTCATTGGCCAGCTTTACTGTATGCTGGGTCTTCCAGCACCAAGGAGACCTCTACGATATCTGCTTATGATATAATGAAGTGCAGTGCGATAGCACGGCATGCAGTGATGTCAGGGGCCTCCTTGGTGTCGAAAGACCCAGTGTAGGGTAAAGCAAGCCAAAGAGGATGGACTCGACAGGGGAACGTGAAAAGACAAGGTGCCGTCCGAGTACAGGATGGTGGGATGCGGGAACCTGCAGGACAGGTAAGCTGTAAAGTGAGTATTCTTTTTTTTGCATCCTATATCTATTATTCTCTGGGGTCTGTAGTGACCCCAAAGCATAAGAAAGAACATTGAATTTGCATCCAATAACTCTAATGCAAATCAAATTTCTTTATATAATTTATGTGATTTGGGAGATTTGACCATCTTCAGTGAGCACCTAACCAGATATGATTTAACTGCTTCTTAGAAACAGTAGAAAAGTTAGTGAATGTTATCATGAAAATGGGTTTCCTGCTAGGCATTATTGTTCATAACTCCCATTTCAATTTTTTTTAATTAAAACTGTTCATCCTGTTGCTAATAATATAGTTATAGGTGTTTTGTTGGCACCACTGGGCACAACATGGTATACAAATAATACACATAATATATACATAGACAAAAAAAGGTACAACAGCACTGTGTATGAATCTAGGCCATGTGAAAACACAGAAAAACTTTAAAAACATTCAATTGAAATTATTTTTTTTAACTTACAGTAATAGATGAAATGAAGGTTCTTAGCGCATAAATTGGCCTATTCATGTATGCTCATCAACCATGGCAAGGTGACCTCCCTCTGATGGGTCCCTGTTTTACTGTGCATGCCTTCTCTCGGGCTATCAACCTACAGTTAAATGGACACAATGTCTTTCTTTCTCCGGGTTTAGCCTACAATTTATGGGCAGGTAGAACTGATTACGGCCACCTTCAGGTCAATGGGAGGAGTGCAAGATCAAGCTGGAAGCCGCCAGCATCTAATAGTCAAATATATAGAAAAACCTGATCAGCACTTCCTAATGTGAACACGTGCACGCTGCCAAGCTGCATTATGTAGACAAAAAAAGGTACAACAGCACTGTGTATGAATCTAGGCCATGTGAAAACACAGAAAACATTAAAAACATTCCATTTAAATTTTTCTTCAAAAACATTTTTTCAAAATTTTTTTTTAACTTACAGTAATAGATGAAATGAAGGGTTTAAGTGCATAAATTGGCCAATTCATGTATGCCCATCAACCATGGCAAGGTGACCTCCCTTTGATGTGTCCCTGTTCTACTGTACAATATATATATATATATATATATATATATATATATATATATATATATAGATCTGTCTTCTAAAAGAGATGGTACTTGACTGCAGCAGCCAATCAGTGGCCAAAGCAGTGACCAATGCATACAGATTGACTACTGATTGGCACAAGTATTCAGGTACCTTCCAAAAAAGAAGGAAGATAAGAAACCTGAGGAGCCCAAGTAGCCTCATAGAGGAGCTGTGGTGTATCGGAGAGTAAGTATAAACAGTACTGTGCAAAAGTTTTAGGCAAATGTGGAAGAAATGCTGCAAAGTAAGAGTGCTTTCAAAGATGTTCATAGTTTAATTTTAGTAATTACAATATGCAAAGTGAATGAACAAAAGAGAAATCTAAATCAAATCAATATTTGATGTGACCACCAGATTCATAAGGATAAAAAAAACATGCTCACCACCATTTTCCACACTGCTAAAGCATTAAAGAATGGGCTAATGACACAATGCCCATTAGCTATGACATCACATGATCTATCCCATTTATTGCACATTCTTGGGTTATCAGAGATCAGTGGAGCACATTCAAGCACAGAACTGGCAGTTTGTGTGACTGATTTGGATTCTATTTCCAAATTACCTAGATAAGGGGATTGTACAGATCACATTGAAAAAAAAAGTTTCCCTTTCTTTAGAGTATTTTGCTAAAATCCAGCAACTTTGAATTTCAAACAATCCTCCCATCTCTAGTGATGACCTTTTGAATTCAAAACAGCATCAATTCCTCTAAGTACAATTGCACACGCAGTTTTGAATGAACTCGGCAGGGTAATTGCTCCAAATATTTTGGAGAACTAACCACAGATCTGGTAATGTAGCCTTACACAAATCCTTTTGTCTCTTGACGTAATCCCACACAGATTAAATGAACTCTGTGCAGCACGCTGATGCTGTTAAGCTCTGTGGCAGAGCATAGAGATACGATTAGGGTACCAAAACTTGACCTTAACTTTACTCTGGATTCGAGTCCCATATAACGGGGACCCAGACTTGGTGCTGTAAAATTACTGTAAAATGTCTAAGTAAGGGCTAGGGGGCTGAAAAAGTAAGCAAAATGGGGGTAAGAGCAGGACAATTGCCCTACAAACAAATGTGGATATGGAAATGACTTAAAATAACATAGACTAAAAAAAACCAAAAATAATCTTTAACCAGGAGGCGGAGGTCCAAGCGGAGGAGTGGAGCAGTGACTTGCATGTGTATTTTACTGTAATTGTTAATAAATAAATAAATGAAAAAAACATTGTGGGGTCTCCTCTTTTTTAATAACCAGCCAAGGTAAAACAGACAGCTGTCAGCTGGTTTTATTATGCAGGGAAGGGGCCAATATTCATGGACCTTCCCAGCCTATTAGCATCCCTTCTATTTTTAATAACCAGCTAAGGCAAAGCAGACAGCTGCTTGCTGTGATTAATAATAGGTAAGAAAGGTAAGGTCCATGGATATTGGCTCCTTCCCATCCTAGTAAGACCAAATCTCAGCCACCCCATAAATGGCGCATCCATTTGATGTGCCAATTCTGGCACTTAGCCTGACTCTTTCTGATTGACCTGGTGTGGTGGCAATTGGGGTAATAGTTTTTGGGGTTGATGTCAGCTGTGTAATGTCAGCTGGCATCAAGCCCATGGGTTAATAATGGAGAGGCATATGTCAGACAGCACCATTACAAACCCATATTTAAAAATAAAAAGACACAGTTTGGTTTTCCTCATCTCTAGACAAGATCTTTCTGCACTGCCACCAGTGGCGTACCTCTCATGGCAGCAGGCCACATACCCATCATCTCAAGTGCAACAGTTGAAATCAATTATGTCACTGCATGGCATCTGCTGCGCGGAGATATGCAGCACATCAGAGTGCTTAAGCAGTGGGGGAATGAGGAGAAGAAGTATTGCATTTTTTTTAAATAAGTGAGAACATTGTGGTGGCCAGAATACTGTATGGAGGACTATGGGGAGTGCATTATACTAAATGAGGACTATGACATGTATTATACTATATGGAGGACTATGGAGAGTGTTATACTATATGGAGGACTATGGTGAGTGCATTATACTATATGAAGGACTGTGGAGTGCATAATACTATATGGAAGCTATCTGGGGGCTATTATAATATTTGTAGGGCTGTCTGGAAGCCTTTATACTTTATGCAAGCAATTGTACAGTGTGAAAGTTTGTCCTTCATCTGTGCCCACTCCGCAAGCGTACTTTGCCACCATGTCCACAATGAATTGGCCCAGGCTATGCAAAAGGACATACTGCATCAGTGCTCGTCACTGCTGCCACAGTGGCTGTAACATGTGCAGAGTGGAATTCCACCTTGTTGGATCATCGCAAATCAAACGGTTAACCGGTAGGCCAAAAGACTTCTGTAGCAATGCAAGTAGGTGACCTGCAGAGTGCGATCATTGGAAGTGAGCACACAGTGACCATGCTTTCTGCAGCAGCATATCCAGTTTGGGATAGTGGTGTAGAAATTGCTGTACCACCAGGTAGAGGATGTGAGTCATGCAAGGCACATGTGTGAGTTTGCCCCAACGTAGGGCTGCCATCAGGTTTGCACCAATATTGCACACGGCCTTCCCTGGCTCCAGATTCAGTGGAGACAGCCATTTCTCTAACTTGGCCTAGATAACTATCTACAACTCTTGAGCTGTGTAACTGCGATCTCCAAGGCATATTAATTTAAACACTGCCTGATTGCTGTAAGCCCTGACTGCGCCATACGGAGGTGGTGGGGATTCACTATGCACTATTGGAACGTGTGTCTAATTAAGGGAGGGGTTGAGGGCACAGGTGGAGACTCTGGAGGGGTGGAGGAGCCAGAAGCAGTGGAGGGGTAGCTAATACTAGAGAAGAGAGAGAGAGGATTCAAAAAGATATAAATAAACTGGAGCAGTGGGCAGCAACTAACAGAATGGATTTTAACAGGGAAAAATGCAAAGTACTACATCTGGGCAATAAAAATGAAAAAAGCATATATAAAATGGGAGGAATAGGGCTAAGTAACAGCACATGTGAAAAAGACTTGGGTATACTAATTGATCACAGACTGAACATGAGTCAACAGTGTGATGCAGCAGCAAAAAAGTCAAATGCAATTCTAGGATGTATCAACAGAAGCATACAGTCTAGATCACGTGAGGTCATTATTGCCCTCTACTCCTCTTTGGTCAGACCTCATCTGGAATACTGTGTCCAGTTTTGGGCACCACATTTTAAAAAAGACATCAACAAACTGGAGCAAGTTCAGAGAAGAGCCACCAGAATGGTGACCGGTCTGCAAACCATGTCCTATGAGGAACGGTTGCAGGATTTGGGAATGTTTAGCTTGCAAAAAAGAAGACTGAGAGAAGACTTAATAGCTGTCTACAAATATCTCAAGGGCTGTCACATTGTAGAAGGATCTTCTTTATTCTCATTTGCACAAGGAAAGACTAGAAGCAATGGGATGAAACTGAATGGGAGGAGACACAGATTAGATATTAGAAAAAACTTTTTGACAGTTAGGGTGATCAATGAGTGGAACAGGCTGCCAAGAGAGGTGGTGAGTTTTCCTTCAATGGAAGTCTTCAAACAGAGGCTGGACAGACATCTGTCTGGGATGATTTAGAGAATCCTGCTTTGAGCAGGGGTTGGACCAGATGGCCCAGGAGGTCCCTTCCACCTCTACTATTCTATGATTCTATGATTCTATGAGGAAGTGTTAGATACAGAGGTTTGTCCCACTAGCTTTGGGGATTTCATAACTTGCGGAGCAGCCCCTTGACCAACTGCCCCCACAGCCACCAGAGTTATCCAGTGCCCAGTCAGCGAGATGTAACGCCCCTGCCCATGTTTGCTCATCCAGGTGTCAGTGGTGAAATGTACCCTGACAGACATCTTTCAGGGAATGGGTGATGTTGTCTGCGACATGCTGGTGTTGCACAGGCACAGCTTTTTTAGCGAAGTAATGGTGACTGGGCAACTGATATCGGCGGACTGCGGTAGCCATCAACTTTTGAAAACCATCTGTATCAACCAGGTGGAAAGGCAGCATTTGTGTGGCCAACAGATTGGAGATGGTGGAGTTCAAGCTTTTAGTTTTGGCATGTGTAGGAAGAAACATTCTTTTATATGACCACAAATACAGGACCAAGGGATGGCTGCTGTGCTGAGAGAGGGTGGAGTAGGGTAAACAGGACAAACTGCTGGACTGTGAGTGAGGTGCAGGCAGAGATGTTAAGGAGGATTGAGAAAGATGTATATGCTCAGTGAAACAAAAACAAAAGCCATTTCCACTTTTGTCACAGCTGGCGGGCTCTCACTCACCTCAATTGTAGGGGGCAAACAAGTGGAGTTTCTGCTGCATGAGACCTGTGTGAGAACACTTGGCATGGTGACGGAGGAGGAAGAAGCAGCAGATGTGGTTCATGGGAGGGCTGGTGGTTAGCAAGGCCAGCTAGTTCGCATTTTAGCGCCGTGAGATTCCCACACTACTGCATGTTGATTGCACATGTGCTGCTTCATGCATGCATGTAGTAGTCAAATTATTGCAATTTTTGCCTCTACTGAGTCTTTTTTTTGTACATTTGGCAGATAATGTGAGTTGGGTCATCCTTTGCATTCTCAAAAATGCCCAGGCTGGCAACACTTGTCAACCCTGCAAACTGCAGACTTGCGACCAATGCTGGCAAAAAGCCACAGTTGTGGCTCAGGATGCAGTGCTTGTCGTGGTTGCATCATTCTGTGTCTGTGCGGGAAGCCGCAATGTTACCTTGGAGGAAGAGGAGGAGAGGCCACTTGATGCAGCGCTTGCCATCCACTGGAACATGTTCTTTCTGAACCTCCTCTACAAGGCGTACCACTGTACGGCTGCCAAAGAAAGGGAGTCGAGTATCCTGTCCAGTAGCAGATGTCAGTGGTCTTTGGATAGGACGAGACGTTGTTTGTTCAGTTGAGCTTTCATTAACATTAACTCCTAACCCACGTACTGTACACATCAAACACCAAGCCTATTTCCCCTTCCACCACGACCTTGCTTTTTCCCACTCATGTTGTATGTACCCTTCCCCTTTTTTAACCTGCTGTTTCAGAACCTTAGCTCCACAACTGTCAGTCACCTGTCACTAAATGAACAATCAGTATTTATTTTCTTAGAGAGTGTGCCTGAACTACACTCTTATGCCTAATGATTCTGATGAGACAATGTGGCCTCCTGATTCCTCACTGAATCACAGTTTTATCACAAATGACTTGGTTAAGCAAATAGGCCTCCTGGCTGAACCCCAATATTAGGTCTAGCGATTTTTAAGAGGAAATATGGCCTCCTAATTCCTCACTGCAACACAGTTTTACCACAAGCTATTTGGATTAACAAATAGGGACTGCTGGCTGAACCGCTACATTAGGCCTAATGATTTTTACGAGGAAATGTGGCCTTCTCATTCCTCACTGCAACACAGTTTTATTACAAACAATTTGGATTAAGAAATAGGGTCTCCTGGCTGAATGCCTTTATTAGGCCTAACGATTTTTAAGAGGAAATCTGGCCTTCCTCACTGCAACAGTTTTTGCCCACACGATTTTTATTAGTTAATGGGACCTCCTGAGACTGTAACACAGGTTTAGCACAATCTAGTTAGATGCTGGAAGATCACATTCACACAAAACGGGATCCTATCTAGCTAACTGACAAGTTCACTGTCAGCAGCAGGAGCAGCCTCATTGCACTGTGACACTGAGAAAATGGCAACAGCAAACAAGATGTCTGCCTTTTATATGGACAGGGACATGTGACTTCTGCAGTGAATCACAGAAGACCTTGTGTCATGATGTTCTGGATGGTTTCTGCGCCCCAATTGTCTGCTTGAATGTACACACATTAATTATTAAAGAATAAAAAATTACACTCTGCAGCTCCTCTGACCTAGACAACCCCTCCCCTTATAAAACATATCTCCCCCAACTCATTATACAGCACCACTATCCTATACAAAGTGAAAACAAAAGCATTAGTGGAAATGTGATCAGCTACTGATGTGTGACTGAAGTTTGCCGACTTTGAGGAAAAATGCTTGGGAAACTGAACACGAATCCGAATGTGCTACATTCGTGCTGAATTTCAGATTGGCGAACGTTTTCTGAACAAGATAGTTCATCTCTACTCACTATGAAAACGAATGGCAGCAAGGTAGTATCCAGCAGCCCATTATTTTAAGACAGTACATTGGCAGACATCATGTTTTTAAAATTAAAAAAATCATCCCTTTTAGTCACTTTCAACTGTAATTATTAGAGTTGCGCGGACTGATTTGCTGGATTTTGGTTCATTGGCCAGATCAGTAGTTTCTGCCCACTGGAAGGGAAGCTTGAGAATCCCTTACATTTTGGGATCACCGTTGTGGCTTTTGATTAGCTAGGCTGCCATGCCATTATCAATGTTGTGTGATGCACAGTTGATGTTGCCCTTTGGATCCTGGAAATTAAGAGATTTGTGAACCTCCCAACCTGTGGCAGGAGACTTCTGACCTGTCTGATGGACTGGACAAATTAACTGACCCAATCCTACAAATTATTCAACCCTTGCCAAGAAGGATGTAACAAGAAATGCTAGGTAGGTACATATATAACAAATCTAAATGTGTCAGCAGACTGCAGTATAGGTGTGATGTGTATGGTACCTTCATCTATTGAGGCCTGCGGATACAAAGAGAGGTTATACATTAGAGAGAGGACAATCCCAAACCCTTGTCATGGAGGGATGGCTTTTATGCTTTTTTGCTGAAATTAGTGTCAACTAAATACCTTATGTTATTTACATGTACTATTACTATTTACTTACTGCAGGGTATTTGCACAGGTTGTTTTATCCTAGGTTATGTTTGCTAATGGCCATAGTGTGAATGTGCACCTACAGTACAGACCAAAAGTTTGGACACACCTTCTCATTCAAAGATTTCTCTGTATTTTCATGACTATGAAAATTGTAGAATCACACTGAAGGCATCAAAACTATGAATTAACACATGTGGAATTATACATTACACTTTACAAAAAAGTGTGAAACAACTGAAAATATGTCTTATATTCTAGGTTCTTTAAAGTAGCCACCTTTTGCTTTGATTACTGCTTTGCACGCAGAAAAGGTGAACGAATGGACTCTACATGCCTAGTTCCCACCGTGAAGCATCGAGGAGGTGGAGTGATGGTGTGTGGGTGCTTTGCTGGTGACACTGTTGAGGATTATTCAAAATTGAAGCGGTGAGCAGTCCAGCTCACCCCAAACCATCTCGATTGGGTTCTGGTCTGGTGACTGTGGAGGCCAGGTCATCTGGCATAGCACCCCAACACTCTCCTTCTTGGTCAAATAGCCCTTACACAGTCTGGAGGTGTGTTTGGGGTCATTGTCCTGTTGAAAAATAAATGATGGCCCAACTAAACGCAAACCGGATGGAATAGCATGCCGCTGCAAGATACTGTGGTAGCCATGCTGGTTCACTATGCCTTCAATTTTGAATAAATCCCCAACAGTGTCACCAGCAAAGCACCCCCACACCATCACACCTCCTCCTCCATGCTTCACGGTGGGAACCAGGCATGTAGAGTCCATCCGTTCACCTTTTCTGCGTGCAAAGCAGTAATCAAAGCAAAGGTGGCTACTGTGAAGAACCTAGAATATAAGACATATTTTTAGTTGTTTCACACTTTTTTGTAAAGTGTAATGTATAATTCCACATGTGTTAATTCATAGTTTTGATGCCTTCAGTGTGATTCTACAATTTTCATCGTCATGAAAATACAGAAAAATCGTTGAATGAGGAGTTGTGTCTAAACTTTTGGTCTGTACTGTACATATTGCTCATATCAATGTGTTCCAGCGCATTTCTTTGGTTTTGCTATGGTGTGTATGGTTGTGAAATTGGACTAGTAAAACAGGGGTGCAAAAACAGACATGCACAGTTACATGGCAACAGTTTTTAATTTTTTTAGCAAAATTCAATCCCCTTTCCAAAAATTTCAAAATAAAAATTCCTAAGTATGTATATGTCCAAACAGTTATTATATACTGCAAGATAGCATCGTATTGGCGTGGCATGTACGGATATAAAATTTGACTAATAAAGCAGAAGTGCCAAAAAAAATATATGTTTCCAACAGGGACACTTTTATGTGAGGTAGAGGTGTGGTTTTATGAGGTTAATTATTACATATTTCATGTCCACTGAATAATAACCTATCCAGTTCCAATGACAGGTTGCTGATCTGAATTCTACTTTTTTCTTCTTCCTGTAATTTTCATTGAAATAAATGCAGGGCAGGAGTTAATGAGAATTGTACAATCTTTAACTCTTTAGTTGATCTGGCAATGCCCTTTATTAAAATGAGAGATCTGCCAATCACTTAACCAGGGGGTGATGTTGTGCGTTCAGCGTCTTTTTCTGCACTGTCAATGGGTCTAGAAAATTGGGTCATCAAAATAACTCTAAATCTTGATTCTACAGCTCCCATATCATGGAGTTTTTGGTCTCAATCCCTTAAACACTAAACTGCCAGTATGATAGAGCTGCGCATAACAAACATATCAATATAACAGAAGCATACGATGTCAACATTGCATTGCTCTATCGTGAAAGCATAATGCCATACAATGTAAATGTTTTAGTGAAATAAAGGAGAAAGTTCCAGTATGGTGATAATATGTTACAGTGCAAATATAATGTGGCTATACAGTGCCAAAACAATGCAGTAGCACCATTCATCTAAAAAAATATTAAGTGAATGCTAAGTTAGTTGCATCATGTAACAATACGACATGAGTTTATTAGCGTCATTAGTGCCAAGATAACAGTACCTCCAGCTTTAATAAAATATTTTCACATAGTCCCATGTGAGCATATTTATTTTCTTCTAGTCAGGGAGCTACCTGCAGCAACCTGTTATTAACTTCTGCATGTACTTTCCTGTCTTGTGTGCTATCAGAGAGATTGATGCAGAAACAAGAGAACATGGTGATTGTCCTATGTGATAATTACAGGATTCTCTTATCTCTTCCTGGCTGGAATTGTCTTTGCATGCTCCTGTTCTATCTGACATCCTGGTGCATTTTTTCCTCACCTTCTCAGTCAATATGTCACCAGTAGTGTTGATCAAGCACTGAAATGCTCGAGTGCTCAGTACTCAAATCGAGCACGCCAACGCTTGGACGTGCTTAACTCTAGCAGCGAGCAAAATGGAAGTGAATGGCAAACTCAAGCATTTTTCTGGAGTCTCTCTACCTCTCTCTCCCTCTCCCCAGCTCAGATAATTCAAATGGATTTCTTATGGGTACCCGAGCACTCGAATACCACGCGATACTCGGCACTGCTCAATGATCGAGCACCTCACCAGTCACCAGTGATTGGTAAACCCCTGTATAGTATGTAGAGCTTCTCATGCCTAAATAACGGAAAAAGTCAAAACAAATAAAATATCATTGCTGCTTCATATTCAACAGACAGCGTAATATTTTGGGGAATTTGTCATGCAAAATGTCTACCTCACAAATCAGCTCATCATGTGCCGCACAATTGCCTTAGTTACCTTCATTATGTTATAATATAGATTTTTCACTGCGTAGCTTTTGTGGTTGGTTCATATATGTAATTAGTGTACTGTTCTCACTTTCCATTCATTGTTCAATATATCAATGTTGAATTTTCAGTAATTTATCCAGAATTGAACATTATTATAAAGTGCAGAAAGTGGAAACATAGGACGCAGCAAAGACTATAGCTATGACATGCTGCTATTGGTAGAAAACCTCCTAATGAAAGTGATTAGTGTTGATCGAGCACTGAAATGCTCGAGTGCTCGGTACTTAAATCAAACACGTTGGAAACTTGGACGTGATCTACTCGAGTAGCGAGCATAATGGAAGTGAATGGCAAACTTGAGCATTTTTTCCGAGGACGAACAGTCTCTCTCTCTCTCCCCGGCTCAGAGATAATTTAGTTCAGCATACCATGAGCACTCGAGCACCATGCGATGCTCAGCGATGCTTGATACTCAATCGAGCCCCCTGATATATCGAGCAGTGCCGAGCACGCACACCCATCACTAAAACTGATCTAAAAAATAAGTGTACTTCTGCATTACAGTGATTAGATAACAGCCTGATGAAGACCTCGAGTCGAGGTAGAAACACGTTGTTCTTGTGTCAATAAAGTCCAGGTGCTAATTTATATTGCTCGTCTGGTGAATTGAGATTCCTAGATTCCTATGCCATTAAGTTCAGCTTAACTGAGACGCTCATTTGTGCTGTCCAGTGTTTCCTCTATGAGCCTCTACAGTTTTTTCCATTTTTTTCATACTAATTTTTCTGTGATGCAGTGCAAAGTAACCTACAAAGCAAGTATTTAAGTGCACAACAGTTTTTTTTCAACTTCTCTACAGACGCACATTTGTTTAGTGGTTTCACATCCTAAAAGAGATACAGCATAATGGTTACACATCCAAGAGGTACAGAGAATAGTGAGTACACATTTGAGGAGGTACATAGCATAATGGTTTCACATCCGAAGAGTAGAGTTGAGCGATACTTTCCGATATCCAAAAGTATCGGAATCGGAATGGTATCGCCGATACCATTAAAATATCAGCGATACCCGATACCGATACCGGAAGTCCCATGTAAGTCTATGGGAACAAAATATCGTAACTAAAAAAACCCCATTCTTTCCTTGTAAACACTAAATATACACACATAGAATACATATATATATATATATATATATACATACATGTCATTGTGACATATATATATACATATATGTATAGTTTATACACTTCTACATAGTAAAATATCCTCTGATTCAATTGCCGGGTAAAGCCGGTTTCTGTGAAAAGACAGAAGCACCCGACATGAAATGACACTTGGTGTACATAGGGTTAACCATGTCTTTTCATGTCCTTTGCTATCTGATTTGCACAAACAATTAAATCAGTCTATATGTGCAAAATTTCACACCTGTAGGGGTTAATTAAAGGTGTAAATTCGTTGTAAAAAAAACGGACTTTTTTGCTACGAATTTACACCTTTAATTAACCCCTACAGGTGTGAAATTTTGCACACATAGACTGATTTAATTGTTTGTGCAAATCAGATAGCAAAGGACATGGTTAACCCTATGTACACCAAGTGTCATTTCATGTCGGGTTCTGCATTTTCACAAAAGCCGGCAATTGAATTAGCGGCTATTATACTATGTAGAAGTGTATGAACTATAAATATATATATATGTGTCACAAACTCAATGACATGTATAATATATATATATGAGGTGTAAAATTGCTGAAAAAAAATGCGTGGGCTCCCGCCCTATTTTCGCAACCAGACAGACAAAGCCAGTGAGTGGGGGCAGATAATAATAGCCCAGAGAGGGACCATTATTTTTGCCCCCCCCGGCTACTAACATCTGCCCCCAGACACCCCAGAAAGGGCAAATCTCTAATTAGATTTGCCCTTTCTGGCACTTTGCCCGTCTATTCCCATTGCCCTGTAGCGGTGGCGAATGGGTTAATAAGGGGTTAAAATGACCTTGCAATTGAAAGGTCACTTTAAGCCAGGTTAATAATTGAGAGCTGTCAATTAGACAACTATCAATTATTAATCCTATTGTATGAAAGAAAAATCAAACACACACACTTTAATAAAAAAGAAGTTTAATGAAATAATCACACAGTTTTTGACCATATTTTATTTACCTGCTAAAACCATTTCCTGTAATAAAAATAAAATAATAAAGCAAAATTATTCTTACCAATCCGATGCACAGTCAGGTCCCACGGTGTAATCCTTCAGAAAGGGTTAATGTTTACTGCAGGGACCGCAGCTAATGCTTCAGCCTAACAGTAAACCCCCAAATGAATGAGTTCCTCTCCTGGCTGACAGGAGAGGAAGTGGAAAGCTTAATTGATTGCTTTCCACTTTCACTTCAGGTCAGCCAGGGACACCATCAGTGACGTCAGAGGGAACTGATTAACAAAAATAGGGGTTCCCTTCGAAAAAAAAATGGCGTGGGGTCCCCCCTATTTTTGTTAACCAGCCAGATGAAGCAGACCGCTGAGGCCTGGTTTTTCAGGCTGGTAAGGATCCAATATCCATGGACCTTGCAAGCCTGATAATACCAGGCCACAGCAGTCTGCTTAGCTTGGCTGGTTAACAAAAATAGGGGATCCCCTCAAAAAAAAAACGGCGTGGGGATCCCCCTTTTTGTTAACCAGCCAAGTAAAATGCAGACTGCTGCGGCCTGGTATTAAGACTGTCACGGCCCATGGATTTTGGCCCTCAACAGCCTGATAATACCAGGCTACAGCAGCCCCACATTTGGCGCATCAAAAGATGTGCCAATTGTGGCACTTTACCCGGCTCTTCCCACTTGCCCTGTAGCGGTGGCAAGCGGGGTAATAAGGGGTTATTGTCACCGTTGATTGCACGGTGACAATAAGCCCGGTTAATAATGGAGAGGTGTCAATAAGACACCGATCCATTATTAATCCCAAAGTTTTTAAATGTTTAAAAAAAAGACACAGCAAGAAAAAGTCTTTTAATGAAATAAAAGAGACAACACAGTTTTCATTTTTTTTATTACTCTCTCATTCCTGCGACGCCATCGATCTCCTGTAAAAAAATAAAAAAAACAAACCAACAGTATACCACCTGTCCGACGCAGTCCATAGTAACGATTGTCCCACGACGATCCAGCTCTGCTACATCGGAATGACAGGCAGAGCCTGACATCCCGGCGCAGCACAGCTGCTTACCAGCTTCCCCGGCGGTGACGTCATCGGACTGCTTTACGGCCGAGATTACCCAGCAGTCACTGCAGTTATCGCGAGATACTGCATGTGACCGCCGGGGAGAAGAGGATGGCGGCCATTAAGCAGCCCGAAATGTGACCGCCGGAGATCTTCTGCCGGGTAAGTGCCGCTGACTCCTGACAGACCCGACCGACGGACACTGACAGTGACATTCCGATTCCGGTATCCGATATGACGAAAATATCGGAACTCGGAATCGGAATTCCGATACAGCCAATATCGGCCGATACCCGATACTTGCGGTATCGGAATGCTCAACCCTACCGAAGAGGCAAACAGCATAATGGTTACACATCCAAAGAGTCATAAAGCCTAATAGCTAATGAGTACACATTTGAGGAGGTACATAGCAAAATAGCTACACATCCAAAGAGGTACACATCATAATGGTTACACATCCAAGGAGGAGTACAGCATAATGGTTACACATCCGAAGAGGAGCACAGCATAATGGTTACACATCCGAAGAGGAGCACAGCATAATGGTTACACATCCAAGAGGTACAGAGCATAGTGAGTACACATTTGAGGAGGTACATAGCATAATGGTTTCACATCCGAAGAGGCAAACAGCATAATGGTTACACATCCAAAGAGTCATAAAGCCTAATAGCTAATGAGTACACATTTGAGGAGGTACATAGCAAAATATCTACACATCCAAAGAGGTACACATCATAATGGTTACACATCCAAGGAGGAGCACAGCATAATGGTTACACATCCAAAGAGTCATAAAGCCAAATAGCTACACATATTAAGAGGCACACAGCATAATGGCTACACATCTTAACAGATTTACAGTGCATTAGTTACACATCTGAAGAGATGCATAGCATTCTGGTTACACATCTGAAGATGCACACAGCACAATGGTTATGCAGCAGATGAGGCACAAAGCATAACAATTACACATCTGAAGAGGTACAAAGCATAATGGTTATACATAAAAAAAATATAAATAATGGTAGAGGTACTGAAAAAGTGGCACAAATCTTGAACAGTCTTTAGATTGAGCAATATGCATAGGTGAGCTGTTAGTGATGGATTCTCCTTTAACATCCTTGTGATATGCTCAAACATTATCTCCAATTCACCAGGTTCAAATCCCAGATGTTTATCTTTTTCTTTCTATTCTCCTTTACTATCTAGTGGGGAAACTCACTTCTATAATGGGACTCACTCCTCTATTTGCCTGGACTTCTAATGCAGGGATCCTTCTGATACAACATGCTCGATTATGCACAGTGTAATCCCCACTTACTTTACACAGGAAGCTATGTTTCTGGCTCTCATAGGGATGTGCTCAGAAAGAATGGGTTATTTTACAATACTGGCTCACGCCAAACTCTCTGAAACTTCACCAATGCTATCCCCAATGTAGCCTAATGTCTAATACACCCTGCATAATGGTGTCAGATGCTGCATTCCAGCTCCATGCTACACTGGGTCCCTCTTCACTAGTGAACCTGATGTCACGCTGTATAGCAGATATATATATGTGATGACAATAATCTATATCAAAAGGGCAACATACTATATAACATGCGCATAGCTATATGATAACATAGATTTACCTGACAGAAAGTCCAGTGGGTCAGAACGGAATCCGTTATACGCTGTCTCCGGCTAGAGGGTGACCGGGGTCTAAGCTGACCCTAACTGGGGTCCTAACTAATCCCTCAACCTGGAGGTACTGTTAAAGGTACAGAGGTCCAGGCCACCAGCGTAAACCCTGTCTCCTATCAATCCCTGCCAACTGTATTCTAGTCCTAAGAAGGACCCTGAATACCACCAAAGGGAATGACCAGGTAATGGTTAATGAACAGAAAGACAAACAAGAAAGATAAGAAATAAAGTAAATAAAGTCTTACATACAACACTCACACACAGTAGGAACACCTTAGGTCTCAGAGATAAACTATAAGCTGTAAGAGTAAAAACAACTAAGGAGCTCTTAGCTTAAGTATTCCCAGAACCGATCCAGTCTGCTAAACTATATGAATGCTTTCACCGGCCTCAAACACCCAGACTGGCAGGAATATAAAGGAAACTAATTAGAACATAATCCAAAGCAGCCGGGCGAGGCTGGACCTAGTCTTAGCAAAGAGCTAGGTAAAATTAACTCTCTCATTACCAAACACAAAGAAACAGCAGCTCAGCTGTGAGAAGTCAGAATGTGCAATCGCGACGATCTTCGTGGCGATGCACCCATGACAGTACCCCCCCTTCTACGAGGGGCCTCCGGACCCTCATGACCAGGTCTGTCCGGGTAAATTGTGTGAAAGGTCCGAACCAATCGATCTGCGTTATCATCAGACGCAGGGACCCACGTCCTCTCCTCAGGACCATACCCCCTCCAATGAACTTCCACGTTATCATTGACTACCACTGAAGGAGGAGGTAGAGGTGACGGTATGACTGGTGCCACATACTTTTTAAGTAATGATTTGTGAAACACATTATGAATTTTAAACGTAGGAGGGAGGTCCAGACGAAATGCCACAGGATTAATTATGGAACTGATCCTGTATGGCCCGATGAATCTGGGACCCAACCTCCAGGAGGGAACTTTAAGTTTTATATTCCTGGTAGACAACCACACCAGATCGTTCACCCTCAGATCTAGACCAGAAACTCTCCTCCTATCAGCCATCCGTTTGTAAGGGTTCTCCGTAACCTTCAGTCTTAAGCGATCTGGAACTATCAGTCTCCCTGGAAGTCCCACAGGGGCGTCCCCCTGAGCCCCCAATACCTCCCCCTCAAGCTCAGAGCATACAGCTGACACTACAACTCCCTCCTGAGGAATAGGAACCGGATCATCCGTCTTCCCGACCCCTGGGAAAGTACGAGATAAGGCATCAGGAAGCAACTTTATTGAGAAGTCATATGTGCGATGAGGAGGTAACTCTTTACACCCCTCCTCTGAGAACATCTCCCCAAAGTCCTCCAGAAAAGGAGGCAAAGTCCTAGGCACAACCGCACCGATGACCGTGCTCATGCAGTTATTCTTGCAAAATTCACCCCACTGGCTTATCTTTCTGGATTGCCAATCAATCACTGGGTTATGTTTAGCCAACCAAGGAAGTCCCAACACAATAGGAGCAGGCAGACCCTCCAACACATAACAAGACAATTGCTCTTTATGTATTGCCCCTACTCGAAGATCTATGTTATGAACAGCTTGTACCAAGCTACCTTGACCAAGAGGTCTAGAATCAATAGAGAGTATAGGGACCGGTTTGGCCAATACACTCAGTTGCATACCATGCACCTGGGCAAACCGAGTGTCCACCAAATTAGCCCCGGACCCACTATCAAGAAAAACAGAAATCCTCTCAGTTCTAGTACCAATCACCACCTCCGCAGGCACGAGAAACTGAGAGGGATTTGGGGACGAAATACACACTCCCAGGTTAACTCCTTGGTTCAAAGAGGTCCGGGATGGACACCCCCCAACAAAATGTCCCTCTCTCCCGCAAAAGAAACACCTTCTAGTCTTGCGGCTCACCGCTGATTCCCTCCTACAAAATGATGTCCCTCCCAACTGCATGGGTTCCTCAGAACAGACCAGGGGAACCTCAGTATAAGGGACTTTAGTAGTAGGTGGAGTCATCACGGGGGCGGAGTTACCTCGCGTCTTCCCCGAAGACGTCTATCAATGCGAATAGCGAGGGCCATAGCAGCCTCCAGTGATGGAGGAGAATCATACTGAGCTAACACATCCTTTAATTTGTCAGACAACCCTTGACAAAACTGGCTCCTAAGAGCTGGGTCATTCCACTGAGTATCTGTTGCCCATCTACGGAACTCAGAAGAATATTCCTCCGCTGGACGATTTCCTTGCCGTATTTTACGTAACCTTGTTTCAGCAAGGGAGACTCGATCCGGATCATCATATACCAGACCCAGGGCAGTAAAAAATCGATCCACTGACTGGAGATCTGGGGAGCCTGGAGGAATAGAGAACGCCCAAGATTGAGGATCCCCTTGTAAGAGCGAGATAACAATTCCCACCCTCTGCTCTTCACTCCCAGATGACCGAGGCCGCAGCCGAAAGTACAATTTACATGCCTCCCGGAAAGTAAAAAATTTGTCCCGCCCACCAGTGAACCTGTCCGGGAGAGCAACCTTAGGTTCAGATCTGGTTTGCTCCGGGGGGGACAAAACCTTGGACTTAATGTCTGCCAACTCCATGGACAATCCCTGCAACTGCCGGGCCAGCTGGGCTACTGGATCCATGATAGCTGGGGAGAATCTTTAGTATGGGCCGGTGAAAATGTCACGCTGTATAGCAGATATATATATGTGATGACAATAATCTATATCAAAAGGGCAACATACTATATAACATGCGCATAGCTATATGATAACATAGATTTACCTGACAGAAAGTCCAGTGGGTCAGAACGGAATCCGTTATACGCTGTCTCCGGCTAGAGGGTGACCGGGGTCTAAGCTGACCCTAACTGGGGTCCTAACTAATCCCTCAACCTGGAGGTACTGTTAAAGGTACAGAGGTCCAGGCCACCAGCGTAAACCCTGTCTCCTATCAATCCCTGCCAACTGTATTCTAGTCCTAAGAAGGACCCTGAATACCACCAAAGGGAATGACCAGGTAATGGTTAATGAACAGAAAGACAAACAAGAAAGATAAGAAATAAAGTAAATAAAGTCTTACATACAACACTCACACACAGTAGGAACACCTTAGGTCTCAGAGATAAACTATAAGCTGTAAGAGTAAAAACAACTAAGGAGCTCTTAGCTTAAGTATTCCCAGAACCGATCCAGTCTGCTAAACTATATGAATGCTTTCACCGGCCTCAAACACCCAGACTGGCAGGAATATAAAGGAAACTAATTAGAACATAATCCAAAGCAGCCGGGCGAGGCTGGACCTAGTCTTAGCAAAGAGCTAGGTAAAATTAACTCTCTCATTACCAAACACAAAGAAACAGCAGCTCAGCTGTGAGAAGTCAGAATGTGCAATCGCGACGATCTTCGTGGCGATGCACCCATGACACCTGATCAGCAGTCTCCCATAATATGGTGTTTTGCCATTTCTAGGTACCAAGTGCTCACTGCCTGGAAACCACTATGATTGCCACTGCCAAGGGGAGCACACCACCCACAGAGGACAGCTAAACATTATTTCAACATATATGATAAAATACATAAACATTTTAAAAGAACAAGGTAAGGATATATTAATCATGTTCATGTGTACTTTGCAATGATCAAGGCAAGATTTGGTTTCCACAAATTACAAAGCTATGCAAAAATAGAAAAAAAAGAATTGTGAAGGGGTGAAATCCATTAAATGCATTGATCCTGTATGCTTATGCACTGTTGTCAACTAGCTACATTTCTGCACATTTTATGGGGATTCCCTATTGAGTGTATATTGCACAGTTTGTCCATCTCTCCTTGGATGAGAATCCCATGTGGCATTTTCCGCTTCTGTGTTCCTTTCCTACAATTACCTTACCGTGAGGCCATAACATTCACTTCCTGATGTACTATGTCGTTAAAAAAAAACAATGTTTGATATCTAATGGATACCATCACTTCTCATCTGTCATTGTGCACACTTTAAAGAACGAAGCTGTTATTACTTACATGGAACTGAAAAGTAACCACAGGCGTCAGGTGGAAAGACTTCCTTTTACCCTTCATCTGTCATTTGGAGTCATGATTAAGGCACTGTCCTGATCATAATGTGTGGTCTTACTCTCAGAAAAAAAACCTTCTCAGACATATTGATTGTGATGGCAGAGTCTATAAGTAAAGTGTAGAGAAAATACAAGATTCAGCAACCTTCAAAATTATGTATGAAAAATCATAGCAAACCAAAATTAGCCTCTTTCAAGAAAATCAGAGGTAAAAAGAAAGATACACATTTTTAAGAGCATAAAAACACAAACTAACACTAGTGATTGATGTCCATGTACAGTGCAGACCAAAAGTTTGGACACACCTTCTCATTCAAAGATTTTTCTGTATTTTCATGACTATGAAAATTGTACATTCACACTGAAGGCATCAAAACTATGAATTAACACATGTGGAATTATACATTACACTTTACAAAAAAGTGTGAAACAACTGAAAATATGTCTTATATTCTAGGTTCTTCAAAGTAGCCACCTTTTGCTTTGATGACTGCTTTACACATTCTTTGCATTCTCTTGATGAGCTTCAAGAGGGAGTCACCGGAAATGGTCTTCCAACAGTCTTGAAGAAGTTCCCAGAGATGCTTAGCACTTGTTGGCCCTTTTGCCTTCACTCTGCGGTCCAGCTCACCCCAAACCATCTCGATTGGGTTCAGATCTGATGACTGTGGAGGCCAGGTCATCTGACGTAGCACCCCATCACTCTCCTTCTTGGTCAAATAGCCCTTACACAGCCTGGAGGTGTATTTGGGGTCATTGTCCTGTTGAAAAATAAATGATGGTCCAACTAAACGCAAACCGGATGGAATAGCATGCCGCTGCAAGATGCTGTGGTAGCCATGCTGGTTCAGTATGCCTTCAATTTTGAATAAATCCTCAACAGTGTCACCAGCAAAGCACCCCCACACCATCACACCTCCATGCATCACGGTGGGAACCAGGCATGTAGAGTCCATCCATTCACCTTTTCTGCGTCGCTCAAAGACACAGTGGTTGGAACCAAAGATCTCAAATTTGGACTCATCAGACCAAAGCACAGTTTTCCACTGGTCTAATGTCCATTCCTTGTGTTCTTTAGCCCAAACAAGTCTCTTCTGCTTGTTGCCTGTCCTTAGCAGTGGTTTCCTAGCAGCTATTTTACCATGAAGGCCTGCTGCACAAAGTCTCCTCTTAACAGTTGTAGAGATGTGTCTGCTGCTGGAACTCTGTGTGGCATTGACCTGGTCTCTAATCTGAGCTGCTGTTAACCTGCGATTTCTGAGGCTGGTGACTCGGATAAACTTATCCTCAGAAGCAGAGGTGACTCTTGGTCTTCCTTTCCTGGGGCGGTCCTCATGTGAGCCAGTTTCTTTATAGCGCTTGATGGTTTTTGCAACTGCACTTGGGGACACTTTCAAAGTTTTCCCAGTTTTTCGGACTGACTGACCTTCATTTCTGGCAGGCACGGCACTGACTAAGGAACATGCCTCTGACTGCGTAGTCCCCATAGACCTAGCTAGAGGGTCAGATAACGGTGCCAGAATCCCCCCTCCCTCTATTCCCCCCCAGGTGAGGCTACGCTGGGACCCCCGACTGACCAATAGGGAAAAGAGGAGGGGGCGGTCAGCCACACCTACGGGGTTTAAATCCAGGTACCAGGGGTCAGCGCTTCCTCTTTCTCCTCGCCTGATCCCTGGTAGCTGTTGTCCACCCTCCCTCCCTTATGTATATATGTTGTCTTTTGGTTTTGCCTGTACAATCATATACCCCTTTAAAAAAAAAAAAAAAAAAAACCTTTTCCTCTGTTATTCGTCTTGTTTTAAGTCACAGCGGTAATGCCGGGAGGGGCAAGGGGGCGTAACCCTCGTTGGCCGGCTCGCATGTCTATCACAAACTGGGCCTGCAGCGACCGAGCCGGTTGCAGAACTTAACTTGCCCCTCCCCGTGTAGTGTAATTTAATTAATAAACTGTGACCGACCTGTTCAACCCATCCCTGACTTGTCTTTGTTTTACTGGGGGGTCTAGCGGGAGGGGGGGAATGCACCAACTACACCAAAACGGGTCTATGCAGTCTTAAAGTAATGATGGCCACTCATTTTTCTTTATTTAGCTGCTTTTTTTTGCCATAATACACATTCTAACATGCAGTAGGACTATAAGCTGTGTATCCACCACACTTCTGCACAACACAACTGATGGTCCCAACCCCATTTATAAGTCAAGAAATCACACTTATTAAACCTGACAGGGCACACCTGTGAAGTTAAAACCATTTCCGGTGACTACCTCTTGAAGCTCATCAAGAGAATGCCAAGAGTGTGCAAAGCAGTAATCAAACCAAAAGGTGGCTACTTTGAAGAACCTAGTATATAAGACACTAGATGGTGGCCCGATTCTAATGCATCGGGTATTCTAGAATACTGATTTGGGCGCCACATTTAAATAGCGTCTGCGACAAATCAGCACAGCGGTGATTGAATGTGTCTGCAAGATCGTTGATTGGTCGTGGGCGCTATTTAAATGTGGCACCCAAATCGGTGATAGGTCGAGGTCTTCGGGCGCGACCAATCACTGATCTTGCTGCCAAAGTTAAACACCGCTGTGCTGATTGGTCGCGGACGCTGCCCGCGACCAATTACCGATTTGGGCGCCACATTTAAATAGCGCCCGCGACCAATCAATGATCTTGCAGACACATTCAATCACCGCTGTGCAGATTTGTCGCGGACGCTATTTAAATGTGGCGCCCAAATCGGTGATTGGTCGCGGGCAGACTGTGATAATCTATCATGTCACAACACAGAGCACACACGCAGAATGTCCTTGATGTACAGTATGTTAAGAGGCGTGTTGCGTGTTGCGACACAACTCACCTCATTGATGTGTATTATACCCCATGTGAAGATGTGGGGGCTAGTGAATGGATAATCAGGTGTTCGGCACCGCAGCTGCATGTGTCATGGCTGTGTGACAGTCACAACACATGCATGGAGAGCCTGTGTGTTGTGACTGTCACACAGCAGCGACACATGCAGCTGCGACGCCGAACAGCTGATTATTGGGAGCGCTCCAGGTATCCGGGTTCCCGATGCAGCTTCTTCAGTAAGCACTATAGCTTGCCAAATAAGGCGGGCGATGACGATCTTCGCTCATCTCTAGTCAACAGGAAGGAATAGCACAACTGTCAGAGTTATTCTAGAAACAAACAATTCTGGAACCTGACCTAAACCTCATTAGCAGTTTGTTGAGTTTATGAAAATATGTTCACGTTAAAAAAAAAAAACTAAAGTATTAACAGAATTATATATTTTGTATAAAGAAAAAACTCCCAATCAACATCATTATGGTTTATGCATATTTATGCAACAAATACCCATATAATAAATTAAATAGCAACTCAGTCAATTATTGTGTATAAAGAGAACAACGAGTCCATGCTATATCATTAAAAATCCTTTACATTTTATTAGGAAAAATGTTAAAAACAAAATTATGCACTTACAAATACATATAGAAAACTGAGCAAAAAAGTAACAAAAGGTGAGACCAGTGATCCTAGAACCAAAGTAAGTAAAGCAAGGAGTGCTATATATATAAATAGCTCTTGGGGTAATGTCCGCAAAATAATCAGAATATTGTAGCCGACTCATTAGTAATCAAGGTGCCTGTTCCCATAATAGTAATACGTATATCATTTAAGTGTGACACGCCCCCTATCATTTAATCCATCTCCCTGTCAGATTGATCCAGGTCGTCACGCCCTCTGGCTGAACTTTGCTCAGGCTGGGAGATTTGAACTTTGCTCAGGCTGTGAAATCTGGTCTGCTGGATTTTTATTCAGTGGCTTTGATTAGTCTGTGGAGTTTTTAGTGTATTAAAGGGTAGTTTTAACTCCATCCGTAGATGTAAAGCTATTTTCTAGCAGAGAGTGCCCTATTTGTGCACTGACATGAACTGTAAAGGGTTTGTATTAGAAGCACCCAGTAAATGTCTGTATTAGAATCCATCAGTAAATGTAAAGCTATTTTCTAGCAGAGGAGAGAAACTTTTAAGGACCCAGTAATTGTATAAGGAGTTCTAGTTAAATACAGACTTCTGTATATAACTAGTATATAAGGATTTTTAGTGAAATAAAGAGTGAATCTTGATTTTATACTGTTGTTAGAAGTCTAAATATTTTTCTATCTACTGGCTAACATGGTACAAAGATATACATCTTTACAGCACCATAGAGGTAATTTATCTATGTGTGTGTTTCACACAGGACAAGTTCTGTGATCCGTCTTTTGTGTGGGAAAAGTCAACAATTTTTATTAAGGTCTAAAATACATTATCATGGATAAAAATCCAAAAGAGTGGGATATACAGCATGCAGAAAAAATAGCCAAATGCAGACAGGTGTGAATTACATTCAAATCAATATATAATAGTGCACATCGACATATCTTATATGTTATAGCGATAATAGACTAATCCGGGGCTATACAATAATAAACTCCATATATTTGTCCGTATATATGCAATCTATGTAACTCACAATATCCCCCAATAGGCAGACATATATGCACTATATATAGGATTATAAGTATCTCAATGAATCAGGTATATCAATAAAGTAACTTCTCCATCACAGTTGCTAATATAATGATGTTACCATGCAAGTGCAGGGCTCACAATACATACTGTGCGTGCATATGAAGTCAATTAGCACATCCATATGAGGAGCTATATCAAAAAAGCAGCGCCATAGATGTGAGATCATACCTGAATGCTGCTTGGCACCCCTTGTGTATAGCCCTCATTTCTAACAGTGTTTTTCACAGATAGATCACTTCAAGAAAACTGTCCCGACAGTTCATCCCTATAGTGTAGTTTAATGTATCAAGGTGTGTGTACAAGGTTTGGAATTGTCAGAATGAGTGAAGGTCGATGCTACGGTAATTCAGGCAAACAGTAAATAGTATTGCATTGTGTATAGTCAGTGGGATCTTTTAAAACCAACACATTTATGTGTATTCTGATAGCAGTGCCCATAGAATGAGTGAAGGTCGTTGCTACGGTAATTCAGGCAAACAGTAAATAGTATTGCATTGTGTATAGTCAGTGGGGTCTTTTAAAACCAACACATTTATGTGTGTTCTTCTTGAAGTTACAGCTCAAAGACATTTCAATCATTGACTTAATTGTGACATGCTAGACTGAAATTGAAATAAATTCAAAAAGGAAGCTTTTGCAGTATAAAATACAAATTTTATTAAGGTCTAAAATACATTATCATGGATAAAAATCCAAAAAGAGTAGGATATACAGCATGCAGAAAAAATAACCAAAGTGTTGACATGAAGTTACAGCTCAAAGACATATACATTATCATGAATAAAAAATATAGTTGTCCATATATATGCAGTCTATGTAACTCACAATATCCCCCAATAGGCAGACATATATGCACTATATATAGGATTATAAGTATCTCAATGAAGCATGTATATCAATAAAGTAACTTCCCCATCACAGATGCTAATATAATGATGTTAGCATGCAAGTGCAGGGCTCACAATACATACAGTGCGTGCATATGAAGTCAATTAGCACAGCCATATGAGGAGCTATATTAAAAAAGCAGTTGTGTATAGTTGGCCAATCGAATATTAGTTATGCGTTCGCTACCACTGTCAACCATAGCAGCTCTCATGATGCTAGCTATTCTGATCACCTTATCATATCAACCATGAAGCCTCTTTTAACCCCTTCACAATAATGTACAGAGGAGTTTTTATGTTTTAATACTGATAGACATATTGTGAACGGACATATAGGGTCCATGTGAGATACCATATTTTTCAAATATTAGTTAAGCGTATATTTCAACATTTTGCTCCTTCACAGATTTATTTTACATTATTTTTTTTATTTTGCTTAAGGATCGTGTACAGAGGAGTTTTTATGTTTTAATACTGATAGACATATTGTGAACGGACATATAGGGTCCATGTGAGACATGTCTGGACAAGTCCGGGCATGTCTGGGCATGCCTGGACAAGTCCTGGTCACGGGACAGCCGTGGAAAAAACAATACTGAAATTCAAAAACTATGTGCTGGCCGTTAACACGCGCACAGTCATCTAGAAAATATTGAGCGAGTTGCTTCACAAACCCTCTCAAGGCATGTTGAATGTTAACGTTCCCGCTATGAGCTACACACATGACCACTGTATAGCCTGGGATGCGTAGCGTTCTTGCAGCGCAAGCCTATTTTTAAAGACGCTAAGACCATCAGATATAAAAGACAGGCATGTTGAGACGTGTCCCGGCCTATTTTGGTACATACCCACTCCTATGCAGCGATATTGAGTACCGTTCAACAAAAAATCAGGTACAAACTTTTTAACATACCTGTGTTTCGGACCCTCAGACCATGCCAGAAGCACTCTGTGCCATGTACTCTAACTCATAATATTCGATTTTGATCAGCATTCAACAAAAATTGGGTGCTAACTTTTTACCATACCTGTGTTTCTATAACGAATACACGGACCCCTACAGCGCATCCCAATAGTGTAGTTTAATGTAGGGGCAAACAGATTATCGCTGGTGCTTGGAAAATACCACATTTCATAGATGGTGCTGATCCGCTGAATCATTTTTAAACATTTCACACCACTCATGCACCCACAGCACACTTATGCTGTACCAGCACCGCTGCAGCTAGCGCTTTTTAGCTAAAAAAGACCCTTATTTGCATCATTTTCATTATAGTACGACTGGTACATACCACTACTATGCAACGATACTGAGTAGCGTTCAACAAAAATCAGGTACAAACTTTTTAACATACCTGTGTTTCGGGCGCTCATGCCATACCAGAAGCACTCTGTGCCATGTACCATAGCCCATAATAATCGATCTTGATCAGTATTCAACAAAAAATTGGGTGCAAACTTTTTTTTTTTTTTTTTTAGCATAGCTGTGTTTCTGACTCCCATGTCGTACCAGAAAGACCTATTTTGGCACAGGCCTACACCTATGCAGCGGTTTTGACCACTACTCAACAAAAATGGCTACAAACTTTTTAACATATCTGTGTTTCGGACTATCATGTCATAGCAGAAGCACCCTGTGCCATGTACTCTAGACCATAATATTCGTTTTGATCACCATTCAACAAAAAATTGAGGCATGTTGAGACGTGTCCCGGCCTATTTTGGCACATGACAAATGTTTCTGACTATCATGTCATAGCAGAAGCACCCTGTGCCATGTACTCTAGACCATAATATTTCACATCGGGTATGGGAACTACATAGCTTTGTTTTCTCAGGTATTTAAAAAAGTGTGGAAAACTGAAAATCCCGCGACCTGTGGTAATTTAGTGAGAACCATATAGACAAATCGGGTATCGTCACACACGAGACCACGACACCTCGGGCTATCACATTTACCATTAGTTTTCAAAAATCAGCTCCTTAACAATAAAGTAAGAATTGTAGTGTCCTGCATTGTGGTCTATAAATGTATAGTTTGAAAATTTACCGTTGCTAAAGAACAGTAAAAAGTCGTGCGTACAACTATCAACCCCAAAACTCTCACCACTATCACAAACATCTATAAATGTATAGTTTGAAAATTTACAGTTGCTAAAGAACAGTAAAAAGTCGTGCGTACAACTATCAACCCCAAAACTCTCACCACTATCACAAACACAATTGCCTACAGAGGCGGCCAGCGAGAATTTCCGTATGTGTGTATCAAGATGCTCCCTGCTATGACCGAATGTTTGCTCGTGGATGCTGGCATTTCCAGTGACATCATAGTTGTGTAAATGCGCAGGGGCACGTGTATCGATCCCCTAGGGTGTAATGCGTGATCATTTTAATTATTTTTCAATTCATAACCACACGTTCTCAGGCAGACAGGTTTATTTCACAGAAGTTGACTGTACAGTTGCATAATCTTTGTTTAAAATCATACATTTGCATAATTTTGTTTAAAATCGCACAGCTCTGCAATAATGTCGGGTGTTGGACATGCACTTATCAGTCTTTCATACGTGTCGCAGAAAGATTTTAGTCTGTTCTGCGAGAGTTTATTATGCACGTACTGTGCAGACATGTCAAGAAACATTTTGGTGTGTTCACCAGTCCATACGGGTGTTGGTGTGTAAGGCGATCGACCATCATCCTTCTGCCTCTTACTTACACGACGGCGTGATACAGTGCGTTTCTTTGGCGGTATCGCATCGGCTGAATTGGCAGCTGCGGCTTCAGCGTTGCTATTTGCAGATTCTGTAGCTTGACACAGACGTATATTCTTAAGCCGACTACTCTCAGCATTCCCGGGGTGCTCGGTTGGCGCGTCGTTTTCTTCACGATCTGCGACACACCCGTGTGAAAGAGGCTCCGTTCTCACCTCAGTTCTGTTCTCAAATCCATAATTGCGCTGCTGCAAAACTCGCGAATGACGATCCTCCGTAACTAAAGAAAAGATACGTGGTGTAGTTAACCGCTAAGTGGGGGAGATATAGGTAGAGCTACATGAGCCACTTGGCTCTGATTCAACGCGATATTTGTAAAGCTACTAGCACCGATTATCTGTGAAACCGATGCATGATTGTTTGTATAAGTACACTATAGAGCGGCCTAGACATATATACTTACAAGTATCCCCGGGTGCTGGTCTACAGAGAATGCTGAATTAACAGACATCTCGCTGCTGGGGCGCCGCCGTATGGGGCTGTTTTCTCCCTCAAACTGCAACCTCACGGGCGATACTTTAGCAGCTGTAAATAAAATATAGCATACATGAATGCGCACAACACATTCACAAAGCTAACTTGACACACGTAAATAAAATATATCTACTAGTTACCGCAGAAATTTTTATCTGCGTGTATAAGTACACTATAGAGCTGCGTAGACATATATGCTTACAAGTATGAGACGTGTAGTGTAGTTCAGAGATTGGTGAATTAAACGGTGTGGAGGTGCTCGGGCGTTTTCGTATGGGTGTGTTTTCTTTTTCAAGCTGCAGCCTCCTGCTCGTTAGTTTAACATCTGTAAATAAAATATAACTATTACTCGCCACAGAAATTATATCTACGCGGGCCACACGCACAAAGCTAAATTCGCAAAGCTATCGTAACGCGCGTAAATAAAATATATCCACTAGTTATCGGTGGGGTCACAGGGTACAGAGGATACAAACACACATATCACCCGGGTTTCAAGGACCCGCTACCTTTTCTATTCCAGAGCCGTGTGCTTAGCGAATCACCCCATCTTTTAGGAGCGTTGGGAGGATTATAGTCCAGTTCGACGAACTCGACATCTGAATCCTGGGGATCCTCCACGATCTCAACATCGGAATCGCGATGCTCGAGCGGCTCAGTCGCCACAGGGTTTCCAACCGCCCAGTCCGCTACAGCTGTATCTGTATGAGAAAATGTTTATATTATTAAAACATGTCTAGCTAACGACCCAGTCAGCTAAAATAAAATTAACTGTATGGATTTTAACGGCAGTCTATATTAATTATTAATATTAATAGTAGGCGTTATAAATTTACAGCTACCACGTTTACACGTCTAGATACATAGGTTTAAAACATATGATATAGCTATAGGTTTCTTGCCTGTGACAGACTGGTGAGAGCTTGAGGCTCGTCGCCCGCTAGTAGAGTTGCCTTCCTCTAACAGGTTCTGCGTAATGAACCGGTTCTCATAGGAGTAGTCTGAATGGACTCCCACTTCTTAAATAAGAAAGAATGAAATATATTGTTTATATATACAAGGCGCAGACTCAGACAGCCCGACACAATACGACGTACACTATATACGGTGTAAAATTTACCCGATTGTTCTGGTGAAAGCAAAGCAGAATATTGACCGCGAGAATATCTGGCCTCCATCTTGAATAAAAAAGGGTCCGCTATTGAATTAAAGCAAATAAAGATCAAGTATGAAAACACGGCTAACCTGTTAATACAAATACTACACAAACTTAAATATAATTGAAACGAAATCCGTAAAAATACTCACTCTAGTCCTGTTCAGATCGGAGTTGTGGTCTGTGAGTTGTGAAGTCTTACAGGTGAGCTGTGTGTCGCTTGGGATCAGGTGCTGTATTTATTAGGGCTAGCAGAGAGAACACGCCCTCTGTCACTGCCCCCATGCTAGGGGCAGAAAAAACATCCCATTCATGTTTTACAGAGGGAACATGGCGGCTAACCGCGTTGATGCAATATTGTAGAAGTAATATTTCACGACAGAACCCCCAAACATCATTACCCTGTATTAGCTTTGTGCGTGTGGCCCGCGTAGATATCATTTCTGTGGCGAGTAATAGTTATATTTTATTTACAGATGTTAAACTAACGAGCAGGAGGCTGCAGCTTGAAAAAGAAAACACACCCATACGAAAACGCCCGAGCACCTCCACACCGTTTAATTCACCAATCTCTGAACTACACTACACGTCTCATACTTGTAAGCATATATGTCTACGCAGCTCTATAGTGTACTTATACACGCAGATAAAAATTTCTGCGGTAACTAGTAGATATATTTTATTTACGTGTGTCAAGTTAGCTTTGTGAATGTGTTGTGCGCATTCATGTATGCTATATTTTATTTACAGCTGCTAAAGTATCGCCCGTGAGGTTGCAGTTTGAGGGAGAAAACAGCCCCATACGGCGGCGCCCCAGCAGCGAGATGTCTGTTAATTCAGCATTCTCTGTAGACCAGCACCCGGGGGATACTTGTAAGTATATATGTCTAGGCCGCTCTATAGTGTACTTATACAAACAATCATGCATCGGTTTCACAGATAATCGGTGCTAGTAGCTTTACAAATATCGCGTTGAATCAGAGCCAAGTGGCTCATGTAGCTCTACCTATATCTCCCCCACTTAGCGGTTAACTACACCACGTATCTTTTCTTTAGTTACGGAGGATCGTCATTCGCGAGTTTTGCAGCAGCGCAATTATGGATTTGAGAACAGAACTGAGGTGAGAACGGAGCCTCTTTCACACGGGTGTGTCGCAGATCGTGAAGAAAACGACGCGCCAACCGAGCACCCCGGGAATGCTGAGAGTAGTCGGCTTAAGAATATACGTCTGTGTCAAGCTACAGAATCTGCAAATAGCAACGCTGAAGCCGCAGCTGCCAATTCAGCCGATGCGATACCGCCAAAGAAACGCACTGTATCACGCCGTCGTGTAAGTAAGAGGCAGAAGGATGATGGTCGATCGCCTTACACACCAACACCCGTATGGACTGGTGAACAC
Source organism: Oophaga sylvatica (assembly GCA_033576555.1). Lineage (NCBI taxonomy): Eukaryota > Metazoa > Chordata > Amphibia > Anura > Dendrobatidae > Oophaga > Oophaga sylvatica. The sequence goes on from JARQOD010000005.1 coordinate 506,607,649, forward strand.
ACCAAAATGTTTCTTGACATGTCTGCACAGTACGTGCATAATAAACTCTCGCAGAACAGACTAAAATCTTTCTGCGACACGTATGAAAGACTGATAAGTGCATGTCCAACACCCGACATTATTGCAGAGCTGTGCGATTTTAAACAAAATTATGCAAATGTATGATTTTAAACAAAGATTATGCAACTGTACAGTCAACTTCTGTGAAATAAACCTGTCTGCCTGAGAACGTGTGGTTATGAATTGAAAAATAATTAAAATGATCACGCATTACACCCTAGGGGATCGATACACGTGCCCCTGCGCATTTACACAACTATGATGTCACTGGAAATGCCAGCATCCACGAGCAAACATTCGGTCATAGCAGGGAGCATCTTGATACACACATACGGAAATTCTCGCTGGCCGCCTCTGTAGGCAATTGTGTTTGTGATAGTGGTGAGAGTTTTGGGGTTGATAGTTGTACGCACGACTTTTTACTGTTCTTTAGCAACTGTAAATTTTCAAACTATACATTTATAGATGTTTGTGATAGTGGTGAGAGTTTTGGGGTTGATAGTTGTACGCACGACTTTTTACTGTTCTTTAGCAACGGTAAATTTTCAAACTATACATTTATAGACCACAATGCAGGACACTACAATTCTTACTTTATTGTTAAGGAGCTGATTTTTGAAAACTAATGGTAAATGTGATAGCCCGAGGTGTCGTGGTCTCGTGTGTGACGATACCCGATTTGTCTATATGGTTCTCACTAAATTACCACGGTCGCGGGATTTTCAGTTTTCCACACTTTTTTAAATACCTGAGAAAACAAAGCTATGTAGTTCCCATACCCGATGTGAAATATTATGGTCTAGAGTACATGGCACAGGGTGCTTCTGCTATGACATGATAGTCAGAAACATTTGTCATGTGCCAAAATAGGCCGGGACACGTCTCAACATGCCTCAATTTTTTGTTGAATGGTGATCAAAAACGAATATTATGGTCTAGAGTACATGGCACAGGGTGCTTCTGCTATGACATGATAGTCCGAAACACAGATATGTTAAAAAGTTTGTAGCCATTTTTGTTGAGTAGTGGTCAAAACCGCTGCATAGGTGTAGGCCTGTGCCAAAATAGGTCTTTCTGGTACGACATGGGAGTCAGAAACACAGCTATGCTAAAAAAAAAAAAAGTTTGCACCCAATTTTTTGTTGAATACTGATCAAGATCGATTATTATGGGCTATGGTACATGGCACAGAGTGCTTCTGGTATGGCATGAGCGCCCGAAACACAGGTATGTTAAAAAGTTTGTACCTGATTTTTGTTGAACGCTACTCAGTATCGTTGCATAGTAGTGGGTATGTACCAGTCGTACTATAATGAAAATGATGCAAATAAGGGTCTTTTTTAGCTAAAAAGCGCTAGCTGCAGCGGTGCTGGTACAGCATAAGTGTGCTGTGGGTGCATGAGTGGTGTGAAATGTTTAAAAATGATTCAGCGGATCAGCACCATCTATGAAATGTGGTATTTTCCAAGCACCAGCGATAATCTGTTTGCCCCTACATTAAACTACACTATTGGGATGCGCTGTAGGGGTCCGTGTATTCGTTATAGAAACACAGGTATGGTAAAAAGTTAGCACCCAATTTTTGTTGAATGCTGATCAAAATCGAATATTATGAGTTAGAGTACATGGCACAGAGTGCTTCTGGCATGGTCTGAGGGTCCGAAACACAGGTATGTTAAAAAGTTTGTACCTGATTTTTTGTTGAACGGTACTCAATATCGCTGCATATGAGTGGGTATGTACCAAAATAGGCCGGGACACGTCTCAACATGCCTGTCTTTTATTCTGATGGTCTTAGCGTCTTTAAAAATAGGCTTGCGCTGCAAGAACGCTACGCATCCCAGGCTATACAGCTGGTCATGTGTGTAGCTCATAGCGGGAACGTTAACATTCAACATGCCTTGAGAGGGTTTGTGAAGCAACTCGCTCAATATTTTCTAGATGACTGTGCGCGTGTTAACGGCCAGCACATAGTTTTTGAATTTCAGTATTGTTTTTTCCACGGCTGTCCCGTGACCAGGACTTGTCCAGGCATGCCCAGACATGCCCGGACTTGTCCAGACATGTCTCACATGGACCCTATATGTCCGTTCACAATATGTCTATCAGTATTAAAACATAAAAACTCCTCTGTACACGATCCTTAAGCAAAATAAAAAAAAATAATGTAAAATAAATCTGTGAAGGAGCAAAATGTTGAAATATACGCTTAACTAATATTTGAAAAATATGGTATCTCACATGGACCCTATATGTCCGTTCACAATATGTCTATCAGTATTAAAACATAAAAACTCCTCTGTACATTATTGTGAAGGGGTTAAAAGAGGCTTCATGGTTGATATGATAAGGTGATCAGAATAGCTAGCATCATGAGAGCTGCTATGGTTGACAGTGGTAGCGAACGCATAACTAATATTCGATTGGCCAACTATACACAACTGCTTTTTTAATATAGCTCCTCATATGGCTGTGCTAATTGACTTCATATGCACGCATTGTATGTATTGTGAGCCCTGCACTTGCATGCTAACATCATTATATTAGCATCTGTGATGGGGAAGTTACTTTATTGATATACATGCTTCATTGAGATACTTATAATCCTATATATAGTGCATATATGTCTGCCTATTGGGGGATATTGTGAGTTACATAGACTGCATATATATGGACAACTATATTTTTTATTCATGATAATGTATATGTCTTTGAGCTGTAACTTCATGTCAACACTTTGGTTATTTTTTCTGCATGCTGTATATCCTACTCTTTTTGGATTTTTATCCATGATAATGTATTTTAGACCTTAATAAAATTTGTATTTTATACTGCAAAAGCTTCCTTTTTGAATTTATTTCAATTTCAGTCTAGCATGTCACAATTAAGTCAATGATTGAAATGTCTTTGAGCTGTAACTTCAAGAAGAACACACATAAATGTGTTGGTTTTAAAAGACCCCACTGACTATACACAATGCAATACTATTTACTGTTTGCCTGAATTACCGTAGCAACGACCTTCACTCATTCTATGGGCACTGCTATCAGAATACACATAAATGTGTTGGTTTTAAAAGATCCCACTGACTATACACAATGCAATACTATTTACTGTTTGCCTGAATTACCGTAGCATCGACCTTCACTCATTCTGACAATTCCAAACCTTGTACACACACCTTGATACATTAAACTACACTATAGGGATGAACTGTCGGGACAGTTTTCTTGAAGTGATCTATCTGTGAAAAACACTGTTAGAAATGAGGGCTATACACAAGGGGTGCCAAGCAGCATTCAGGTATGATCTCACATCTATGGCGCTGCTTTTTTGATATAGCTCCTCATATGGATGTGCTAATTGACTTCATATGCACGCACAGTATGTATTGTGAGCCCTGCACTTGCATGGTAACATCATTATATTAGCAACTGTGATGGAGAAGTTACTTTATTGATATACCTGATTCATTGAGATACTTATAATCCTATATATAGTGCATATATGTCTGCCTATTGGGGGATATTGTGAGTTACATAGATTGCATATATACGGACAAATATATGGAGTTTATTATTGTATAGCCCCGGATTAGTCTATTATCGCTATAACATATAAGATATGTCGATGTGCACTATTATATATTGATTTGAATGTAATTCACACCTGTCTGCATTTGGCTATTTTTTCTGCATGCTGTATATCCCACTCTTTTGGATTTTTATCCATGATAATGTATTTTAGACCTTAATAAAAATTGTTGACTTTTCCCACACAAAAGACGGATCACAGAACTTGTCCTGTGTGAAACACACACATAGATAAATTACCTCTATGGTGCTGTAAAGATGTATATCTTTGTACCATGTTAGCCAGTAGATAGAAAAATATTTAGACTTCTAACAACAGTATAAAATCAAGATTCACTCTTTATTTCACTAAAAATCCTTATATACTAGTTATATACAGAAGTCTGTATTTAACTAGAACTCCTTATACAATTACTGGGTCCTTAAAAGTTTCTCTCCTCTGCTAGAAAATAGCTTTACATTTACTGATGGATTCTAATACAGACATTTACTGGGTGCTTCTAATACAAACCCTTTACAGTTCATGTCAGTGCACAAATAGGGCACTCTCTGCTAGAAAATAGCTTTACATCTACGGATGGAGTTAAAACTACCCTTTAATACACTAAAAACTCCACAGACTAATCAAAGCCACTGAATAAAAATCCAGCAGACCAGATTTCACAGCCTGAGCAAAGTTCAAATCTCCCAGCCTGAGCAAAGTTCAGCCAGAGGGCGTGACGACCTGGATCAATCTGACAGGGAGATGGATTAAATGATAGGGGGCGTGTCGACCTGTCAGATTTGAGTTTGACGAATACTATACCTCCTATACTACTATAGAATCATAGAATGGTAGAGTTGGAAGGGACCTCCTGGGCCATCTGGTCCAACCACCTGCTCAAAGCAGGATTCACTAAATCATCCCATACAGATATCGGTCCAGCCTCTGTTTGAAGACTTCTATTGAAGGAGAACTCACCACCTCTCGTGGCAGCCTGTTCCACTCACTTATCACCCTAACTGTCAAAAAGTTATTTCTAATATCTAATCTGTGTCTCCTCCCATTCAGTTTCACACATTGCTTCTAGTCTTTCCTTGTGCAGATGAGAATAAAGATGATCCTTCTACAATGTGACAGCCCTTGAGATATTTGTACACAGCTATTAAGACTCCTGTAATGTATGTAGTACAGTTCATATAGCGTCTTGTGCTTGGGTGCGATGAAAATACATGAGACACAGGTTTGATATTGAAGGTCTTGTATTACTTCATACAAGTGGCAAAAATAGTCACACAGTTTGCAGATACAGAAGCAGGAGACACAGCAGGCCAGAGTAACTTAAGCTCAGCAATCACTCTCCACAACAGGTTCAGGATCTTCTTCTCTGTTACCGTAAGTCCATGCAAACGTGGATCTTTCAAAGAGCAGGGTTCCAGAGTCCACAAGTGTTCAGAGTTCCTCAGTAGGAATAGCTGGAGTACATAGTCCAAGGCTTCCAGGAGTCAGGTCACAGGTTCACTGCAGGCTAGATTCAGAAGCACTGATTGCTCAGCTGTGGCTGCTTAAGAAGCAAGAGGGAGAGAATCAGGGCGGGAACATGAAAGCTGAAAACTCCATATTGACTGAGGGCAAGATAGCTGCTGCAAGACAGAAAGCAAAATGGCTGACGGAAAAACTGAGTTTCAAGAACATATACAAAGAACCTTACATTACTCCCCCCCTAGGGACAACCTCCGGATGGCCTTAGACCAGGCTTGTCTGGGTACCTCTGATGAAACTGGCGGAGCAAACGAGGAGCATTAACGTTATTAACTGGTTCCCATGAGTTGTCCTCCACTGGGTAGCCTTGTCATTTAATCAAATATTGTAACTGATTTCTATATAACCTGGAATCCAGAATCCTTTCCACCACAAATTCTTCCTGACCATCGACTAGCACTGGGTCAGGGCAAGGAGAAGAACGTCCAGGAAACATATTGGGTGTTGCAGCCTTTAGTAGGGATACATGAAAGACAGGGTGGATTCTCATAGTTCTGGGCAGTTGAAGACGACAAGCAACGGCACTTATAATCTTACTGATTTTATAGGGTCCAATGTACTTATGTCCCAACTTAGATGATGGAATCCTTAACTTAAGATTTCTGGTTGACAGCCAGACCAGGTCTCCTACCTTGAAAGCTGGTGCAGGTTTACGAAATTTATCTGCTGCTTTCTTGTACCTTTCCTGAGCCGATTCCAGATTCTCTTTTAGAAGATCCATATTCTTCTGTAAAGACGTGATTCTTTCCGCCACTGCTGGTAAAGGCGTTTCTATGGGAAATCGTGGTAGAATGTTAGGATGATAACCTAGATTGGAGTAAAAAGGAGACTGCTTAGTGGAGGCACTCTGAGAGTTGTTATAAGAGAACTCAGCTAATGGAAGTAGATCCACCCAATCATCCTGTAGGTGGCAGATAAAGCAGCGAAGATACTGCTCCAGGGTTTGATTGGTTCGTTCGGTCTGTCCATTAGTCTGGGGATGAAAAGCAGAAGAAAGGTTTACTTTAATGTCCAATGCTGCACAGAAATTTTGCCAAAATCTAGAAGTGAATTGCACCCCTCGATCCGAAATAACCTCATCCGGTACTCCATGTAAGCGAAACACATCTTTAATCATCAAATCTGATGTCTGTTTTGCAGTGGGTAAGCCGACACAAGGGATAAAATGAGCTGCTTTTGTTAGACGGTCAACCACCACTAGAATGGTGTTCTTCCCTTGAGAGGTTGGTAACTCCACAATGAAGTCCATAGAAATGGATCCCCACGGGCGGGACGGGGTGGGAAGAGGTTGCAACAGACCAGTTGGTGAGGAGCGAGGTGTTTAGCATCTTGCCCAGACTTCACATGAAGTGACATAGTTTAAAACATCCTTCCTGCAAGTGGGCCACCAAAAGAAACGAGAAAGAAATTCCTGTGTTTTTAGAATTCCTCTATGCCCAGCTATCTTGGAATCGTGAATAAGTTGCAATACTCTCAATCTGACTGTTTCAGGAATATACAGACGTTGTCCCAGAATCCACACACCATTCTTAAAGACAAGACTTACGTCCCTTGGGGTTGTGCCAACAAGGAATCCGCATGGTATGCTTCCTTGATGTCCTTAAGTAGGTCTTGATTATGAATCACTCCCAGGAATCTAGAGTCAGGAGGAATAGTCTTAGGAGGAGCAAGTGGATGGGTCTCTGCTGAATGAATCCTAGAGAGTGCATCAGCCTTTCCATTGCGTGATCCTGGTCTATAAGAAATAACACAATTAAATTGGTTTAAGAAAAGATTCCAGCGAGCCTGGCGAGGAGTCAGGCATTTAGCCGACCTGATAAATTCAAGGTTGCGATGGTCTGTCAGGACGACTATTTGTTGTGCAGCTCCCTGAAGAAGGTGTCTCCATTCTTTGAAGGCGGCAATAATGGCCAACAACTCTCTATTGCCCACATCGTAGTTCCTCTCAGCCGAAGACAACTGCTGGGAAAAGAAGGCACAGGGATGCAAGACATTCTTCTCACCTGTTCTTTGAGAGAGTATAGCTACAACGGCACAATCTGAAGCATCCACCTCTATTATGAAGGCAAGTTCGGGGTTGGGATGTACCAAGATAGGTGCAGTGGTAAATTTATCTTTCAGACGGGAAAATGCTTCCTGGGCTTGGGGAGTCCAGGAGAACCTAGACTCTTTCCGGGTAAGTTGGGTGATAGGTGACACTACCTCAGAGAAATTCCTAATGAAACGTCTATAGAAGTTGGCAAACCCGATGAAGCGCTGCACCTCCTTCACATTTCTAGGACTTGGCCAATCCTTGATGGCTTGGGTCTTGCTTCCATCCATACTAATTCCTTGTGTAGACAGTACATACCCCAGAAATTGAATTTCGGTCCTATGGAATTCACACTTTTCAAGTTTGATGTAAAGATGGTTTTGTCTTAGACGTTCCAAGACCATTCTCACATGTCCATGATGTTCCTCTGTGGAATTAGAAAAAATTAGAATATCATCCAAATAAATCACCACGAATGTATCTAGGAGATCCCTGAAGATGTCATTCACCAAGTGTTGGAAAGTGGCTGGGGCGGTACTCAGACCAAAAGGCATAACTAGATATTCAAAGTGTCCATAGCGTGACCTGAATGCAGTCTTCTACTCATCCCCAGGTCTAATACGGACCAAGTTATAGGCCCCACGGAGATCCAATTTAGAGAAAATTTTGGCATGCCGCACTCTCTCCAATAACTCAGGGATTAAAGGCAATGGATAACGGTTTCTAATAGTAACCTTATTGAGTTCCCTATAGTCTACGCAGGGTCTCAGAGATCCATCTTTCTTCTTCACAAAGAAGATGGGTGCACCTGCAGGAGATGAAGAGGGGCGTATGAAGCCCTTGGCTAGATTTTCGTCTATGTAATCCTTTAAAGCCTTTAGCTCAGGCCCCGCCAGGGGGTAGATCTTACCAAAAGGTATCTCTGCTCCAGGCAATAATTCAATTGGACAATCATATGGATGGTGAGGGGGAAGCTGGTCAGCGTTCTTCTTGTCACATAGATCCACATAGTCCTGGTATACAGCTGGTAGTTCAGGGACTGACATGGTTCCTTTAGGAACAGAGCAAGCTGAAACTTCTGGACTCATCTGTTTCTCTGGAAAGTGTAATTCCTTGGTCTCCCAGTTAATGGTAGGGTTCTGAGCCTGCAGCCATGGTAGCCCTAGAATAATGGGAAAGTGGGGAGAAAAGATAAGCATAAAGGACAGTTTCTCTTGATGATCTTTACCCATAAGGACCCTTAAAGGCTCCGTTTCCTGATCCACTGGTCCAGAGGTCAGCAGGGAGCCATCCACAGTTTCCATCTGTAATGGAGTAGCCTTCTTCACTGAACGTATCCCCTGTTTCAGAGCAAAGGAGACATCCATAAAATTCCCACTTGCCCCTGAGTCGATCATAGCAGAGCTAGACACCCAGACTGAGTTAACCCAGAGTTTGATGGAAAGGAAGCATGAGAATTGTTTTTCCTACAACTCAGCTGGGACACCGCTGAGGAAACTTGAAAAATTGCAGCGTTTACACAGTCATCGTCCTCAGAAGTAACGGAGTTTAAGTCCGAGAAATCAAGATCTGTTGCTGCAGATCTCTCTGGAGCCTGAGGCTCGGACCTGACAGATCTCCTCTCGCAACACTCACAGTGAATGAGTGCTGCAGTAGTCTTACGAGAACGGCTGGGGCAGTTTATAATGAAGTGCCCTGACTTACCACAATAGAAACATAGATTTTCCTTAAAACGATGTTCCTTGCGTGCATCACTAACCCGTCTTTGTAAAGAGTCTACCTGCATGGGTTCAGGTTCAGGTTCCCGTGTGATCCTACTCAAAGGTTCCTTAGCTGGGGAGGAAGGTAGGAAAAGGTTAGTGTGATTGCTTTCGAACCATCTCTCTTGCCTGCGTTCAGTCAGGCGAGCATCAATACGGATGCAGTAGTTAATAAAGTCACCTAACGCAGTGGGAGGGTCGGCACAAGCAAGTTCATCCTTAATTAGTGGAGACAACCCCTTTCGAAAAATAGATTTTTTGGCGGAACTGTCCCAGGTGGTATCAAGGGCCCATCTCCTGAAATCCAAGGCATATTCGGCTACCGAGTGCTTACCTTGGCGCAAAGTTAACATGGCTGCTTCAGCTGTTGCACCTCGATTGGGGTCATCAAACACCTGCCCCATGGCTGAAATGAAAGCATCAAGATGATCCAAACATTCATCCTCAGTCTCAATCAGAGGGTTTGCCCACATCAAAGCCTTGTTGGTAAGTAACATAATTATAGTAAGCACTTTAGATCGTTCAGTGGGAAATTGTGAAGCGTGTGCAGAAAAAAACAGATTGCATTGGTTAATAAATCCCCTGAATTTTTCACGTTCACCGCCAAAACGAAAAGGGGGCAACTTGGGAATCCCAGAACTTGGGGCTACGGCAGGAGCCTGGACTCGCTCCTCTAGAACCTCAATCCTGGCTCGCAAATCCTGGGCAGTCTGTCCAAACACTTGCAAATTGTGATTAGTGAGGTCCTGTAGGTTTGTAAAACGGGTTTTTATAGTCTGTAAATCTGCAAGGATATTATCAGTCACTCTGCAAAGTTCCTTTATGCGGGCCTCCATTTTCCAGATCTTTTAAGACAGGAGTACTGGAAGGAGAGGAGAAAAGAAAAAAAAAACAATAGTGTTTACCTGTGGTAACACTGCAAAGAGAAAAAAAAATTAAGGGAACTGCTCACCTGGAATGGTTGTGAGAAGTCACAACCACTATCATCACAGAAAGTTCAACCGGACATCTGATATCCACAGTTACAGCAGACACAAAAGAGGGAAGAGAAAAAAAAAATCAAAAAACAATAGTGTTTACCCGTGGTAACACTGCAGAAAAAAAAACTTAAGGAATTGCTCACCTGGAATGGTTGTGAGAAGTCACAACCACTGTCATCACAGAAAGTACAACTGGACGTCTGATATCCACAGTTACAGCAGACACAGCCTTCCCAGACCCAGCAGACACTAACGTTTTGGCTTCTGAATCTTGTAATGTATGTAGTACAGCTCATATAGCGTCTTGTGCTTGGGTGCAATGAAAATACATGAGACACAGGTTTGATATAGAAGGTCTTGTATTACTTCATACAAGTGGCAAAAATAGTCACACAGTTTGCAGATACAGAAGCAGGAGACACAGCAGGCCAGAGTAACTTAAGCTCAGCAATCACTCTCCACAACAGGTTCAGGATCTTCTTCTCTGTTACCGTAAGTCCATGCAAACGTGGATCTTTCAAAGAGCAGGGTTCCAGAGTCCACAAGTGTTCAGAGTTCCTCAGTAGGAATAGCTGGAGTACATAGTCCAAGGCTTCCAGGAGTCAGGTCACAGGTTCACTGCAGGCTAGATTCAGAAGCACTGATTGCTCAGCTGTGGCTGCTTAAGAAGCAAGAGGGAGAGAATCAGGGCGGGAACATGAAAGCTGAAAACTCCATAATTGACTGAGGGCAAGATAGCTGCAGCAAGACAGAAAGCAAAATGGCTGACGGAAAAACTGAGTTTCAAGAACATATACAAAGAACCTTACAACTCCTCTCAGTCTTCTCTTTTGCACGCTAAACTTCCCAAATCATAGAATCATAGAATGGTAGAGTTGGAAGGGACCTCCTGGGCCATCTGGTCCAACCCCCTGCTCAAAGCAGGATTCTCTAATCATCCCAGATGTCTGTCCAGCCTTTTTTTGAGACTTCCATTGAAGGAGAACTTACCACCTCTCGTGGCAGCCTGTTCCACTCCTTGATCACCCTAACTGTCAAAAAGTTTTTTCTAATATCTAATCTGTGTCTCCTCCCATTCAGTTTCATCCCATTGCTTCTAGTCTTTCCTTGTGCAAATGAGAATAAAGATGATCCTTTACAATGTGACAGCTCTTGAGATATTTGTAGACAGCTATTAAGTCTCCTCTCAGTCTTCTTTTTTGCAAGCTAAACATTCCCAAATCCTGCAACCGTTCCTCATAGGACATGTTTGCAGACCGGTCACCATTCTGGTGGCTCTCCTTTGAACTTGCTCCAGTTTGTTGATGTCTTTTTTAAAATGTGGTGCCCAAACTGGACACAGTATTCCAGATGAGGTCTGACCAAAGAGGAGTAGAGGGCAATAATGACCTCACGTGATCTAGACTGTATGCTTCTGTTGATACATCCTAGAATTGTATTTGCCTTTTTTGCTGCTGCATCACACTGTTGACTCATGTTCAGTCTGTGATCAATTAGTATACCCAAGTCTTTTTCACATGTGCTGTTACTTAGCCCTATTCCTCCATTTTGTATATGCTTTTTTTCATTTTTATTGCCCAGATGTAGTACTTTGCATTTTTCCCTGTTAAAAACCATTCTGTTAGATGCTGCCCACTGTCCATACACACTCCTGACAACACCTGCGCATGCTCCTAATGTTATTCTGGAGATCCCCTTTCAGACCTGGGTCATCTGTGAGCTCCTGAACAGTCTGTGATGCTTCTAGGTATCATCTGCATAATATCTCAGATGATGTTGGTTGAAATCAGGGCTTGGGAAAATTAAGTCCAGTCAATGCTGACAATGCCTTTATCACCTTTATCATCTAGGAACTGCCTGCACACTATGACCACATGATGCCTAGCATTGTCCTACATCGGGACAAGCTCAGTTCACCAGTCTAAGGTCCGGCAATGGCTCTGAGTATTTCATCTGGGCATCTAACTGAAGAATAAGTCAGAAACAATATGGAGATAGTAATTGTTTCTGGCCACCATTCACAACACCTTTCCCTTTTCGAAGATTTTCTTGCTTTTGCCTTTCATGTGTATTAGTTGTCATTATCATTTGCATCAAACAAGGTGAAATTGATTCACAATCGCTTCTATTTCCTACCTGATCAGATTGATACCCCTAAAGTTTAATTGACTTGGGGGTTTTGTTGTGATATGTTTCCTTCACTTTTTGTCCTTTGTATATACTGTATACAGTTCAGATCAGCTAATATTTTAGCTGATAAACAGGAAACAAGCGAGTATTTATATTTAGCACTGAACTACCAAGTTTTTCTTTGCTTCTGTGAAAAATAATGTAGTCATTCACAATGTACAACAGGATTTTGGTGACCCATATTCAGTCTATTGAGGCTGGCAAAGAAGATGACTTCAGAAAGAGAAGTTGAAGCAGGAGTGCATTCTGAGCCACTCTGCTTTTTCCCATCCTCTCGAGACCCACACGTTTTCTGATTGATAAATCATCAGGGGCTGAGAAAAGGAATGGGAAGTACAAGGACTCATCTATCCTGGGAATAAACAGATTTTAACTGAACATTCGCATTGTCAAAAGCCAATACCAACATTATTTCACAATAAAGAAATGTTTATTTTAGATATCTGTGACATCTGAAAGTGAAGAAGGTGCCCACTTCTCAGTGACCTTGAGTTCTCAAGGATATTTCATTGGAAAATATAGTTCTAACAAGTTATAAGTTTTGCAAGTTTTCTTCTAAGTTACACATTCTGTCATTTCAGTTATTCTTTTGCTACAGGAATAAAAGTGTATAATAATTAGATGTAGGAAAGATGTGTATCTTCATACCGTGTTAGCCAGTAGATAGAAAAATATTTAGACTTGAGAGTCCTCAGTGGTTGATACCTTTTAATGGCTAACTGAAAAGATGGTAACAAATTGCAAGCTTTCGAGACTACTCCGGTCTCTTCATCAGGCAAAGACTAAAACAAAAACTGAAGAATCACATATATATATATACACAAGAGGACACAGGAATAGTGCAATAGGTAAGACAAGTGACGTGAAGCAGAACTGTCATTATGGCAGAGGAATGAACATAAATATTGGAACAGATCATAGATAAGGAGAGAGTTTTATTACCCTCTGATTGGGGTCTGGTGTTGTGTTTTGATGCCCCTAGAAGGTCAGAGACGCAGATTCCTTAATTGATATAGAATGACATGAATCCATGTGACACGTTCATTCCAGCACTAAGAGTGTCAAAGGTCATCATAAGTTTGTATTCCCAAACCTTTCTATCTTTCTCAGATTTGAAGTTAGATTTTAATACCAGTAATTCCATATCCATTATGCTATGACCGGGCATGCAAAAGTGTTTTGCCACAGGTAAATCCATTCTTTTTTCTCTTATCGTGTGGCGATGAGAATTCATCCTTGTTCTCAGTTTTTGCCCGGTCTCCCCCACATACAGACCCCAGTTGGACATTTAGTACATATAATTAGGTACACCACATTAGATGTGATGCAGCTGAAGTACCTGGGATCTTGTAGTCCTGATGGGAGTTGGGTATCTTTATCTTGTCCGTGGTCATTATAGATGCACATGTTTTACACTTCTTCTGTTTGCAAGGAAAGGTTCCTGCAGCTGTTGGGGAGGACAGGGAGCTTCTGATAATGATGCTTCTTAGATTTGGGGGCTGCCTAAAACATAGTAGTGGGGGGTCTGGAAATATGGATTGTAATCGGGCATCTTTTTGTAGTAAAGTTTGTAGTTTCCGTGCAGCTCCCCTTAGCATCTCCAGATTTGGATTGTAGGTGACCACTAGAGGCACCCGGTTATTTTCTTCTTTAGTTTGTAAGTAGCAGGTGATTCCTTGATATTCTGGTGGCTCTTGTAATTTGGTTTTCAATTGTTCTTGGATGGTAGCCCTGGTTCAAAAAGTCTTTCTGAGGCGACCAAGGTGTTCATCTCTATCCATGGGGTTGGAACATATACGGTTGTATTGATGGCTTGGCTGTAGACTATAGAGTTTTTTATGTGTTTGGATGGAAACTGTCCCATTTAAGGTATGTTGGACGGTCGATTGGCTTCTGATACAGGGATGTCTCTATTTCCTTGTTCTTTAGCTTAATGGTGGTGTCTAAAAAGTTAATTTCAGTGTGGAGTAGTTGAGTTGTTAAGTTGATGGTTGGATGAAATTGGTTGAACTGTTCATGAACGTCTTTAGCTGTTGTTCAGACTCCGTCCAGATGATTAAAATTGTCATCAATGTGCGGTAGTAGGCCCGAGGCCTGATGGGACATGAGGACAAAAAGTCGCTTTCAAGCTTGGCCATGAAAAGATTTGCATAGTGGAGCCATTTTACTTCCCATAGCTGTGCCAGTCTCCTGAAGATAGATCTTGTTGTCAAATTCAAAGTAATTGTGGGTGAGGATAAATTTTGTGAGTTTCACCACATAATCAGCATCATTCCCGGTGTTTCCCATGAAGACTTTGCAGGCATTTAATCCATCCTGGTGTGGGATATTAGAGTACAAAGATTCCACGTCCATGGTGGCCAGGATGGTTCTTCTGTAGGGGACCTATTGCTGCTAGTTTATTCAGTAGGTCAGTGTGTCCTGAATGTAGCTGGGTGTATCCTTTACCAGGGGTTTAAGAATGCCCTCTACCATCCAGATACCTGCTCAGTAAGGTGTCCACACATGAAATAATCGGCCTCCCTGGATTCCAGCTTTGTGGATTTTGGGAAGCATGTAAAATGTCCCTGTTCTTGGACTTTCTGGTATCAGGTCATCAGCTCTTATGGATTTGTCAGACAGCAAGATACCAACTTGCTTAGTTCCTGTATTAGTCCTGTGTAGGGTCCGACTTCCAGTTTTCTGTAGTAGCGTGTGTCCGTAGTTGTCTGTTTGCTTCCTTAATATAGTCTGATGTGTTCATCATGACTATTGCACCTCCCTTGTCAGCAGGTTTAATGTGATTTCTTTGTTGGTTTTCAGAGACTGTATGGCCTTTCTCTCCTGGGCACTGATGTTGGATGCTTGTCTCTTGTTGGTGGTATGAGGTGGATTTTATCAAATGTCTGATGAGTCTATATTTTATCAAATGGGGGTTACGTCCAGGTGGAGGTGTCCAGTCTGACCTCTTCTTGGTTGTTGGGATCCCTTTTCCTTCAGTCCGAGTGTTTTCTGGATCTTCTGTATCATTGAAGTATTCCCTCAGGCGCGTCTCCTGAAAAAAAGTTCCAATCACTGCAGAGTTCGGTTTTATCAGGGCCTTAGTAGGACAAAATGGAGTCCTCTAGAAAGACGGCAAGCCCACTTTTTGGGTTTGTAATCTGAGGATTGTGACCAGTTAGGCTTTTTGTTCTGGAATGGGTGGTTGTCAGGTTGTCGGTTTTGTTTTGTATCGTTTGTTTTAAAAGTCCGGAATGGAGGCGCAATCTGTGTTTTTTTTCCTTGTTAGAATCAAAAGGTCCGTAGTTGTTATAGTATTTTGTAATTTTGCTTTGCTTTCTGTAAGTGTTTTCCTCAAGTTTTTAAATTGCCCTGGACTTTATCTTATGCTGAGCAGACATGTTAAAAAGATGGTCCTTGTCTTTCAAGTCCTGTGAAAAGGTTTTGTGATAATGGGTATTTGTAGGTGTGAAAATTGGGTTTGTTTCCGGTCCCCTTTGGGAATTAGTTCTCCCTTTTTTCATTTAGATAAAAAAAAAGTCGCTGTCCATTTTGCGGTTTCTTCAAAGGGGTTTTAGTTCCATAAAGATGGGAATTCTGGTTCCCCATTTTGATTAGAAAGTGTGATCTTCGTCCGTTTTTTTGCCAGTATAAAAAAAATATTTAAATTGAGAGTCCTCGTGGTTTTAACCTTTTAAGGCTAATTAAAAGATGGTAACAAATTGCAAGTTTCGAGACTACTCCGGTCTCTTCATCAGGCAAAGACTAAAAAAAAACTGAAGAATCCCATATATATTTTACCAAAAGGGGAACAGGAATATGCAATAGGTAAGACAAGTGGTGAAGCAGAACTGTCTTAGGCAGGGAATGAACATAAATATTGGAACAGTCATAGATAAGGAGAGGTTTTATTACCCTCTGATTGGGGTCGGGTTGTGTTTTGAGGCCCCTGAAGTCAAGACGCAGATTTCCTTAATTGAATAGAATGACTGAATCCTGGAACTTCATTCCGCACTAAGAGTGTCAAAGGCATTAATTTGTTTCCCAAACTTTCTTCTTTCTCGATTTGAAGTTAGATTTTAAAAAACCATAATTCCTATCCAATTTTGCTTGACGGGATGCAAAAGTGTTTTGCCACAAGATCATCCAGGAGACTGGCACAGCTTGGGAAGTAAAATGGCTCCAAGTAGAAATCTTTTCAGGCCAAGCTTGAAAGCGACTTTTTGTCCTCAGTCCCTCAGGCTCGGGGGCCCCTCCGCTACATTGTGACATTTTATCTCTGGACGGATTGAAAACAGTAAAGACGTTCATGAAATTTCAACCAATTTATCCAACCATCAACTTAACATAACTACTCCACACTGAAATTTAACTTTTAGACACCACCTTAAGCTAAGACAAGGAAAAAGAGACATCCCTGTATCAAAGCCAATGACCGTCAACATACCTTTTAAAAGGGCAGTTTCCATCCAAAACACATAAAAAACTCTATAGTTACAGCCAAGCCATCAGATTCAACGTATATGTTCCAACCCCATGGATGAGAAACACCTTGGTCGCCCAGAAAGATTTTTTGAACCAGGGACCATCCAAGAACAATGA
>JARQOD010000005.1:506624466-506682751 GCA_033576555.1 Oophaga sylvatica
GGCAGGAGACTTCTGACCTGTCTGATGGACTGGACAAATTAACTGACCCAATCCTACAAATTATTCAACCCTTGCCAAGAAGGATGTAACAAGAAATGCTAGGTAGGTACATATATAACAAATCTAAATGTGTCAGCAGACTGCAGTATAGGTGTGATGTGTATGGTACCTTCATCTATTGAGGCCTGCGGATACAAAGAGAGGTTATACATTAGAGAGAGGACAATCCCAAACCCTTGTCATGGAGGGATGGCTTTTATGCTTTTTTGCTGAAATTAGTGTCAACTAAATACCTTATGTTATTTACATGTACTATTACTATTTACTTACTGCAGGGTATTTGCACAGGTTGTTTTATCCTAGGTTATGTTTGCTAATGGCCATAGTGTGAATGTGCACCTACAGTACAGACCAAAAGTTTGGACACACCTTCTCATTCAAAGATTTCTCTGTATTTTCATGACTATGAAAATTGTAGAATCACACTGAAGGCATCAAAACTATGAATTAACACATGTGGAATTATACATTACACTTTACAAAAAAGTGTGAAACAACTGAAAATATGTCTTATATTCTAGGTTCTTTAAAGTAGCCACCTTTTGCTTTGATTACTGCTTTGCACGCAGAAAAGGTGAACGAATGGACTCTACATGCCTAGTTCCCACCGTGAAGCATCGAGGAGGTGGAGTGATGGTGTGTGGGTGCTTTGCTGGTGACACTGTTGAGGATTATTCAAAATTGAAGCGGTGAGCAGTGCAGCTCACCCCAAACCATCTCGATTGGGTTCTGGTCTGGTGACTGTGGAGGCCAGGTCATCTGGCATAGCACCCCAACACTCTCCTTCTTGGTCAAATAGCCCTTACACAGTCTGGAGGTGTGTTTGGGGTCATTGTCCTGTTGAAAAATAAATGATGGTTCAACTAAACGCAAACCGGATGGAATAGCATGCCGCTGCAAGATGCTGTGGTAGCCATGCTGGTTCACTATGCCTTCAATTTTGAATAAATCCCCAACAGTGTCACCAGCAAAGCACCCCCACACCATCACACCACCTCCTCCATGCTTCACGGTGGGAACCAGGCATGTAGAGTCCATCCGTTCACCTTTTCTGCGTGCAAAGCAGTAATCAAAGCAAAAGGTGGCTACTGTGAAGAACCTAGAATATAAGACATATTTTTAGTTGTTTCACACTTTTTTGTAAAGTGTAATGTATAATTCCACATGTGTTAATTCATAGTTTTGATGCCTTCAGTGTGATTCTACAATTTTCATCGTCATGAAAATACAGAAAAATCGTTGAATGAGGAGTTGTGTCTAAACTTTTGGTCTGTACTGTACATATTGCTCATATCAATGTGTTCCAGCGCATTTCTTTGGTTTTGCTATGGTGTGTATGGTTGTGAAATTGGACTAGTAAAACAGGGGTGCAAAAACAGACATGCACAGTTACATGGCAACAGTTTTTAATTTTTTTAGCAAAATTCAATCCCCTTTCCAAAAATTTCAAAATAAAAATTCCTAAGTATGTATATGTCCAAACAGTTATTATATACTGCAAGATAGCATCGTATTGGCGTGGCATGTACGGATATAAAATTTGACTAATAAAGCAGAAGTGCCAAAAAAAATATATGTTTCCAACAGGGACACTTTTATGTGAGGTAGAGGTGTGGTTTTATGAGGTTAATTATTACATATTTCATGTCCACTGAATAATAACCTATCCAGTTCCAATGACAGGTTGCTGATCTGAATTCTACTTTTTTCTTCTTCCTGTAATTTTCATTGAAATAAATGCAGGGCAGGAGTTAATGAGAATTGTACAATCTTTAACTCTTTAGTTGATCTGGCAATGCCCTTTATTAAAATGAGAGATCTGCCAATCACTTAACCAGGGGGTGATGTTGTGCGTTCAGCGTCTTTTTCTGCACTGTCAATGGGTCTAGAAAATTGGGTCATCAAAATAACTCTAAATCTTGATTCTACAGCTCCCATATCATGGAGTTTTTGGTCTCAATCCCTTAAACACTAAACTGCCAGTATGATAGAGCTGCGCATAACAAACATATCAATATAACAGAAGCATACGATGTCAACATTGCATTGCTCTATCGTGAAAGCATAATGCCATACAATGTAAATGTTTTAGTGAAATAAAGGAGAAAGTTCCAGTATGGTGATAATATGTTACAGTGCAAATATAATGTGGCTATACAGTGCCAAAACAATGCAGTAGCACCATTCATCTAAAAAAATATTAAGTGAATGCTAAGTTAGTTGCATCATGTAACAATACGACATGAGTTTATTAGCGTCATTAGTGCCAAGATAACAGTACCTCCAGCTTTAATAAAATATTTTCACATAGTCCCATGTGAGCATATTTATTTTCTTCTAGTCAGGGAGCTACCTGCAGCAACCTGTTATTAACTTCTGCATGTACTTTCCTGTCTTGTGTGCTATCAGAGAGATTGATGCAGAAACAAGAGAACATGGTGATTGTCCTATGTGATAATTACAGGATTCTCTTATCTCTTCCTGGCTGGAATTGTCTTTGCATGCTCCTGTTCTATCTGACATCCTGGTGCATTTTTTCCTCACCTTCTCAGTCAATATGTCACCAGTAGTGTTGATCAAGCACTGAAATGCTCGAGTGCTCAGTACTCAAATCGAGCACGCCAACGCTTGGACGTGCTTAACTCTAGCAGCGAGCAAAATGGAAGTGAATGGCAAACTCAAGCATTTTTCTGGAGTCTTCTACCTCTCTCTCCCTCTCCCCAGCTCAGATAATTCAAATGGATTTCTTATGGGTACCCGAGCACTCGAATACCACGCGATACTCGGCACTGCTCAATGATCGAGCACCTCACCAGTCACCAGTGATTGGTAAACCCCTGTATAGTATGTAGAGCTTCTCATGCCTAAATAACGGAAAAAGTCAAAACAAATAAAATATCATTGCTGCTTCATATTCAACAGACAGCGTAATATTTTGGGGAATTTGTCATGCAAAATGTCTACCTCACAAATCAGCTCATCATGTGCCGCACAATTGCCTTAGTTACCTTCATTATGTTATAATATAGATTTTTCACTGCGTAGCTTTTGTGGTTGGTTCATATATGTAATTAGTGTACTGTTCTCACTTTCCATTCATTGTTCAATATATCAATGTTGAATTTTCAGTAATTTATCCAGAATTGAACATTATTATAAAGTGCAGAAAGTGGAAACATAGGACGCAGCAAAGACTATAGCTATGACATGCTGCTATTGGTAGAAAACCTCCCTAATGAAAGTGATTAGTGTTGATCGAGCACTGAAATGCTTGAGTGCTCGGTACTTAAATCAAACACGTTGGAAACTTGGACGTGATCTACTCGAGTAGCGAGCATAATGGAAGTGAATGGCAAACTTGAGCATTTTTTCCGAGGACGAACATTCTCTCTCTCTCTCCCCGGCTCAGAGATAATTTAGTTCAGCATACCATGAGCACTCGAGCACCATGCGATACTCAGCGATGCTTGATACTCAATCGAGCCCCCTGATATATCGAGCAGTGCCGAGCACGCACACCCATCACTAAAACTGATCTAAAAAATAAGTGTACTTCTGCATTACAGTGATTAGATAACAGCCTGATGAAGACCTCGAGTCGAGGTAGAAACACGTTGTTCTTGTGTCAATAAAGTCCAGGTGCTAATTTATATTGCTCGTCTGGTGAATTGAGATTCCTAGATTCCTATGCCATTAAGTTCAGCTTAACTGAGACGCTCATTTGTGCTGTCCAGTGTTTCCTCTATGAGCCTCTACAGTTTTTCCATTTTTTTTCATACTAATTTTTCTGTGATGCAGTGCAAAGTAACCTACAAAGCAAGTATTTAAGTGCACACAAGTTTTTTTTCAACTTCTCTACAGACGCACATTTGTTTAGTGGTTTCACATCCTAAAAGAGATACAGCATAATGGTTACACATCCAAGAGGTACAGAGAATAGTGAGTACACATTTGAGGAGGTACATAGCATAATGGTTTCACATCCGAAGAGTAGAGTTGAGCGATACTTTCCGATATCCAAAAGTATCGGAATCGGAATGGTATCGCCGATACCATTAAAATATCGGCGATACCCGATACCAATACCGGAAGTCCCATGTAAGTCTATGGGAACAAAATATCGTAACTAAAAAAACCCATTCTTTCCTTGTAAACACTAAATATACACACATAGAATACATATATATATATATATATATACATGTCATTGTGACATATATATATACATATATGTATAGTTTATACACTTCTACATAGTAAAATATCCTCTGATTCAATTGCCGGGTAAAGCCGGTTTCTGTGAAAAGACAGAAGCACCCGACATGAAATGACACTTGGTGTACATAGGGTTAACCATGTCTTTTCATGTCCTTTGCTATCTGATTTGCACAAACAATTAAATCAGACTATGTGTACAAAATTTCACACCTGTAGGGGTTAATTAAAGGTGTAAATTCGTTGTAAAAAAAACGGACTTTTTTGCTACGAATTTACACCTTTAATTAACCCCTACAGGTGTGAAATTTTGCACACATAGACTGATTTAATTGTTTGTGCAAATCAGATAGCAAAGGACATGGTTAACCCTATGTACACCAAGTGTCATTTCATGTCGGGTTCTGCATTTTCACAAAAGCCGGCAATTGAATTAGCGGCTATTATACTATGTAGAAGTGTATGAACTATAAATATAATATATATGTGTCACAAACTCAATGACATGTATATATATATATATGAGGTGTAAAATTGCTGAAAAAAAATGCGTGGGCTCCCGCCCTATTTTCGCAACCAGACAGACAAAGCCAGTGAGTGGGGGCAGATAATAATAGCCCAGAGAGGGACCATTATTTTTGCCCCCCCCGGCTACTAACATCTGCCCCCAGACACCCCAGAAAGGGCAAATCTCTAATTAGATTTGCCCTTTCTGGCACTTTGCCCGTCTATTCCCATTGCCCTGTAGCGGTGGCGAATGGGTTAATAAGGGGTTAAAATGACCTTGCAATTGAAAGGTCACTTTAAGCCAGGTTAATAATTGAGAGCTGTCAATTAGACAACTATCAATTATTAATCCTATTGTATGAAAGAAAAATCAAACACACACACTTTAATAAAAAAGAAGTTTAATGAAATAATCACACAGTTTTTGACCATATTTTATTTACCTGCTAAAACCATTTCCTGTAATAAAATAAAATAATAAAGCAAAATTATTCTTACCAATCCGATGCACAGTCAGGTCCCACGGTGTAATCCTTCAGAAAGGGTTAATGTTTACTGCAGGGACCGCAGCTAATGCTGCAGCCTCACAGTAAACCCCCAAATGAATGAGTTCCTCTCCTGGCTGACAGGAGAGGAAGTGGAAAGCTTAATTGATTGCTTTCCACTTTCACTTCAGGTCAGCCAGGGACACCATCAGTGACGTCAGAGGGAACTGATTAACAAAAATAGGGGTTCCCTTCGAAAAAAAAATGGCGTGGGGTCCCCCCTATTTTTGTTAACCAGCCAGATAAAGCAGACCGCTGGGGCCCTGGTTTTTCAGGCTGGTAAGGATCCAATATCCATGGACCTTGCAAGCCTGATAATACCAGGCCACAGCAGTCTGCTTAGCTTGGCTGGTTAACAAAAATAGGGGATCCCCTCAAAAAAAAAACGGCGTGGGGATCCCCCCTATTTTTGTTAACCAGCCAAGTAAAATGCAGACTACTGCGGCCTGGTATTAAAAGACTGTCAAGGCCCATGGATTTTGGCCCTCAACAGCCTGATAATACCAGGCTACAGCAGCCCCACATTTGGCGCATCAAAAGATGTGTCAATTGTGGCACTTTACCCGGCTCTTCCCACTTGCCCTGTAGCGGTGGCAAGCGGGGTAATAAGGGGTTATTGTCACCGTTGATTGCACGGTGACAATAAGCCCGGTTAATAATGGAGAGGTGTCAATAAGACACCGATCCATTATTAATCCCAAAGTTTTTAAATGTTTAAAAAAAAGACACAGCAAGAAAAAAGTATTTTAATGAAATAAAAGAGACAACACAGTTTTCATTTTTTTTATTACTCTCTCATTCCTGCGACACCATCGATCTCCTGTAAAAAAATAAAAAAAACAAACCAACAGTATACCACCTGTCCGACGCAGTCCATAGTAACGATTGTCCCACGACGATCCAGCTCTGCTACATCGGAATGACAGGCAGAGCCTGACATCCCGGCGCAGCACAGCTGCTTACCAGCTTCCCCGGCGGTGACGTCATCGGACTGCTTTACGGCCGAGATTACCCAGCAGTCACTGCAGTTATCGCGAGATACTGCATGTGACCGCCGGGGAGAAGAGGATGGCGGCCATTAAGCAGCCCGAAATGTGACCGCCAGAGATCTTCTGCCGGGTAAGTGCCGCTGACTCCTGACAGACCCGACCGACGGACACTGACAGTGACAGTGACATTCCGATTCCGGTATCCGATATGACGAAAATATCGGAACTCGGAATCGGAATTCCGATACAGCCAATATCGGCCGATACCCGATACTTGCGGTATCGGAATGCTCAACCCTACCGAAGAGGCAAACAGCATAATGGTTACACATCCAAAGAGTCATAAAGCCTAATAGCTAATGAGTACACATTTGAGGAGGTACATAGCAAAATAGCTACACATCAAAGAGGTACACATCATAATGGTTACACATCCAAGGAGGAGTACAGCATAATGGTTACACATCCGAAGAGGAGCACAGCATAATGGTTACACATCCGAAGAGGAGCACAGCATAATGGTTACACATCCAAGAGGTACAGAGCATAGTGAGTACACATTTGAGGAGGTACATAGCATAATGGTTTCACATCCGAAGAGGCAAACAGCATAATGGTTACACATCCAAAGAGTCATAAAGCCTAATAGCTAATGAGTACACATTTGAGGAGGTACATAGCAAAATATCTACACATCCAAAGAGGTACACATCATAATGGTTACACATCCAAGGAGGAGTACAGCATAATGGTTACACATCCGAAGAGGAGCACAGCATAATAGTTACACATCCGAAGAGGAGCACAGCATAATGGTTACACATCCAAAGAGTCATAAAGCCAAATAGCTACACATATTAAGAGGCACACAGCATAATGGCTACACATCTTAACAGATTTACAGTGCATTAGTTACACATCTGAAGAGATGCATAGCATTCTGGTTACACATCTGAAGATGCACACAGCACAATGGTTATGCAGCAGATGAGGCACAAAGCATAACAATTACACATCTGAAGAGGTACAAAGCATAATGGTTATACATAAAAAAATATAAATAATGGTAGAGGTACTGAAAAAGTGGCACAAATCTTGAACAGTCTTTAGATTGAGCAATATGCATAGGTGAGCTGTTAGTGATGGATTCTCCTTTAACATCCTTGTGATATGCTCAAACATTATCTCCAATTCACCAGGTTCAAATCCCAGATGTTTATCTTTTTCTTTCTATTCTCCTTTACTATCTAGTGGGGAAACTCACTTCTATAATGGGACTCACTCCTCTATTTGCCTGGACTTCTAATGCAGGGATCCTTCTGATACAACATGCTCGATTATGCACAGTGTAATCCCCACTTACTTTACACAGGAAGCTATGTTTCTGGCTCTCATAGGGATGTGCTCAGAAAGAATGGGTTATTTTACAATACTGGCTCACGCCAAACTCTCTGAAACTTCACCAATGCTATCCCCAATGTAGCCTAATGTCTAATACACCCTGCATAATGGCGTCAGATGCTGCATTCCAGCTCCATGCTACACTGGGTCCCTCTTCACTAGTGAGCCTGATCAGCAGTCTCCCATAATATGGTGTTTTGCCATTTCTAGGTACCAAGTGCTCACTGCCTGGAAACCACTATGATTGCCACTGCCAAGGGGAGCACACCACCCACAGAGGACAGCTAAACATTATTTCAACATATATGATAAAATACATAAACATTTTAAAAGAACAAGGTAAGGATATATTAATCATGTTCATGTTTACTTTGCAATGATCAAGGCAAGATTTGGTTTCCACAAATTACAAAGCTATGCAAAAATAGAAAAAAAAGAATTGTGAAGGGGTGAAATCCATTAAATGCATTGATCCTGTATGCTTATGCACTGTTGTCAACTAGCTACATTTCTGCACATTTTATGGGGATTCCCTATTGAGTGTATATTGCACAGTTTGTCCATCTCTCCTTGGATGAGAATCCCATGTGGCATTTTCCGCTTCTGTGTTCCTTTCCTACAATTACCTTACCGTGAGGCCATAACATTCACTTCCTGATGTACTATGTCGTTAAAAAAAAACAATGTTTGATATCTAATGGATACCATCACTTCTCATCTGTCATTGTGCACACTTTAAAGAACGAAGCTGTTATTACTTACATGGAACTGAAAAGTAACCACAGGCGTCAGGTGGAAAGACTTCCTTTTACCCTTCATCTGTCATTTGGAGTCATGATTAAGGCACTATCCTGATCAGAATGTGTGGTTACTCTCAGAAAAAAAACCTTCTCAGACATATTGATTGTGATGGCAGAGTCTATAAGTAAAGTGTAGAGAAAATACAAGATTCAACAACCTTCAAAATTATGTATGAAAAATCATAGCAAACCAAAATTAGCCTCTTTCAAGAAAATCAGAGGTAAAAAGAAAGATACACATTTTTAAGAGCATAAAAACACAAACTAACACTAGTGATTGATGTCCATGTACAGTGCAGACCAAAAGTTTGGACACACCTTCTCATTCAAAGATTTTTCTGTATTTTCATGACTATGAAAATTGTTTATTCACACTGAAGGCATCAAAACTATGAATTAACACATGTGGAATTATACATTACACTTTACAAAAAAGTGTGAAACAACTGAAAATATGTCTTATATTCTAGGTTCTTCAAAGTAGCCACCTTTTGCTTTGATGACTGCTTTACACATTCTTTGCATTCTCTTGATGAGCTTCAAGAGGGAGTCACCGGAAATGGTCTTCCAACAGTCTTGAAGAAGTTCCCAAAGATGCTTAGCACTTGTTGGCCCTTTTGCCTTCACTCTGCGGTCCAGCTCACCCCAAACCATCTCGATTGGGTTCAGATCTGATGACTGTGGAGGCCAGGTCATCTGACGTAGCACCCCATCACTCTCCTTCTTGGTCAAATAGCCCTTACACAGCCTGGAGGTGTATTTGGGGTCATTGTCCTGTTGAAAAATAAATGATGGTCCAACTAAACGCAAACCGGATGGAATAGCATGCCGCTGCAAGATGCTGTGGTAGCCATGCTGGTTCAGTATGCCTTCAATTTTGAATAAATCCTCAACAGTGTCACCAGCAAAGCACCCCCACACCATCACACCTCCATGCATCACGGTGGGAACCAGGCATGTAGAGTCCATCCATTCACCTTTTCTGCGTCGCTCAAAGACACAGTGGTTGGAACCAAAGATCTCAAATTTGGACTCATCAGACCAAAGCACAGTTTTCCACTGGTCTAATGTCCATTCCTTGTGTTCTTTAGCCCAAACAAGTCTCTTCTGCTTGTTGCCTGTCCTTAGCAGTGGTTTCCTAGCAGCTATTTTACCATGAAGGCCTGCTGCACAAAGTCTCCTCTTAACAGTTGTAGAGATGTGTCTGCTGCTGGAACTCTGTGTGGCATTGACCTGGTCTCTAATCTGAGCTGCTGTTAACCTGCGATTTCTGAGGCTGGTGACTCGGATAAACTTATCCTCAGAAGCAGAGGTGACTCTTGGTCTTCCTTTCCTGGGGCGGTCCTCATGTGAGCCAGTTTCTTTATAGCGCTTGATGGTTTTTGCAACTGCACTTGGGGACACTTTCAAAGTTTTCCCAGTTTTTCGGACTGACTGACCTTCATTTCTGGCAGGCACGGCACTGACTAAGGAACATGCCTCTGACTGCGTAGTCCCCATAGACCTAGCTAGAGGGTCAGATAACGGTGCCAGAATCCCCCCTCCCTCTATTCCCCCCCAGGTGAGGCTACGCTGGGACCCCCGACTGACCAATAGGGAAAAGAGGAGGGGGCGGTCAGCCACACCTACGGGGTTTAAATCCAGGTACCAGGGGTCAGCGCTTCCTCTTTCTCCTCGCCTGATCCTGGTAGCTGTTGTCCACCCTCCCTCCCTTATGTATATATGTTGTCTTTTGGTTTTGCCTATACAATCATATACCCCTTTAAAAAAAAAAAAAAAAAAAAAAACCTTTTCCTCTGTTATTCGTCTTGTTTTAAGTCACAGCGGTAATGCCGGGAGGGGCAAGGGGGCGTAACCCTCGTTGGCCGGCTCGCATGTCTATCACAAACTGGGCCTGCAGCGACCGAGCCGGTTGCAGAACTTAACTTGCCCCTCCCCGTGTAGTGTAATTTAATTAATAAACTGTGACCGACCTGTTCAACCCATCCCTGACTTGTCTTTGTTTTATTGGGGGGTCTAGCGGGAGGGGGGGAATGCACCAACTACACCAAAACGGGTCTATGCAGTCTTAAAGTAATGATGGCCACTCATTTTTCTTTATTTAGCTGCTTTTTTTTGCCATAATACACATTCTAACAGTCAGTAGGACTATAAGCTGTGTATCCACCACACTTCTGCACAACACAACTGATGGTCCCAACCCCATTTATAAGTCAAGAAATCACACTTATTAAACCTGACAGGGCACACCTGTGAAGTTAAAACCATTTCCGGTGACTACCTCTTGAAGCTCATCAAGAGAATGCCAAGAGTGTGCAAAGCAGTAATCAAACCAAAAGGTGGCTACTTTGAAGAACCTAGTATATAAGACACTAGATGGTGGCCCGATTCTAATGCATCGGGTATTCTAGAATACTGATTTGGGCGCCACATTTAAATAGCGTCTGCGACAAATCAGCACAGCGGTGATTGAATGTGTCTGCAAGATCGTTGATTGGTCGTGGGCGCTATTTAAATGTGGCACCCAAATCGGTGATAGGTCGAGGTCTTCGGGCGCGACCAATCACTGATC
The DNA here is from genome assembly GCA_033576555.1 of Oophaga sylvatica. NCBI lineage: Eukaryota > Metazoa > Chordata > Amphibia > Anura > Dendrobatidae > Oophaga > Oophaga sylvatica. Next base: position 506,635,556 of record JARQOD010000005.1, read on the forward strand.
TTGCTGCCAAAGTTAAACACCGCTGTGCTGATTGGTCGCGGACGCTGCCCGCGACCAATTACCGATTTGGGCGCCACATTTAAATAGCGCCCGCGACCAATCAATGATCTTGCAGACACATTCAATCACCGCTGTGCAGATTTGTCGCGGACGCTATTTAAATGTGGCGCCCAAATCGGTGATTGGTCGCGGGCAGCGTCCGCGACCAATCAACACAGCGGTGTTTAAGTTTAGTGGCAAGATCGTTGTTGGTCGCGGTGAAAGACCGCGACCAATCATAGAATTGTATTGTGAGGACCGGAGAGCGCCGCTGCCTATGCGGCTACTTCCGCTGCGAGAACCCGGGACATGAGCGGGCGCTCGCAGCAGAAGTATCCCGACCCGCAGCACCGCTCCCAGTCCTCTCTTGACATCCTAGCCGCATGGATGTCAGCGCCGCTGCCTGTGTGGGTACTTCCACTGCGAGAACCAGGGACATGAGCTGGCGCTCGCAGCAGAAGTATCCCGGTCCTCCCTTCCGCATGGAGGTCAGCGGCGCCGTCGGTCGAGGTCCTTCTGCTACTAGCGGCCGGGAGATGAGCACCTCGCGCCGGTCATCTCCCCGCTGCCTCGCCGCTGACCTCCGTCCCGCAGTTGAGCCGCTAACGGCCGCCATTTTTTTTGTGAAATCCCACGGCGCTGATTGGTCGCTGCCGGACCAATGAGAGACGCGGGATTTCCTGGACAGACAGACAGACAGACAGACGGGATAAGACAATTATATAGTAGATATTTTCAGTTGTTTCACACTTGTGTTAATTCATAGTTTTGATGCCTTCAGTGTGAATGTACAATTTTCATAGTCATGAAAATACAGAAAAATCTTTGAATGTGTAGGTGTATCCAAACTATTGGTCTGTACTGTATATATTCAGAAATTTTTAGAAAAACTGTTTATAGCAGAGATTTTCTAGCCAACTATAGACTGTGATAATCTATCATGTCACAACACAGAGCACACACGCAGAATGTCCTTGATGTACAGTATGTTAAGAGGCGTGTTGCGTGTTGCGACACAACTCACCTCATTGATGTGTATTATACCCCATGTGAAGATGTGGGGGCTAGTGAATGGATAATCAGGTGTTCGGCACCGCAGCTGCATGTGTCATGGCTGTGTGACAGTCACAACACATGCATGGAGAGCCTGTGTGTTGTGACTGTCACACAGCAGCGACACATGCAGCTGCGACGCCGAACAGCTGATTATTGGGAGCGCTCCAGGTATCCGGGTTCCCGATGCAGCTTCTTCAGTAAGCACTATAGCTTGCCAAATAAGGCGGGCGATGACGATCTTCGCTCATCTCTAGTCAACAGGAAGGAATAGCACAACTGTCAGAGTTATTCTAGAAACAAACAATTCTGGAACCTGACCTAAACCTCATTAGCAGTTTGTTGAGTTTATGAAAATATGTTCACGTTAAAAAAAAAAAACTAAAGTATTAACAGAATTATATATTTTGTATAAAGAAAAAACTCCCAATCAACATCATTATGGTTTATGCATATTTATGCAACAAATACCCATATAATAAATTAAATAGCAACTCAGTCAATTATTGTGTATAAAGAGAACGAGTCCATGCTATATCATTAAAAATCCTTTACATTTTATTAGGAAAAATGTTAAAAACAAAATTATGCACTTACAAATACATATAGAAAACTGAGCAAAAAAGTAACAAAAGGTGAGACCAGTGATTCTAGAACCAAAGTAAGTAAAGCAAGGAGTGCTATATATATAAATAGCTCTTGGGGTAATGTCCGCAAAATAATCAGAATATTGTAGCCGTCTCATTAGTAATCAAGGTGCCTGTTCCCATAATAGTAATACGTATATCATTTAAGTGTGGCATTCAAGGTGGACTGCAGTGGTGTATAATATTGATATAAGTATAAATTCAATTACTACTGCATAGCCACATCAACGTCCGCACTGAGAGAGATGGAACAATGTCATCAAATACAGCGGTCATTACCCATAGATATAACAAGGCTAGCACTCCTGTGCGCTACCCTTGACTCAGGGGAAGCTACCGTCTAGCAAAATGTGCGTCAGGGATAGCGCACAGGAGTGCTAGCCTAGTCACATGGATAATGACTGCTTTATTTGATTTATACATGTATGTGTCTGCCAACCTTCACTAGAGTGTTGATTGTTGTTATTACATGCTTGTATGAACCTAAATCAAGAAAAGTCCTTTGTATGATTCAGTATGAAAACGCAAGCATATTGGGGACCTATAGTCCTGTAGACTGCTAAGGTGTTCTTAATACAGCTCTTATTCAGCATGTATGCAGCTATAATGCAATAATTCTATAGAATACACATATATAACACACAATTATAAAGCTTCTTTGATATGACCACCGAAAATGGCATTGAAAAGTAGTAGTTTAAGGGGTTGTCTACGCAAAAGCAGATGGCCAGTTTGTATTATATATGGTGGTTGTAAAGCCTGTAACAGGAAACCTTGTCTGGATAGGGGTCTAAAGTTCTGAATGAGAAGTTCCTCTGCATATATACTGTTTATAAAGAGATAATAAAAAACATTTAAATTACTCATTGGCTCTCAATGAACGAAAGATTCAAGTGGAATTTTTTACTGACATACATTATGTCATTTGCATCAAAGGTCAATGGAAACCAAAATCATCAACCATTTGTGATTTGGATTCCAAATCATCCTGAAAACGAAAATTAAAAAATTGAAATCACAAGTGGATCCAACTTGAAAGAATTTTTTCACGGCAACTTATAATTTGACTCTATAATGTGTATGGTCCTCATATAGAATCATAGAATCATAGAATGGTAGAGTTGGAAGGGACCTCCTGGGCCATCTGGTCCAACCACCTGCTCAAAGCAGGATTCACTAAATCATCCCATACAGATATCGGTCCAGCCTCTGTTTGAAGACTTCTATTGAAGGAGAACTCACCACCTCTCGTGGCAGCCTGTTCCACTCACTTATCACCCTAACTGTCAAAAAGTTATTTCTAATATCTAATCTGTGTCTCCTCCCATTCAGTTTCATACCATTGCTTCTAGTCTTTCCTTGTGCAGATGAGAATAAAGATGATCCTTCTACAATGTGACAGCCCTTGAGATATTTGTACACAGCTATTAAGACTCCTGTAATGTATGTAGTACAGTTCATATAGCGTCTTGTGCTTGGGTGCGATGAAAATACACGAGACACAGGTTTGATATAGAAGGTCTTGTATTACTTCATACAAGTGGCAAAAATAGTCACACAGTTTGCAGATACAGAAGCAGGAGACACAGCAGGCCAGAGTAACTTAAGCTCAGCAATCACTCTCCACAACAGGTTCAGGATCTTCTTCTCTGTTACCGTAAGTCCATGCAAACGTGGATCTTTCAAAGAGCAGGGTTCCAGAGTCCACAAGTGTTCAGAGTTCCTCAGTAGGAATAGCTGGAGTACATAGTCCAAGGCTTCCAGGAGTCAGGTCACAGGTTCACTGCAGGCTAGATTCAGAAGCACTGATTGCTCAGCTGTGGCTGCTTAAGAAGCAAGAGGGAGAGAATCAGGGCGGGAACATGAAAGCTGAAAACTCCATATTGACTGAGGGCAAGATAGCTGCAGCAAGACAGAAAGCAAAATGGCTGACGGAAAAACTGAGTTTCAAGAACATATACAAAGAACCTTACATTACTCCCCCCCTAGGGACAACCTCCGGATGGCCTTAGACCAGGCTTGTCTGGGTACCTCTGATGAAACTGGCGGAGCAAACGAGGAGCATTAACGTTATTAACTGGTTCCCATGAGTTGTCCTCCACTGGGTAGCCTTGTCATTTAATCAAATATTGTAACTGATTTCTATATAACCTGGAATCCAGAATCCTTTCCACCACAAATTCTTCCTGACCATCGACTAGCACTGGGTCAGGGCAAGGAGAAGAACGTCCAGGAAACATATTGGGTGTTGCAGCCTTTAGTAGGGATACATGAAAGACAGGGTGGATTCTCATAGTTCTGGGCAGTTGAAGACGACAAGCAACGGCACTTATAATCTTACTGATTTTATAGGGTCCAATGTACTTATGTCCCAACTTAGATGATGGAATCCTTAACTTAAGATTTCTGGTTGACAGCCAGACCAGGTCTCCTACCTTGAAAGCTGGTGCAGGTTTACGAAATTTATCTGCTGCTTTCTTGTACCTTTCCTGAGCCGATTCCAGATTCTCTTTTAGAAGATCCATATTCTTCTGTAAAGACGTGATTCTTTCCGCCACTGCTGGTAAAGGCGTTTCTATGGGAAATCGTGGTAGAATGTTAGGATGATAACCTAGATTGGAGTAAAAAGGAGACTGCTTAGTGGAGGCACTCTGAGAGTTGTTATAAGAGAACTCAGCTAATGGAAGTAGATCCACCCAATCATCCTGTAGGTGGCAGATAAAGCAGCGAAGATACTGCTCCAGGGTTTGATTGGTTCGTTCAGTCTGTCCATTAGTCTGGGGATGAAAAGCAGAAGAAAGGTTTACTTTAATGTCCAATGCTGCACAGAAATTTTGCCAAAATCTAGAAGTGAATTGCACCCCTCGATCCGAAATAACCTCATCCGGTACTCCATGTAAGCGAAACACATCTTTAATCATCAAATCTGATGTCTGTTTTGCAGTGGGTAAGCCGACACAAGGGATAAAATGAGCTGCTTTTGTTAGACGGTCAACCACCACTAGAATGGTGTTCTTCCCTTGAGAGGTTGGTAACTCCACAATGAAGTCCATAGAAATGGATCCCCACGGGCGGGACAGGGTGGGAAGAGGTTGCAACAGACCAGTTGGTGAGGAGCGAGGTGTTTAGCATCTTGCCCAGACTTCACATGAAGTGACATAGTTTAAAACATCCTTCCTGCAAGTGGGCCACCAAAAGAAACGAGAAAGAAATTCCTGTGTTTTTAGAATTCCTCTATGCCCAGCTATCTTGGAATCGTGAATAAGTTGCAATACTCTCAATCTGACTGTTTCAGGAATATACAGACGTTGTCCCAGAATCCACACACCATTCTTAAAGACAAGACTTACGTCCCTTGGGGGTTGTGCCAACAAGGAATCCGCATGGTATGCTTCCTTGATGTCCTTAAGTAGGTCTTGATTATGAATCACTCCCAGGAATCTAGAGTCAGGAAGAATAGTCTTAGGAGGAGCAAGTGGACGGGTCTCTGCTGAATGAATCCTAGAGAGTGCATCAGCCTTTCCATTGCGTGATCCTGGTCTATAAGAAATAACACAATTAAATTGGTTTAAGAAAAGATTCCAGCGAGCCTGGCGAGGAGTCAGGCATTTAGCCGACCTGATAAATTCAAGGTTGCGATGGTCTGTCAGGACGACTATTTGTTGTTCAGCACCCTGAAGAAGGTGTCTCCATTCTTTGAAGGCGGCAATAATGGCCAACAACTCTCTATTGCCCACATCGTAGTTCCTCTCAGCCGAAGACAACTGCTGGGAAAAGAAGGCACAGGGATGCAAGACATTCTTCTCACCTGTTCTTTGAGAGAGTATAGCTACAACGGCACAATCTGAAGCATCCACCTCTATTATGAAGGCAAGTTCGGGGTTGGGATGTACCAAGATAGGTGCAGTGGTAAATTTATCTTTCAGACGGGAAAATGCTTCCTGGGCTTGGGGAGTCCAGGAGAACCTAGACTCTTTCCGGGTAAGTTGGGTGATAGGTGACACTACCTCAGAGAAATTCCTAATGAAACGTCTATAGAAGTTGGCAAACCGATGAAGCGCTGCACCTCCTTCACATTTCTAGGACTTGGCCAATCCTTGATGGCTTGGGTCTTGCTTCCATCCATACTAATTCCTTGTGTAGACAGTACATACCCCAGAAATTGAATTTCGGTCCTATGGAATTCACACTTTTCAAGTTTGATGTAAAGATGGTTTTGTCTTAGACGTTCCAAGACCATTCTCACATGTCCATGATGTTCCTCTGTGGAATTAGAAAAAATTAGAATATCATCCAAATAAATCACCACGAATGTATCTAGGAGATCCCTGAAGATGTCATTCACCAAGTGTTGGAAAGTGGCTGGGGCGGTACTCAGACCAAAAGGCATAACTAGATATTCAAAGTGTCCATAGCGTGACCTGAATGCAGTCTTCTACTCATCCCCAGGTCTAATACGGACCAAGTTATAGGCCCCACGGAGATCCAATTTAGAGAAAATTTTGGCATGCCGCACTCTCTCCAATAACTCAGGGATTAAAGGCAATGGATAACGGTTTCTAATAGTAACCTTATTGAGTTCCCTATAGTCTACGCAGGGTCTCAGAGATCCATCTTTCTTCTTCACAAAGAAGATGGGTGCACCTGCAGGAGATGAAGAGGGGCGTATGAAGCCCTTGGCTAGATTTTCGTCTATGTAATCCTTTAAAGCCTTTAGCTCAGGCCCCGCCAGGGGGTAGATCTTACCAAAAGGTATCTCTGCTCCAGGCAATAATTCAATTGGACAATCATATGGATGGTGAGGGGGAAGCTGGTCAGCGTTCTTCTTGTCACATAGATCCACATAGTCCTGGTATACAGCTGGTAGTTCAGGGACTGACATGGTTCCTTTAGGAACAGAGCAAGCTGAAACTTCTGGACTCATCTGTTTCTCTGGAAAGTGTAATTCCTTGGTCTCCCAGTTAATGGTAGGGTTCTGAGCCTGCAGCCATGGTAGCCCTAGAATAATGGGAAAGTGGGGAGAAAAGATAAGCATAAAGGACAGTTTCTCTTGATGATCTTTACCCATAAGGACCCTTAAAGGCTCCGTTTCCTGATCCACTGGTCCAGAGGTCAGCAGGGAGCCATCCACAGTTTCCATCTGTAATGGAGTAGCCTTCTTCACTGAACGTATCCCCTGTTTCAGAGCAAAGGAGACATCCATAAAATTCCCACTTGCCCCTGAGTCGATCATAGCAGAGCTAGACACCCAGACTGAGTTAACCCAGAGTTTGATGGAAAGGAAGCATGAGAATTGTTTTTCCTACAACTCAGCTGGGACACTGCTGAGGAAACTTGAAAAATTGCAGCGTTTACACAGTCATCGTCCTCAGAAGTAACGGAGTTTAAGTCCGAGAAATCAAGATCTGTTGCTGCAGATCTCTCTGGAGCCTGAGGCTCGGACCTGACAGATCTCCTCTCGCAACACTCACAGTGAATGAGTGCTGCAGTAGTCTTACGAGAACGGCTGGGGCAGTTTATAATGAAGTGCCCTGACTTACCACAATAGAAACATAGATTTTCCTTAAAACGATGTTCCTTGCGTGCATCACTAACCCGTCTTTGTAAAGAGTCTACCTGCATGGGTTCAGGTTCAGGTTCCCGTGTGATCCTACTCAAAGGTTCCTTAGCTGGGGAGGAAGGTAGGAAAAGGTTAGTGTGATTGCTTTCGAACCATCTCTCTTGCCTGCGTTCAGTCAGGCGAGCATCAATACGGATGCAGTAGTTAATAAAGTCACCTAACGCAGTGGGAGGGTCGGCACGAGCAAGTTCATCCTTAATTAGTGGAGACAACCCTTTCGAAAAATAGATTTTTTGGCGGAACTGTCCCAGGTGGTATCAAGGGCCCATCTCCTGAAATCCAAGGCATATTCGGCTACCGAGTGCTTACCTTGGCGCAAAGTTAACATGGCTGCTTCAGCTGTTGCACCTCGATTGGGGTCATCAAACACCTGCCCCATGGCTGAAATGAAAGCATCAAGATGATCCAAACATTCATCCTCAGTCTCAATCAGAGGGTTTGCCCACATCAAAGCCTTGTTGGTAAGTAACATAATTATAGTAAGCACTTTAGATCGTTCAGTGGGAAATTGTGAAGCATGTGCAGAAAAAAACAGATTGCATTGGTTAATAAATCCCCTGAATTTTTCACGTTCACCGCCAAAACGAAAAGGGGGCAACTTGGGAATCCCAGAACTTGGGGCTACGGCAGGAGCCTGGACTCGCTCCTCTAGAACCTCAATCCTGGCTCGCAAATCCTGGGCAGTCTGTCCAAACACTTGCAAATTGTGATTAGTGAGGTCCTGTAGGTTTGTAAAACGGGTTTTTATAGTCTGTAAATCTGCAAGGATATTATCAGTCACTCTGCAAAGTTCCTTTATGCGGGCCTCCATTTTCCAGATCTTTTAAGACAGGAGTACTGGAAGGAGAGGAGAAAAGAAAAAAAAAACAATAGTGTTTACCTGTGGTAACACTGCAAAGAGAAAAAAAATTAAGGGAACTGCTCACCTGGAATGGTTGTGAGAAGTCACAACCACTATCATCACAGAAAGTTCAACCGGACATCTGATATCCACAGTTACAGCAGACACAAAAGAGGGAAGAGAAAAAAAAAATCAAAAAAACAATAGTGTTTACCGTGGTAACACTGCAGAAAAAAAAACTTAAGGGAATTGCTCACCTGGAATGGTTGTGAGAAGTCACAACCACTGTCATCACAGAAAGTACAACTGGACGTCTGATATCCACAGTTACAGCAGACACAGCCTTCCCAGACCCAGCAGACACTAACGTTTTGGCTTCTGAATCTTGTAATGTATGTAGTACAGCTCATATAGCGTCTTGTGCTTGGGTGCGATGAAAATACATGAGACACAGGTTTGATATAGAAGGTCTTGTATTACTTCATACAAGTGGCAAAAATAGTCACACAGTTTACAGATACAGAAGCAGGAGACACAGCAGGCCAGAGTAACTTAAGCTCAGCAATCACTCTCCACAACAGGTTCAGGATCTTCTTCTCTGTTACCGTAAGTCCATGCAAACGTGGATCTTTCAAAGAGCAGGGTTCCAGAGTCCACAAGTGTTCAGAGTTCCTCAGTAGGAATAGCTGGAGTACATAGTCCAAGGCTTCCAGGAGTCAGGTCACAGGTTCACTGCAGGCTAGATTCAGAAGCACTGATTGCTCAGCTGTGGCTGCTTAAGAAGCAAGAGGGAGAGAATCAGGGCGGGAACATGAAAGCTGAAAACTCCATATTGACTGAGGGCAAGATAGCTGCAGCAAGACAGAAAGCAAAATGGCTGACGGAAAAAACTGAGTTTCAAGAACATATACAAAGAACCTTACAACTCCTCTCAGTCTTCTCTTTTGCACGCTAAACTTCCCAAATCATAGAATCATAGAATGGTAGAGTTGGAAGGGACCTCCTGGGCCATCTGGTCCAACCCCTGCTCAAAGCAGGATTCTCTAAATCATCCCAGATGTCTGTCCAGCCTTTGTTTGAAGACTTCCATTGAAGGAGAACTTACCACCTCTCGTGGCAGCCTGTTCCATCCTTGATCACCCTAACTGTCAAAAAGTTTTTTCTAATATCTAATCTGTGTCTCCTCCCATTCAGTTTCATCCCATTGCTTCTAGTCTTTCCTTGTGCAAATGAGAATAAAGATGATCCTTCTACAATGTGACAGCTCTTGAGATATTTGTAGACAGCTATTAAGTCTCCTCTCAGTCTTCTTTTTTGCAAGCTAAACATTCCCAAATCCTGCAACCGTTCCTCATAGGACATGGTTTGCAGACCGGTCACCATTCTGGTGGCTCTCCTTTGAACTTGCTCCAGTTTGTTGATGTCTTTTTTAAAATGTGGTGCCCAAAACTGGACACAGTATTCCAGATGAGGTCTGACCAAAGAGGAGTAGAGGGCAATAATGACCTCACGTGATCTAGACTGTATGCTTCTGTTGATACATCCTAGAATTGTATTTGCCTTTTTTGCTGCTGCATCACACTGTTGACTCATGTTCAGTCTGTGATCAATTAGTATACCCAAGTCTTTTTCACATGTGCTGTTACTTAGCCCTATTCCTCCCATTTTGTATATGCTTTTTTCATTTTTATTGCCCAGATGTAGTACTTTGCATTTTTCCCTGTTAAAAACCATTCTGTTAGATGCTGCCCACTGTCCATACACACTCCTGACAACACCTGCGCATGCTCCTAATGTTATTCTGGAGATCCCCTTTCAGACCTGGGTCATCTGTGAGCTCCTGAACAGTCTGTGATGCTTCTAGGTATCATCTGCATAATATCTCAGATGATGTTGGTTGAAATCAGGGCTTGGGAAAATTAAGTCCAGTCAATGCTGACAATGCCTTTATCACCTTTATCATCTAGGAACTGCCTGCACACTATGACCACATGATGCCTAGCATTGTCCTACATCGGGACAAGCTCAGTTCACCAGTCTAAGGTCCGGCAATGGCTCTGAGTATTTCATCTGGGCATCTAACTGAAGAATAAGTCAGAAACAATATGGAGATAGTAATTGTTTCTGGCCACCATTCACAACACCTTTCCCTTTTCGAAGATTTTCTTGCTTTTGCCTTTCATGTGTATTAGTTGTCATTATCATTTGCATCAAACAAGGTGAAATTGATTCACAATCGCTTCTATTTCCTACCTGATCAGATTGATACCCCTAAAGTTTAATTGACTTGGGGTTATGTTGTGATATGTTTCCTTCACTTTTTGTCCTTTGTATATACTGTATACAGTTCAGATCAGCTAATATTTTAGCTGATAAACAGGAAACAAGCGAGTATTTATATTTAGCACTGAACTACCAAGTTTTTCTTTGCTTCTGTGAAAAATAATGTAGTCATTCACAATGTACAACAGGATTTTGGTGACCCATATTCAGTCTATTGAGGCTGGCAAAGAAGATGACTTCAGAAAGAGAAGTTGAAGCAGGAGTGCATTCTGAGCCACTCTGCTTTTTCCCATCCTCTCGAGACCCACACGTTTTCTGATTGATAAATCATCAGGGGCTGAGAAAAGGAATGGGAAGTACAAGGACTCATCTATCCTGGGAATAAACAGATTTTAACTGAACATTCGCATTGTCAAAAGCCAATACCAACATTATTTCACAATAAAGGAAATGTTTATTTTAGATATCTGTGACATCTGAAAGTGAAGAAGGTGCCCACTTCTCAGTGACCTTGAGTTCTCAAGGATATTTCATTGGAAAATATAGTTCTAACAAGTTATAAGTTTTGCAAGTTTTCTTCTAAGTTACACATTCTGTCATTTCAGTTATTCTTTTGCTACAGGAATAAAAGTGTATAATAATTAGATGTAGGAAAGATGTGTATCTTCATACCGTGTTAGCCAGTAGATAGAAAAATATTTAGACTTGAGAGTCCTCAGTGGTTGATACCTTTTAATGGCTAACTGAAAAGATGGTAACAAATTGCAAGCTTTCGAGACTACTCCGGTCTCTTCATCAGGCAAAGACTAAAACAAAAACTGAAGAATCACATATATATATATACACAAGAGGACACAGGAATAGTGCAATAGGTAAGACAAGTGACGTGAAGCAGAACTGTCATCATGGCAGAGGAATGAACATAAATATTGGAACAGATCATAGATAAGGAGAGAGTTTTATTACCCTCTGATTGGGGTCTGGTGTTGTGTTTTGATGCCCCTAGAAGGTCAGAGACGCAGATTCCTTAATTGATATAGAATGACATGAATCCATGTGACACGTTCATTCCAGCACTAAGAGTGTCAAAGGTCATCATAAGTTTGTATTCCCAAACCTTTCTATCTTTCTCAGATTTGAAGTTAGATTTTAATACCAGTAATTCCATATCCATTATGCTATGACCGGGCATGCAAAAGTGTTTTGCCACAGGTAAATCCATTCTTTTTTCTCTTATCGTGTGGCGATGAGAATTCATCCTTGTTCTCAGTTTTTGCCCGGTCTCCCCACATACAGACCCCAGTTGGACATTTAGTACATATAATTAGGTACACCACATTAGATGTGATGCAGCTGAAAGTACCTGGGATCTTGTAGTCCTGATGGGAGTTGGGTATCTTTATCTTGTCCGTGGTCATTATAGATGCACATGTTTTACACTTCTTCTGTTTGCAAGGAAAGGTTCCTGCAGCTGTTGGGGAGGACAGGGAGCTTCTGATAATGATGCTTCTTAGATTTGGGGGCTGCCTAAAACATAGTAGTGGGGGGTCTGGAAATATGGATTGTAATCGGGCATCTTTTTGTAGTAAAGGTTGTAGTTTCCGTGCAGCTCCCCTTAGCATCTCCAGATTTGGATTGTAGGTGACCACTAGAGGCACCCGGTTATTTTCTTCTTTAGTTTTGTAATGTAGCAGGTGATTCCTTGATATTCTGGTGGCTCTTGTAATTTGGTTTTCAATTGTTCTTGGATGGTAGCCCTGGTTCAAAAAGTCTTTCTGAGGCGACCAAGGTGTTCATCTCTATCCATGGGGTTGGAACATATACGGTTGTATCTGATGGCTTGGCTGTAGACTATAGAGTTTTTTATGTGTTTTGGATGGAAACTGTCCCATTTAAGGTATGTTGGACGGTCGATTGGCTTCTGATACAGGGATGTCTCTATTTCCTTGTTCTTTAGCTTAATGGTGGTGTCTAAAAAGTTAATTTCAGTGCTGGAGTAGTTGAGTGTTAAGTTGATGGTTGGATGAAATTGGTTGAACTGTTCATGGAACGTCTTTAGCTGTTGTTCAGACTCCGTCCAGATGATTAAAATGTCATCAATGTAGCGGTAGTAGGCCCGAGGCCTGATGGGACATGAGGACAAAAAGTCGCTTTCAAGCTTGGCCATGAAAAGATTTGCATACTGTGGAGCCATTTTACTTCCCATAGCTGTGCCAGTCTCCTGAAGATAGATCTTGTGGCAAAACACTTTTGCATGCCCGGTCATAGCATAATGGATATGGAATTACTGGTATTAAAATCTAACTTCAAATCTGAGAAAGATAGAAAGGTTTGGGAATACAAACTTATGATGACCTTTGACACTCTTAGTGCTGGAATGAACGTGTCACATGGATTCATGTCATTCTATATCAATTAAGGAATCTGCGTCTCTGACCTTCTAGGGGCATCAAAACACAACACCAGACCCCAATCAGAGGGTAATAAAACTCTCTCCTTATCTATGATCTGTTCCAATATTTATGTTCATTCCTCTGCCATAATGACAGTTCTGCTTCACGTCACTTGTCTTACCTATTGCACTATTCCTGTGTCCTCTTGTGTATATATATATATGTGATTCTTCAGTTTTTGTTTTAGTCTTTGCCTGATGAAGAGACCGGAGTAGTCTCGAAAGCTTGCAATTTGTTACCATCTTTTCAGTTAGCCATTAAAAGGTATCAACCACTGAGGACTCTCAAGTCTAAATATTTTTCTATCTACTGGCTAACACGGTACGAAGATACACATCTTTCCTATATCAAAATGGAGGATACCAGAATGTACCGCATCTTTATGGAACTAAAACCACTTCTGAAGAAACGCGCACAAATGGACAGCGACATTTTTTTCTTATCTAAATGCAAAAAGGAGAATCTAATTCCCAAAGGACTCTGGATTACAAACCCAATTCTTCACACCTACAATACCCATTATGCACAAAACCTTTGTCACAGGACTTCTGAAAGACTAAGGAACCATCTTTTACATGTCTGCTACAGCATAAGGAGTAAAGTCCAAGGGCAATTTGAAACTCTGAGGAAAACACTTACAGAAAGCACAGAGCAAAAATTACAACAATACTATAACAAACTACGGACCTTTCTGATTCATAACAAGGAAAATAAACTACACAGATTGCGCCTCCATTCCGGACTCTATACAAACAGATACAAAACAAAACCTGACAACTCTGACAACCACTCCATTCCAGACACAAAAGCATCTAACTGTGTCATCAATCTCTCAGATTACAAACCCAACAAAGTGGAGCTTGCCGTGCTTTCTAGAGGACTCTCATTTTGTCCTACTAAGGCCCTGGATAAAACCGAACTCTGCAGTGATATGGAACTTTTTTTCAGGAGACTGCGCCTGAGGGAATACTTCAATGATACAGAAGATCCAGAAAACACTCGGACTGAAGGAAAAGGGATCCCAACAACCAAGAAGAGGTCAGACTGGACACCTCCACCTGGACGTAACCCCCATTTGGATAAATATATAGACTCATTCAGACATTTGATAAAATCCACCATCATAGCCACCAACAAGAGACAAGCATCCAACATCAGTGCCCAGGAGAGAAAGGCCATACAGTCTCTGAAAACCAACAAAGAAATCATCATTAAACCTGCTGACAAGGGAGGTGCAATAGTCATGATGAACACATCAGACTATATTAAGGAAGCAAACAGACAACTTACGGACACACGCTACTACAGAAAACTGGAGTCGGACCCTACACAGGACTATTACAAGGAACTAAGCAAGTTGGTATCTTGTCTGTCTGACAAATCCATAAGAGCTGATGACCTGATACCAGAAAGTCCAAGAACAGGGACATTTTACATGCTTCCCAAAATCCACAAAGCTGGGAATCCAGGGAGGCCGATTATTTCATGTGTGGACACCCTTACTGAGCAGGTATCTGGATGGGTAGAGGGCATTCTTAAACCCCTGGTAAAGGATACACCCAGCTACATTCAGGACACAACTGACCTACTGAATAAACTAGCAGCAATAGGTCCCCTACCAGAAGGAACCATCCTGGCCACCATGGACGTGGAATCTTTGTACTCTAATATCCCACACCAGGATGGATTAAATGCCTGCAAAGTCTTCATGGGAAACACCGGGAATGATGCTGATTATGTGGTGAAACTCACAAAATTTATCCTCACCCACAATTACTTTGAATTTGACAACAAGATCTATCTTCAGGAGACTGGCACAGCTATGGGAAGTAAAATGGCTCCACAGTATGCAAATCTTTTCATGGCCAAGCTTGAAAGCGACTTTTTGTCCTCATGTCCCATCAGGCCTCGGGCCTACTACCGCTACATTGATGACATTTTAATCATCTGGACGGAGTCTGAACAACAGCTAAAGACGTTCCATGAACAGTTCAACCAATTTCATCCAACCATCAACTTAACACTCAACTACTCCAGCACTGAAATTAACTTTTTAGACACCACCATTAAGCTAAAGAACAAGGAAATAGAGACATCCCTGTATCAGAAGCCAATCGACCGTCCAACATACCTTAAATGGGACAGTTTCCATCCAAAACACATAAAAAACTCTATAGTCTACAGCCAAGCCATCAGATACAACCGTATATGTTCCAACCCCATGGATAGAGATGAACACCTTGGTCGCCTCAGAAAGACTTTTTTGAACCAGGGCAACCATCCAAGAACAATTGAAAACCAAATTACAAGAGCCACCAGAATATCAAGGAATCACCTGCTACATTACAAAACTAAAGAAGAAAATAACCGGGTGCCTCTAGTGGTCACCTACAATCCAAATCTGGAGATGCTAAGGGGAGCTGCACGGAAACTACAACCTTTACTACAAAAAGATGCCCGATTACAATCCATATTTCCAGACCCCCCACTACTATGTTTTAGGCAGCCCCCAAATCTAAGAAGCATCATTATCAGAAGCTCCCTGTCCTCCCCAACAGCTGCAGGAACCTTTCCTTGCAAACAGAAGAAGTGTAAAACATGTGCATCTATAATGACCACGGACAAGATAAAGATACCCAACTCCCATCAGGACTACAAGATCCCAGGTACTTTCAGCTGCATCACATCTAATGTGGTGTACCTAATTATATGTACTAAATGTCCAACTGGGGGTCTGTATGTGGGGGAGACCGGGCAAAAACTGAGAACAAGGATGAATTCTCATCGCCACACGATAAGAGAAAAAAGAATGGATTTACCTGTGGCAAAACACTTTTGCATGCCCGGTCATAGCATAATGGATATGGAATTACTGGTATTAAAATCTAACTTCAAATCTGAGAAAGATAGAAAGGTTTGGGAATACAAACTTATGATGACCTTTGACACTCTTAGTGCTGGAATGAACGTGTCACATGGATTCATGTCATTCTATATCAATTAAGGAATCTGCGTCTCTGACCTTCTAGGGGCATCAAAACACAACACCAGACCCCAATCAGAGGGTAATAAAACTCTCTCCTTATCTATGATCTGTTCCAATATTTATGTTCATTCCTCTGCCATAATGACAGTTCTGCTTCACGTCACTTGTCTTACCTATTGCACTATTCCTGTGTCCTCTTGTGTATATATATATATGTGATTCTTCAGTTTTTGTTTTAGTCTTTGCCTGATGAAGAGACCGGAGTAGTCTCGAAAGCTTGCAATTTGTTACCATCTTTTCAGTTAGCCATTAAAAGGTATCAACCACTGAGGACTCTCAAGTCTAAATATTTTTTTAATAATTAGATGGACATTCTCATTTATTACTGTGTATAATTATAATCAGACAGCACGGTGGATCAGTGGTTAGCACTGTTGTTTTGTAGCACTGGGGTTCTTCTGGGTTCAAATCCCACCAAGGACAACATCTTTAAGGAAGTTGTATGTTCTCCCTGTGTTAGTGTGGGTTTTCTCTGGGTTTACTCCCACCTCCAAAGACATACTGATTGGGAGTTAATATTGTGAGTCCTATGGAATATAGTGATAATGATGTCTGCTATGAATCACTGCTATGCATAGTACAGACGATCGGACAATCGCCGCTTCAAGTCAAGAGGGATATTAAGTACAGTAAAACGTGGGAGAAAAAAAATTCACCATTGAAAATAAAACAAATAAAAATATGCATATTTAATAGTGCTGCATTCAGAAATGTACGATCTATCAAAATATAAAATAAATTAATCTGATCAGTAAACGGTGTAACAAGAAAAAAAAATAAAAACTTCAAAATTTTGGTTTTTTTAGCCTCTGCAATATTGCAAAAAAATGCAACAAGAGGCGATCAAAACATCATATCTACATCAAAATGGTATCAATAAAAACGTTAGTGCAGATCACAAAAATTAAGCCCAAAACTGTACACAGTACTCCATGTATGGTCTAACCAGGGATTTGCACAGAGGCAGTATAATGCTCTCATCATGTGTAGCCAGACCTCTTTTAATGCACCCCATGATCCTGTTTACCTTGGCAGCCGCTGCCTGGCACTGGCTGCTCCAGGTAAGTTTATCATTAACTAGGAACCCAAGTCCTCCATGTCACATTTACCCAGTGGTTTCCTGTTCAATGTGTAATGGTGATATTGATTCCTTCTTCCCATGTATATAACATTACATTTATCATTATTAAACCGCATCTGCCACGTTTCGGCCCAAATTTCCAACTTATCCAGATCCATCTGTAGCAGAATACTATCTTCTCTTGTATTGACTGCTTTACATAGTTTTGTATCATCTACAAATAAACCTTCTACCAGATCGTTAATAAATATGTTGAAGAGAATGCGTCCCAACACTGACCCCTGTGGTACAAATTTCTGAATTTTTTTTCACCACCTAAATAAAAATTTAGCTAAAAATGTTTGATATCTGCACATGTGGTGCCCCAGAGGGTTCAGTCGCCACAGAGGTACTGCACCTCAACCAGAGGTGTGGTGTTCCGCTTTCAGGTAAGGAAGGGGGACTGCCAGGACTCACACACTTACACATGACACCAGACCCTTCAGAGCTCGAGATGAGCTGGGTAGAAGGTGTGGGTGGAGAAAGTAGAGTAGGGAGGAGTCAGAGAGTGGTGTACAGTGGTCTGAGAGACCAGAGAGACAGAGTCTGCTGGAGGGAGAGGAGGAGTGAAGAGCAGAGAGTAGCTTCTGAAGGAAAGACAGACAAAGAGTCTACAAGTGAGGGCTGAAGCTGAGAGCAGCTTGTCCCAGATGACAGACCGAGATAGAGAGAGGTCGTACGTTAGGTTAGGTTTTTGACGGATCCGACAAAAAATTGGCGTCCGTTATTACAAAAAAAGTCCAATGCAACTTTTTTTTGTCCGCCAAAATGGCGGACAACGGCGGGTCCTCCGCATCCGCCATTTTGTATAATGGCTGCCTATGGGCGGCGGATCTGCTGGCATCCGTTTTTGACGAAATCCGCCTGCGGATCCGTCGCCTCCATAGAAAACCATTGATAATGCAGAAAACACTATCCGGGGTCTCTCTCTCTCTCTCTCTCCGGTCCGGACTTACATTTCCGGAACGAAATTTTCATCATTTCCGGGTGAAATCTTCTTGGCGGATCCGTCAGAAAACTGACCAGTTTTGCATGCGTTTTTGCACTTTTCTGACGGATCCGCCATTTTCACACTTGGGCGGACGTCACACAACGGAAGTGTGAAAGAAGCCTAAAGGTACTGCCACACTAAACGTTCCCACTAACGATCACGATAACGACGCTATCGTTGGTGTGATCGTTTTAAGGTCGCTAGTAGCTGCCATACTTGACGATCTCATTAACGTCGCATCAGCGGTTAGCGATCTTTTTAACGACTTTGGCGGTCGTTGGGATGTGCCACACTGCATGTACTGTGAAAGATCACGACCTCGATAGGCGTGACTGAGCGCGACCTTTTGCACGCCCCTCATCACAGATTGGTGGTCACTATGTATGTCATAGATATTTATCACAGCTCTCCCGCTTTGTGATTGGATGACCGCGTCATAAAAGATGACGTATCAGCACTCCTCTCCATTGCTCTCGAGCAGAAGCGGTTCTTTCAAATCACCCAGTGTGTCCTGCTAGTCTTGGTAGCTACTGCGATCCGGTTTATGCCACTATTTCGGTTGCTACGTTCTACGTTGGAGTTTTTGCGATCCAGTCTGTGGCGTATCCTCTGCGATCCAGTTTATGACGCTAGTTTCCCTATTTTTTTTCAATCACACAAGTTTTGTAAGGTAGGTAATTTTTTTTGTCACATTCAATTTTTCTTTTGTCTTTAATTGTACCGATCCATTTTAGATCTCTGCTGTTGTTAACCATTGTCGTCCATCATGTTTTTTCATTGTTTTGTTCAGGCACGCCCACCATTTTATGATCCCAGCTCTGTCTATGTTTACTCCTGCGTCGCCCACAACCACCATTTTGTGATCCCTGCTGTTTTTTGCGTAATTGTTTATCTAGGTTTTTTATCCCATTGTTTTGTTCGGCCCCCGCCCACGGCCACCATTTTATGATCCCAGCTCTATGTTTACTCCTGTGTCGCCCACAACCACCATTTTATGATCCCAGCTCTATCTATGTTTACTCCTGCGTCGCCCACAACCACCATTTTGTGATCCCTGCTGTTTTTTGCGTAATTGTTTATCTAGGTTTTTTATCCCATTGTTTTGTTCGGCCCCCGCCCACGGCGACCATTTTATGATCCCAGCTCTATCTATGTTTACTCCTGCGTCGCCCACAACCACCATTTTGTGATCCCTGCTGTGTTCTATGTTGTAGACTATGTAAGCATTTTATTTAACCATTCTGCTGTTCTCACATAATCATTTTTTTATTACAGATGGCTGATAAGCAGGAGTTTTTGCGTGATTTTATCGAGCTGTACCGCACAATGCCGTGCCTCTGGAAAATTAAGTCTGCAGATTACTGTAACCGGTTGAAAAAGAAGGACGCCTACCAAAAACTGGTGGAGCTCTGCAAAAGCCGTTACCCTGATGAACCGGCGGATGAGTCAACGGTTAAAAAACGGATTCAGGGCCTCCGCACGGTTTACAAAAAAGAGCTCAATAAAGTTATCAATTCAACCAAATCTGGAGCGGGGGCCGAAGAAGTTTATGTCCCCCAACTGTGGTATTTTGATCTGTTCGCTTTTACAAGGGACCAAGAAGTACCCAGACAAGGGACATCCATTTCGGACCTAGACCCAGTGATCCAGCCGGACACCCCTGTCATACATGTAAGTACCTTTGTATTACACACATTTTAATGTACATGCCAAAGTGGACTTAAATTTAAAAAATATTATTGTGAAAAGTAGATAAAATGGCAGAATATATCCCTTCATGTACTGATAATTTATGTAGCTCAACGGTTGAGGCCTTTCCATTAAAAAGTGTCGTTTTCACAATTTTGCTGTTTTTGGGTGTTATAGTGTGAAGATTACTTTCTTTGTCTTTGTGATTTACCATTTGTTTTTTGTTCATGCAGGACACAGAAGAGGCGGTCTCCACACCTGCAACTGAACAAGACAGCATGCCGGAAGTAGTCGAACCACCATCATCTGTGCGGAGGCGGCTTTCACTTTCAGGAACGAAAAGGAAGGCTCCCACCTCGGCTACCACCTCGGCTACTCCTGAATTGGTGGAAATTGCAAAAAAAGTTCTTACGGCAGAAAAAGAAACTAAAATAACTGGCTTTGCATATTTTGCTAATGAGAGGCTGCCTACTCTGGATCCTGTTCAGCGGCTTCATGCTGAGAGACTGATGTTTGAGGTACTGACTCAAGCGTCTTTTGGAAACCTTGACAACAGATATGTCGTCATGCCAAGACCGCAGTACCCGGACTACTCATGGCCGCACAATCATGTGCCAAACCCAGTTGGGATAAACCCAAACGCTGGTGCTCCCCCTTATTTTTATTCACCGCAGAGTCAGCGTGGTAATGGCAATGATCCATCTTACCAGCAGTTGTAGTTTTTAAAATGTTTTACTAAAGTTTTTTTTGGTTGTTTTTATATTTTTACATTGATACCTTTTTTAATAAAAAACTTATTTATCTAATGAATTGTGGTCTTTTCTTATGTGATGTCAACTATTAAAATGTTGTATTTTTATTACATCTACTTGTCACTAGAGTTGAGCGATACTTTCCGATATCCAAAAGTATCGGAATCGGAATGGTATCGCCGATACCCAAAAAATATCGGCGATACCGATACCGATACCGGAAATCCAATGCAAGTGTATGGGAACAAAATATCGGAATTAAAAAAAAACCTATTCTTGCCTTGTTGGTTAATTGTACATGAAGGAAAACAACAAAGAGTAATGTACAATGTATTGGGGAAGGTTGAGGAGACATTAAAGGCATAGATGTTTAACCCAATCAAATGGAATAGCATAAAATTTTTTTTTTTTAAAGATGTTCGGATTGACGAAGAAATTGACAATGTTGTTAACGTTTTTTCTATTTTGGCAAATATGTATATTTCACAACTTCCATGCTCTTCACCTTTTTAACTTTTGACACACTTTCTCCTTCATAATCTTCAGCAGCATCATCTTTTTCATCAAATTATTCTTCATCTTCACCTTCTTTATCTTCTTCTTAAACTTCTTGCTATTCATCTTTTTGTTAACATTACTCATATTCTTCTTATTAAACTATTATTCTTATTCATATTGTACTTCATCTTCTTCATCATATTCTTATTTGTGACAGAGAATCCTGTACTTGTAATCTGTCAAAGTATGAATTTTTCATCCTTCCGTTCTTGCTGTCACAAAAGATTTAAATTACAACAGTATTTGTCCGTGTTCAGTTTAGCCTGCAGCAGCAGGCATTTTCCAGGGGCACCACGAGGAGGAACGGACTCACCCCCATACACTGCTTAGTCTTCTTCTGCTTATAATTTAGAACATATATTTTGCTCTTCATTTTGGTCTTATACTTCATGTTCTTCTGCTTTTTGATCTTCTGCTTATTGTTCTTAAGTCTCTTGTTCTGTATCTTCTAGTTTGTCTTAACCTTCTTAGTCCTGTTTGGTAATCTTTTATTTCTTCTTTGTGATGGTGTTTAGGCTGGTTGGCTTGATGCTCGTCGTCCTTGTGGTCGTCATCTTCTTCGGGGTGGTCATCAGGGTCGTCGTCTTAATTGTTGGAGATCCAGAGTGATTACCCAAAAAAGCATTGAAAAAATCTTCAATTTGTAAATGTAGCAGAAGGTACAAGAGTCAATGCAAGTAACGAGGACCAGCTGACTGTGCTGGAACCCGGAGGGGCAGCAGAAGGAAAAGAGCCAATGGCACAACCGAGGACCAGCTGACGTTACTGGGACACGGTTACTAAGCAGGAGGTACCTGTGCTCCAAAGCACTACCAAGGACCAGCAGACGTTGCTGGAACTCGGATACCGAGATGGAGGCACCTAGGCCAAAGGCACTGCGGAGAACCAGCTGACGGTACTGGAACCCGGACGGGTAGCAGAAGGTACTAGAGCCAATGCAAGTAACGAGGACCAGCTGACTGTGCTGGAACCCGGAGGGGCAGCAGAAGGAAAAGAGCCAATGGCACAACCGAGGACCAGCTGACGTTACTGGGACACGGTTACTAAGCAGGAGGTACCTGTGCTCCAAAGCACTACCAAGGACCAGCAGACGTTGCTGGAACTCGGATACCGAGATGGAGGCACCTAGGCCAAAGGCACTTCGGAGAACCAGCTGACGGTACTGGAACCCGAACGGTAGCAGAAGGTACAAGAGCCAATGCAAGTAACGAGGACCAGCTGACTGTGCTGGAACCCGGAGGGGCAGCAGAAGGAAAAGAGCCAATGGCACAACCGAGGACCAGCTGACGTTCCTGGGACACGGTTACTAAGCAGGAGGTACCTGTGCTCCAAAGCACTACCAAGGACCAGCAGACGTTGCTGGAACTCGGATACCGAGATGGAGGCACCTAGGCCAAAGGCACTGCGGAGAACCAGCTGACGGTACTGGAACCCGGACGGGTAGCAGAAGGTACAAGAGCCAATGCAAGTAACGAGGACCAGCTGACTGTGCTGGAACCGGAGGGGCAGCAGAAGGAAAAGAGCCAATGGCACAACCGAGGACCAGCTGACGTTACTGGGACACGGTTACTAAGCAGGAGGTACCTGTGCTCCAAAGCATTACCAAGGACCAGCAGACATTGCTGGAACTCGGATACCGAGATGGAGGCACCTAGGCCAAAGGCACTTCGGAGAACCAGCTGACGGTACTGGAACCCGGACGGTAGCAGAAGGTACAAGAGCCAATGCAAGTAACGAGGACCAGCTGATTGTGCTGGAACCCGGAGGGGCAGCAGAAGGAAAAGAGCCAATGGCACAACGAGGACAGCTGACGTTACTGGGACACGGTTACTAAGCAGGAGGTACCTGTGCTCCAAAGCACTACCAAGGACCAGCAGACGTTGCTGGAACTCGGATACCGAGATGGAGGCACCTAGGCCAAAGGCACTGCGGAGAACCAGCTGACGGTACTAGAACCGGACGGGTAGCAGAAGGTACCATGGAAATTTAAGTTGACAGGCCGCGAGCCGGCCGCAGTTACCGAATCCCACAGTACTACAGTGGGTGATTGTCCTATTGTCACAACGGAAACAGCCTTTATTTGCATATCCCGCAGCACACATAGGAAGCACCTAAACTCCAAGCACCATAGTGTCGGCTAACCCGACCGCAACACGACAGGACAACTTATTGGAGGCTAAGTGACGTTTACACTGACAGGAAACAGATGGCGTGCTGTAACCAGTCTGGGCAGGAGTGAGTACCCGTGCCAATGACACTTCTGAGCAACAACTGGCGGTGTTGAAGCCCAGGGATGAGAAGACAACAGGGTGGAGGCAGCATGACTTTTTGCCGTTCACACAGCAGGGGAACAGCTGACATTACTGAACCCAGTAACACAGGAGCAAGTGTTGACTGTGCTAACAGCACTTCCGAGCAACAACTGGCGGTGTTGTAGCCCAGGGATGAGAATAGAACATGGTGGAGGCAGCAGGACTTTTTGCCGTTCACACAGCAGGGGAACAGCTGACATTACTGAACCCCAGTAACACAGGAGCAAGTGTTCACTGTGCTAACAGCACTTCCGAGCAACAATGGCGGTGTTGTAGCCAGGGATGAGAAGAGAACATGGTGGAGGCAGCAGGACTTTTTGCCGTTCACACAGCAGGGGAACAGCTGACATTACTGAACCCCAGTAACACAGGAGCAAGTGTTGAATGTGCTAACAGCACTTCCGAGCAACAACTGGCGGTGTTGTAGCCCAGGGATGAGAATAGAACATGGTGGAGGCAGCAGGACTTTTTGCGGACACACAGCAGGGGAACAGCAGGCGTTACTGAACCCCACAAACACATCAGCGATTGTTTTCATCTGTGCATCTAACACTTCTGAGCAGCAACTGGCGGTGTTGAAGCCCAGGGTCAAGGAGGGTGTAGGCAGAGGCCTAGTATGAGATGTTTGAAGTTGAAGTTGTAGTTAGCAGCAGTAATTTTTGCCAGACACACAGCAGGGGAACAGCAGGCGTTACTGCTGAACCCACAAACACATCAGCGATTGTTTTCATCTGTGCATCTAACACTTCTGAGCAGCAACTGGCGGTGTTGAAGCCAGAGTCAAGGAGGGTGTAGGCAGAGGCCTAGTATGAGATGTTTGAAGTTGAAGTTGTAGTTAGCAGCAGTAATTTTTGCCAGACACACAGCAGGGGAACAGCAGGCGTTACTGAACCCCACAAACACATCAGCGATTGTTTTCATCTGTGCATCTAACACTTCTGAGCAGCAACTGGCGGTGTTGAAGCCCAGGGTCAAGGAGGGTGTAGGCATAAAATATTGAGTTATTGCCTTGTTACGTGGCCATTGAAATGTATGTACTTCAAACAAGAATAAATGAAGTTTTACTAGGACAATAAAATGATGAATTTCAATTCCAAGAATAGAAAAATATTTATACTTGAGAGTCCTCTGTGGTTGATACCGTTTAATGGCTAACTGAAAATATGGTAACAAATTCCAAGCTTTCGAGACTACTCAGGTCTCTTCATCAGGCTAAGACTAAAACAAAAAATGAAGAATCACATATTTCTACACACAACAGGACACAGGAATAGGTAAGACAAGTGAGGGAGGGACAAGTGAGGGGAGACCGGCCAAAAAATGAGAACAAGGATGAATTATCAGCGCCACACAATAAGAGAAAAAATAATGGATTTACCTGTGGCAAAACAATTTTGTATGCCCGGTCATAGCATGATGGATATGGAATTACTGGTATTAAAATATAACTTCAAATATGAGAAAGATACAAAGGTTTCAGAATATAAGCTCATCATGACCTTTGACACTGTTAGTGATGGAATGAATAGATCACACGGATTTATGTCATTCTATATCAATTAAGGAATCTGCATCTCTGCCCTTCCAGGGGCATGAAAACACAAAACCAGACCCCAATCAGAGGGCAATAAAACTTTCTATCCTTATCTAGGAACTGTTCCAATATTTATGTTCATCCCTCTGTGATAATGAGAGTTCTGCTACACGTCACTTACTTGTCTTACCTATTTCACTATTCCTGTGTCCTGTTGTGTATAGAAATATGTGATGCTTCATTTTTTGTTTTAGTCTTTGCCTGATGAAGAGACGTGAGTAGCCTCGAAAGCTTGCAATTTGTTACCATCTTTTCAGTTATCCATTAAAAGGTAACAACCACTGCGGACTCTCAAGTCTAAATATTTTTCTATCTACTGGCTAACACGGTATGAAGATACACATGTTTCCTAACTTCAAGAATAAAAATAAAGACACTGCAAATATAAACGCATATATGCACATGCCAACAAGAAATGGAACAACACACCACCCAAAAAATTGGTTACAAAATATAGTGTTGTAAATTTAAGAATAAAAGTTGATTTTTGTATTTATGAATAATGCTTAAGGAACGCTATGTTAAACCATAACATAGTGAAGACAATGGATTTTGTAATAGTCACTCATCATCATCATCATTGCAATTTAGATGTGACAGTCACAGACATTTCAATTATTTAAGTTAATAAAATCGTTACTTTGTACAGCATGTATGACATGTCCAGCATGGACTCATCAATGTGATGACACAATAATGTACGATAAAAAATAACCATTTAAAAAAACATAATGCATTGTCACAATTTAAGTGTGTGCCTGCAAGTGTAGGTGAAAGAAAGGCTACGGATAGCAAAGGTATATTCTATGTCTGTATCAGACAGTGGACAGCCTCTGATGGGTAATGGCGATGTTATACTGTACGTCAATAAAGTCTGCGGCTGCAATCATGCATTTTTTGCTTGTACAGTGTTGAAGAGGGTAAAAGCATGTCTGGTTGCGCAAGGCTTTATCCGTCAACACTACCTTCCTACTGTCACGCGTAGGGTAGGGTAGCGTGTGTCAATTAGATGACTCTATAAAATGTGACGTTACGCAGCGTTATTGCGCCCTAGGGACGCCAAAAATACGACAGCAGTAATCATTTACTGTCTAATACTCCACCTATGACCAACAAAAAAAGAACGTTCCCTCTTTAACAATCTACAAGACTAACAACCATAATGGTTGATGCTGACTTTATTGAGGTACAGTATTACATCGACATTGTCCATGAGTAACTATGCACTGTGATACCTATATACCATTATTAATTTATATCTGTTGTGGTTGTTTCAACAGCACTTGCAGGTATAACTACCTATTGTCAGTATGCATGATGCACTTTCTAGATGTAATAATTTATTATTGCACATTATTACCAGGTTTACATGCTGGCCATTTCATATATGGTGTGTGAAGTTACAGTTGGCATCAGTATGTGTATTTTATAATGTCTGTCATAAATAAAACTCGTGATGATGATGATGAGGATTTTATGATTCGTACATCCATTGACTGCATTATCTTACCGGTACAGATAAAGTTCCTTAAAAAGCATTAATTGATAAGTATGAAATGTACTTTTATGCATTAATTTCAAAAAGTGAACACAATGTTTTAGTCTTTGTTACCATTTCTAATAGACATGTGCAGATATGCGCTGTGATGACAAATTATTATTTGTCCATATTTGTCATAAAAATTTATCATTCTAGGCCTGCAAAACTTCACAATTTCATGTTTTCAGCATAACAAGCAGGGTGACGGCTCTTCCCTATTTGGAGCATGTTCGACATGGGTTTTTCTGTGCATGTGTAGGGAACAGGAGACTTCTTGCCGGACACACAGCAGGGGAACAGCTGGCGTTACTGAACCCCACTAACACTATAGCTTGTGTATTGGTCTGTGGACACGACACTTCTGAGCAGCAACTGGCAGTGTTGTAGCCCAGGGAGTAGAGTTCAGGTGGTAGAAAGATGAACATAACAGGAGACATGGATAACGTTGCGAACCAGTTATTTAATCTGAAAACGGACAGACAAATTCTGGCGAGATCCATGCCTTGTTCATTTTCAGAAAAGTAAGCCAGTCTACATTATCGGAGGATAGTCGCATGCGACGGTCTGTTAGTACACCACCTGCAGCACTAAAGATGCGCTCCGATAATACACTGGCAGCAGGGCAAGCCAGCACCTCCAATGCATACTGGCTAAGCTCTGGCCATGTATCCAGCTTAGAGACCCAAAACTTGAATGGGGAAGAGCCATCTGGGAGTACACTGAGAGGGAAAGACATGTAGTCTGTCACCATCTTACAGAAATGTTGCCTCCTGCTGACTGGAGCCGTCTCGGATGGTGTAGACATTTGTGGCGCTGCCACAAAACTTCGCCACATTTGGAACATACTGGTCTTGCCTTTTGAAGAGGCGCTGCTTGTGCTCCCTCTTGTTGCAGAGCTGTCTCCACTGCCTCGACGCACAGAGCTGCTTTGTAAAGCAGTAGCAGCAGCAGCAGTGCTCTCGGCTGGAATGGAGAACATTATGGATTGCACCAGTGTGTCTTGGTACTCCCGCATTTTACGCTCCCGGTTCAACGGTGTGATGAGGCTTTGTAAGTTGTCCCGGTAGCGAGGGTCTAGGAGGGTGTACACCCAATAATCAGACGTGGTGAGAATGTGGGCGATGCGGCGGTCGTTTCTCAGGCACTGCAGCATGAAATCAACCATGTGCTGCAGACTCCCAACTGGCCAAGAAACGCTGTCCCCTGCAAGAGGCGTCATCTCTGCCTGCTCTGCATCACCCCACCCTCGCTCTACATACTGACTAGAGCGTTGTGTACCTCCCTCTGGAGCGATGTCTTCCTCCTCCATTGACTCCTCCTCATCCTCCTCACAAAGTGAGCCCTGCCCAGCCCTTTGTGAGGAACCACGTTGCGCTGATTGTCCAGAAGGTGATGGAATTTGTGACTCCTCATCCTCCACCTCTTCCAAAACCTCATCCCTTAGTGCTTGCAGTGTTTTTTGAAGCAGGCAGATAAGGGGGACAGTCAGGCTGACTAGTGCATCATCTGCACTCGCCATCCGCGTTGACTCATCAAACGCACGCAAAACGTGGCAGATGTCCTTCATAGAGGCCCACTCAGTAGTGGTGAAGTGTGAACGGCGCAAATTGCGAGTTGATTGCCCTGATGCAGCTGATACTCCATTACTGCTGGCTGCTGCTCACACAACCGCTCCAACATATGTAACGTGGAATTCCACCTGGTGGGTACGTCACATATGATGCGATGTTCAGGAAGGCGAAATCTGCGTTGCAGAGCTGCAATGAGCGATCTGGCGATGCTGGAACGTCGCAAGTGAGCGCACTCTAGGCGGACCTTGTGCAGCAGTGCATCAAGATCCGGATAGTCCCTCAAAAAACTCTGCACGACCAAGTTGAGAACATGTGCCAGACATGGTATGTGAGTGAGGTTGCCAAGGCCCAGAGCTGCCACCAGATTTCGGCCATTGTCACACACTACCAAGCCTGGCTGGAGATTCGCTGGCAAAAACCACACGTCATTCTCCTGCTTGATAGTATTCCAGAGCTCCTGCGCTGTGTGGCTTCGATTCCCCATGGAAATTAATTTCAGGACGGCCTGTTGACGTTTGGCCACGGCTGTGCTCATATCGGTCGCATCAGGTAAGCGTTCACGGGTCCATGTGGAGGTAGACCGTGACGGCTCCTGCAGCGATGATTCTGAGGAACTGGAGTAGGAGGAGGAGTCAATGTGGACAGACTTGATTCCTGCAATCCTTGGAGTTGGCAGAACACGTACAGCGGCACTCGCAAGATCTGTACCCGGCTCCACAACATTGACCCAATGGGCAGTGAGGGAAAGGTATCGTCCCTGGCCATGGGTACTGGTCCACGCATCGGTGGTCAGGTGGACCTTGCTACTGACGGCATTTAGTAGCGCATGTTTAATTTTTCCCTCAACATGCTTTTGCAGACCAGGGACGGCTTGCCTGCTGAAATAAAATCGGCTGGGCACATTGTATTGTGGGACTGCCAATGCCATTAAGTTACGGAAACTGTCAGTCTCCACCAGCCTGAATGACAGCATTTCAAGGGACAGGAGTTTTGCAATGCCAGCATTCAGAGCCTGTGCTCGTGGATGGTTTGCCGAGTATGGCCGTCTTTTATCCCATGCCTGTGCTACCGATGGCTGTTTTGTGGCCTGGGAGTGTGAGGATGACAGGGAACTTGCAGCTGTGGGTGGAATAACACTGGGTCTCTGGACAACAGTGACAGAGGTTCTTCCATGGTGATCCTGTGAGGAAGCCGAACCAGCTGTGTGTGAGCTGGAGGAATAGGCTCCAACACGAGCTGAAGATGTAGGTGCTGCTGTAGGTTGGCCTACATCTCCAGTGTGTCTTTGTAACTCAACCACGTGCTTTGACCGCACATGTTTCCACATATTTGTGGTATTAAGGTTACTGACACTTTTACCTCTTTTTACTTTTTGATTACACAGCTTACATTTGACATAGCAAATATCATCTGCAAGTGTGTCAAAAAAGGACCACGCAGTGCAAGTCCTGGGAGCGCCCGTTTTGGCTGTTGGAAGAGAACTGCTACAAACGGGTGCCAAACTGGAGGCTACAGGCAACCGAGTCTGCAGCCTACCTCTCCCTACTGTTTGGACCGTTCGGGAAATCTCTTCCTCAGAGCTGCTACCACCACCTTCCTGTTCCTCACGCCATGTTGGGTCTTGGACCTCATCATCTCCACTACCCTCTTCCAACACCTGCTGCTGTTGGGTGGTCTGGCCAGCACCATGCTCAACAGAAACTGGCACCTGAGTCTCATCATCATCAGATGCGTTCTGCGGTGTGCTGACCATCGGCACTGGCTCACCCGCCTCTTCACATTCAGAGAGACACAGCTGTTGCGCATCACTGTATACTGCCTCTTCTTCACATTCCAGAATGCTGCTTGGCTGGGCCCCTGTTTGCAAGCCAACAGATTCTGAGAACAGAAGCAGAGACTCAGCTGGCTCCAGTTCAGAACTCTCTGACTGCCTGGGCAATTTGGCAGGCGGTGAAGAGACAGATGGTTGTTCAACAGTGCTGTGGTCCTGAGAGGAGGTGGAAGCAATTGAAGTCGATGCATTGGCTGCCATCCAACCAACAACGGCTTCAATTTGTCCTTCCCGCAGCAGGGGGGTACGCTGAGCTCCTACAAAAGTGCGCATAAAGGAACGCTCACGGGGAAAACTGGTGGATGCTGTGTCACTAGGTGCGGCAGCAGCCACAGAATCCCCATGTCCTCTCCCTGCTGAAACTCCACGGCCACGACCACGTGCCTTACTCCCTGCCTTCTTCATCTTGGTAGATTGAATATGATCAAAAATAACCTCCAGACTGCAGTGAACACTGAACAACTGTTCATACTGTGAAAGGCCTTGTACTTCTATAGTGTGCAACATGTATTGTATACGGATGGAGCGTCACATATAGATTAGATTTTTTTCAAAATAATGAGCACACCAATTAGAGAAATGGAAGAAGGCGTGACACACGCTCAGCAGACTACAACCAGCAGTGTTGAAGAACTAACTGAGCGTGATCTGCACTCAAAAATCAACCTCACAGACTGCAGTGAACACTGAAACACAACTGTTCACTATCTGTGAAAGGCTCCTTTTGTACTTCTATAGTGTTTGCAACCAATGTATTGTATACGGATGGAAGCGCGTCACACTAATAGATTAGATTTTTTTCAAATATAATGGAGCAGCACCAATTAGAGAAAAATGTGAAGGATGAGGCAGTGACACACGCTCAGCAGACTACAACCAGCAGTGGTTGAAGAACTAACTGGAGCGTGATCTGCACTCAAAAAATCAAAACCTCACAGACTGCAGTGAACACTAAAACACAACTGTTCACTATCTGTGAAAGGCTCCTTTCTGTACTTCTATAGTGTTTGCAACCAATGTATTGTATACGGATGGAAGCGTGTCACACTAATAGATTAGATTTTTTTCAAATATAATGGAGCAGCACCAATTAGAGAAAAATGTGAAGGATGAGGCAGTGACACACGCTCAGCAGACTACAACCAGCAGTGGTTGAAGAACTAACTGGAGCGTGATCTGCACTCAAAAAATCAAAACCTCACAGACTGCAGTGAACACTGAAACACAACTGTTCACTATCTGTGAAAGGCTCCTTTCTGTACTTCTATAGTGTTTGCAACCAATGTATTGTATATGGATGGAAGCGCGTCACACTAATAGATTAGATTTTTTTCAAATATAATGGAGCAGCACCAATTAGAGAAAAATGTGAAGGATGAGGCAGTGACACACGCTGAGCAGACTACAACCAGCAGTGGTTGAAGAACTAACTGGAGCGTGATCTGCACTCAAAAAATCAAACCTCACAGACTGCAGTGAACACTGAAACACAACTGTTCACTATCTGTGAAAGGCTCCTTTCTGTACTTCTATAGTGTTTGCAACCAATGTATTGTATACGGATGGAAGCGCGTCACACTAATAGATTAGATTTTTTTCAAATATAATGGAGCTGCACCAATTCCACAAAATAAAATAAAAAAAGAGTCAGTGAGTGACACGTGCAGATGCCTACAAACAGCGGTGGATGCAGAGCAAACTGCAGCGTCACCTGCACTCTCACACACACCTTGCACAGATCTGTTAAAACAACACTGCAAGGCAAAAGGAAGCTTTACACAGCGGTTGGTGCTAGCCTGCCTACAGCACAGTACACTAAATCGCAATCTCTAACTGTCCCTCAGAGTCAGCACAGCAGCGTTCTGTCCCTAACTGAGTTCACAGCACAGTGACGCTAAAATGGCGGCGGCGCCTTTTATAGTGCATTCTGACATCATTTCAGCAGCCAATCACAGCCATGCCATTAGTTAAGATGACCGCAGCAGTACAGGATGTGCCCACACTTCATAAGATTCCTCATTGGCTGACTAAAATCACATTGCCTCTCAAAGAATTATGGAACTTCCGATTCCGGTATACGATATTGGAAAAATATCGGAACTAAGTATCGGAATTCCGATACAGTGAATATCGGCCGATACCCGATACTTGCGGTATCGGAATGCTCAACACTACTTGTCACACATGGGGTCATGGGAGTACTAGCTATCATAGGTGTTCCATCATCGGGAAAAAATTAAATGAAAAAAATATCAAAAATTAACATTTTTTTTAAGGCCCCTGGTCACACTACGCTAAAACCTTATACTAAAAATAATACACCACACCTGCGTAGATTAACGTAAAATATAAAATATATATTAATGTCATATATATATATATATATATTTTTTTTTTTTTAAATAAAAATATAAAATTTAAATAAAAACAAAAAACAGTAACATAACAAAATAACAAAATATAAAAAAATAATAACAAACTACAAAATAATTAACAAAGAAAATAAATTACTGAGGGCCCCGGAGACCAGAAAATACCCTCTCCAGCATCACCCCGTGGTGATGCAGAGCTCCCATGGTTCTTTGCAGCGCTGCGACCGCAGTATTAATGGCTGCCACAGCGCTGCTCAATTCCGCCATCAGCCGGCGGGGGACACCAACAGGTCCTGGGCAGTCGGGATTTCTGTGGAGGTAAAGGTAACAGTTAATAGTGAATTCTGTTGCAACATCAACATGTACATGTTATGTTAATTAACACTTACGGCTTTCCTCAGAGGAACCGCTGACCGCCCACCCAGAACCTGTTGCTCCGCCGGCTAGGGAAACACAGAAAAAAAAATAATATCACAACAGCCATTACACACATAAGACCTTACAAAGTTCTCAAACATGTCTGAAGCTTATATAATGTGCGTTAATTACCTGATGGGGAGCCTGCATCCGTGTCACGGGATGATGCTGGAGAGAAGGCAACGTCGGGGGAAGGGCTGGAACCCACAGAGTCACTAGGGGGGGTTTCTGGCGGTGAAGGGGTGGAGAGATGAGGTGATGCTGGTGGTGGAGGGGTAGCCGGGGAAGGAGAAGATGGAGGCGGAGGGGTAGCTGGGGACGGTGGAGCAGCTGGTGCTGGTGAAGGTGGTGCTGTAAATGAAATATACAATTCAGAATCCCCATTATCACTGGCGGTACTCCATCGCTGCTGCAACATGCAACATCACTGGCGGTACTCCCATCGCTGCTGCAACATGCAATATCACTGGCGGTACTCCCATCGCTGCCTGCAACATGCAACATCACTGGCGGTACTCCCATCGCTGCCTGCAACATCACTGGCGGTACTCCCATCGCTGCCTGCAACATGCAACATCACTGGCGGTACTCCCATCGCTGCCTGCAACATCACTGGTGGTACTCCCATCGCTGCCTGCAACATGCAACATCACTGGCGGTACTCCCATCGCTGCCTGCAACACCACTGGCGGTACTCCATCGCTGCCTGCAACATGCAACATCACTGGCGGTACTCCCATTGCTGCCTGCAACATCACTGGCGGTACTCCCATCGCTGCCTGCAACATGCAACATCACTGGCGGTACTCCCATCGCTGCCTGCAACATCACTGGCGGTACTCCCATCGCTGCCTGCAACATGCAACATCACTGGCGGTACTCCCACGGCGGGCGCGCTTGCACGCGTTCATGTGCATTTGTCGTGCGCTGCGCTCTCCAGATACCCTCATGAATACTCACTCAGAGGCCTGCGGAGCTGGGCCCGGATGCTGGCGACCCTATCGCGTGAGCGGTATCGCAGGTCCGCCAGCTTCTTCCTGATCTGCGCTCTTGTGCGCAGCACATTAAATCTTCTTGCAGGCCCCGCTGGATCCTCTGCAGGCATACCCTTTTGTGGCGCATTGGATGCGCCACAGGTAGCCTGCAGTGGTAATCCCAGAGGTCCGTTTTCTTAATGAGAAAACGGACCTCCTCATCAGACCATTTAGGCCCGCGCTGTCTCGTCGACGCCATTGCCGCCATTACAAACAACAGCCTATTGGGCGACGCCAGCGCCATGACGTCACAGCGTGCGCACGTTACGTGCGGCCGCACCGCGACGCAAAACGGTTTTGCGATTGAAAAGTGACCGCAGCAGCCATGCGGCAGCCAAGCACATATATGAGATGCTGTTGCAATCGCAATACCACTGTTCCAAGCTAGGCGATCACAATGGCGTGTCATGTCTTTATGGCTGGGGCTCGTGACAATCTTCACCTTTAAAATCACAAATGGCTTTTTGCATATCTGTTTGCATATCTGTGTAGCTGCAGTGTGTGAGTAGTCACATTGCGATCACAATAACGTCGCATATCTTTATGGCTGGGGCTCGCTAATCCCCTTTGCAAGTCACAATGGCTTTTTGCATAGCGTGAGTAGTCACATTGCGATCACAATAACGTCGCATATCTTTATGGCTGGGGCTCGCTAATCCCCTTGCAAATCACAATGGCTTTTTGCATATCTGTATGCATATCTGTGTAGCTGTGTGAGTAGTCACATTGCGATCACAATGACGTCGCATATCTGTGAATAGCTGATTCCCTGGAGAATGTTGACCTTTACCTCCCAAGAATTTTCAAATATATGTATAACAATTTTTTAATCTTTCATATTATGACTAAAATATATATATTATATATTTAAACTTTATATATGCAGCTGTGGTGTATTATCTGTTATATATAATTATAATGTTTGAACGCTAGTGAGACCATAGGCCCTTAAAATAATTGAAAATATTTGAAACTTTTTTCTTTATTTTTTTATGGTACTCCCATGAGCACGTGTGTGACAAGTAGATACAATGTAAAACAAAAAATAGACAACAAAAAAGCCTTTGAAAAGATTTTAAAAACTACAGCTGCTGGTAACATGTCTCGTTGCCATCCCCATTACTCCCTCCCCACATCTCACCCATCATTAGCCCTTCTCCCATATTGGTAAAATAATTGAAAAAAACACGAATGCATTTTTAAAATAAAAATATTTTATTATCAAAACATTGTTAAAAAAAGGGTAAAGTAAAACATTCTCAAAATCAAACTAGACCTGATGCTGCCAACTCACTGCACCAGGCCCATTAAAGTAGTGGCAGTACTTGTCTCGGCCGGCCTTCGCATCGTCCTTGCTCCTGCCTTGATTGACAGGTTGAAGGCCTGCAATAGCGGGATCATTGTCACGCCATTCTCCAAGCACCACGTCACCATTGTTGTCCGAGTCCATGAATCCTGGCGGACTGTAAGTACCAGCATCGCGTTTTCTTAGAAAATTGTGCAGCACACAACAGGCCAACACCACAGAGTCTATAGATTCCAGCTTCATGTTGATTGGTGTGTGGAAAACCCTGAAGCGGTTGGCCATTATGCCGAAGGCATTCTCCACAACGCGCCGTGCCCTAGACAGTCTGTAGTTAAAAATCCGCCTTTCCCCTGTCAAAGTCTTTTGTGGGTATGGTTTCACAAGATGCTCATGAAGGGGGAAGGCTTCATCACCCACAAACACAAAGTTTAGGTTGGCGGTGGTGTCCATGTTGGTTGGCAAGTTAAGTTTATTATTAAACAACCGTTCACCAAAACTTGTGTGCTCCAAAACGCCACCGTCAGAAACCCTTCCATTAATGCCAACATCAACGTCAATAAATTCATAATTGGCATTAACAAGGGCCATGAGGATCACGCTGAAGTAGCCCTTGTAATTATGAAAAAAGGATCCGCTGTTGGCTGGTTGCGTGATCCGCACATGTTTGCCATCCAAGGCACCACCACAGTTTGGGAACTGCCAAATCCTTTCAAAATCAGAGGCAATAATTTGCCATTCGCCACTGATTTGGGAAAAGGCATGTAGCTCCGTAAACTGCGGACGATGGTGTTGCATGTCTCCGGAATTAGTTCTCCAAGCAGCGACCGAGAAATTGCAGCAGAATATTGCAAATCCTTCATTGAACGTCCGGTTGCCAGAAATCGCAGCGTTACTGCCAAACGTTCCTCCGCTGAAACAGCTGCACGCATCCGGGTATCCTGCCGTTCAATGAGTGGCCTCACAGCTTCCAGTAGGAGCTTGAATGAATCCTCCGACATCCGTAGATAATTCCGGAAATCCTGCGGATTCTTCTCCTGCAACTCCCTCACTAGATGCATGTGTGAGAATTTGGACCTCTGCTCCAGCCATTCCCTGGTCCACATGCGACGCTTTCGCTTGGAGCGCCTCTCTTCCACCCGCGCCTCTTCCTGACGATCTGCCTCCATTGACAGTGCAACTGCCACAATCACACGCTCCGCGGTGGACAGGTTCATTATGTGCAACCTGTACGGTAAAGAAGAGAAAAGTTAATTACTAATTAATTACTATTAATAAAGTGTTTAAACAAAATAAAATAAAGAATAGAATAAAAAATATATAAAAAAAAATAAACTTCTCTGTTAACATTTAATATACAGTTTACAAGTGTCTACAATGGTGGGGGGTGTAAAATAAATAAAGCAGACAAAAAAAAATAAGGTCAGGGGTGTTAAATATATAAAGCAGACAAAAAAAAAAAAATAAGGTCAGGGGAATGTAAAATAACAATTAAAGCAGACAAAAAAAAAAAATAAGGTTAAAAAACATTATCAAACAACATCACAAATAATATGTACCTTGAATCAAAATATCCCGAAGATCCAAATGAGGATGGATGGTGCTCTAGCGACTCAGACAGGATCGCAAAAACCCACCACTGCGCCACAAACAGGATCGCAAAACTCCGACACACGATACTATCCTCGCAACAACGCAAAAAGAGACCCATAAAGTGCTCTGGAAACAATGGATGGGGCGCAGTTATTATAGCTGAGGTGATGTTGTGGTCACCAATCGGAGATGTAGGGCGTTAACAAAAGAAAACAAAGTCCCGCCTGCGCCGCTGACTAATACGTCGTTAACGAGGTCGCACATCGTTCACAAAAGGTGCCAGACACAGCGATATAGCGTCACCAGCGGGACGCCAACGATCAAAATAAGGTCCAGAACTCTAGTGAATGATCAGCGAGATCACAGCAGGGGCCACGTCGTTACTACATGCCACACACAACTACGTCGCTAACGAGATCGCTAAATAGTGACGTATTTTAGCGATCTCGTTAACAACCTTGTTTAGTGTGGCATACCCTTAAGAAGTCGCAATACCAAAGAGAAGATATTTATTCAAAAAGTTGATGCAATGACACAACCTTGTTGAGCCTATTACATTGGTAAAATATTATTTGCAGTCAGATTTTCATCAAGATGAAAATCAGAAAGATACATCCAATGGATTCAATTGATCATTAGTTTTCGATAAAAAGGGTGGATCGAGTATGTTTGCTGAGAACCATTCTCTAAATAGTAATGCTAGCCAAAAATATGCTTTTTTCTTGCCAGTAATTCCCTCCTAAATGTATAGTTGCCTCTGTCTGAAGGTATTTCTCACACATGACTGTAATGTTAAAAAGTTATTTCCAAGATAGTAAATTATCCCTTATCCAATAGGCATGTTCAACCTCTGTTCCATCCTTTTATTTATTGTCTATGGGATTGCCAGAGAAAGCCGAGAACTTGGCTAGCTATTTACTGCAGTCCCAGAGTGAATTAATTGAACAGTACTTGAGCATACACAACTCCACGCTAGTCAAAACAGGGCTTAATAGATCTGGGTTTCCAGAGGCCCATTCACATAATATCTGAGGATCACAACGATAAGTAAGTTATCGCCTATCTTATGTATATGGGTTAATTTACTATCTTGACAATAGTTTGCTTTTATTCTGAATGGTAACTGATGTGCTTTTATGAATGTTGTACGTGGTGGTCTAACTTTGTGTATAGGTGATACTGGATAAAGTACTTCCACAAGGTTGAAAGATTCTTTTAAAATGAGCTTGTCACCTTGTTTTGCCGCTATAAGATACGGCCACTACCTTTTCGGGGCTTATCTACAGCATTCTGTAATGCTGTAGATAAGCCCCCGGTGTGACCTGAAAGATAAGAAAAAGAGGTTTTATT
Organism: Oophaga sylvatica; assembly: GCA_033576555.1. Classification (NCBI taxonomy): domain Eukaryota; kingdom Metazoa; phylum Chordata; class Amphibia; order Anura; family Dendrobatidae; genus Oophaga; species Oophaga sylvatica. The sequence continues at coordinate 506,673,565 of JARQOD010000005.1, forward strand.
ATACTCAGGGGGGCGGTCCAATGTGGTCCAGTCTGATGAGTGTTGCAGGTCCGGGTCCGGCGCCTCCCATCTTCCTGCCATTTCGTCATCCTGCTTGCTTCATGTTGCGCTCCTGCACAGGTGTACTGATCTGCCCGGTTGAGGGCACAGCAAAGTACTGCAGTGCGCAGGTGCTGGGCCTCTCTGACCTTTCCTGGTGCCTGCGCACTGCAGTACTTTGCTCTTCCCCCAACAGGACAGATAAGTATGCCTGCACAGGAGCGCGACATGAAGCAAGCAGAATGATGAACGCGTGAAGATGGGAGGGGCCGGGCCCGAACCTGCGACACCAATTGGATCGGACTGCCCCCGGGTGAGTATAATAAAACCTCTTTTTCTTATCTTTCAGGTTGGACCAGGGGCTTATCTACAGTATTACAGAATGCTGTAGATAAGCCCCAAAAGGCAGTGGTCGCATCATATAGCAGCAAAACAAGGTGACAGGTTCACTTTAAGGGAATCTCAGAGACAAAAAACCGCTTTCAAATACTCTTCACTGTCCATTCATCATCTGGTTGGAGATTGGCAGCTCAAATTCAGATCTATCTTTCCATTTGTCTACATTTTAGGGGAATATATAAGTAGGTTCAACCCTCTTGAGCAGTCTCCATGGCCATGTAGGTTATAGGAAGCTGAAGAAAATGATACCTTGATGTTTGTGATCCTATGTCTTATTTCAGAGAAATACATGTTTTTCTTATGTGTAAATGAACTGTTCAGGACTATGGGCCAGACACTGATCTGGATGAGAATTTGCCTCCAGAGTTTATTATGATTGATAAGGGGGAGTTACCAGTGTGAGACAAGTAACTAACACAGAAGAGTAGAATTGAACTTTGTCTCCATACAAACACATTTGCTGCAGCTCTCACAGCTCTGCTGTATTGTAAACCTGGCTGTCTGTGAGATGGAAGTTAAAGCAGTAAGAGGTAACTGCAGATGTGTTAGTGATAATCACACACAGCTCTGCAGTGAGATCAGGAGAGCAAAGAGCTGTCATTACACATTATACTAGTAATATTCTCTTTTAATTAAAATAATCTCCGGAGGCAGCAAAAATTTAGATTTCTGTGGAATAAGACATCGGATTGCAGATATCAAGGTATAATTTTATTCAGTTTCCTATGACCTGCATGCCCTTATAGACAGCTTAGGAGGGTTGATTCTACTGACAGATACCCTATAATATAAGTTATGCATTAATCAATCTATGTGCACTGATTCTGTAAACTCCTATTATGTGTAGGCAGTCTATGTGCTGCCACATAATGCATCTTTATAATATCCTGTTTTGGAGGCATTCTCCTCTAGAAGCCTTGAAGAATATCCTCACGGTAAAACATTACAATTTATTATTTTTAAATGTGAAATTGGAGGCATATAGATGTACAGTTTTTGCTCATAGACTTTGTGGTATATTATAGATTTGCATAATTCAGAATGTAAGTAGCTGTAATGAGCATGAGCCCGAACAGACATTTTAAGGAGTAAAATACAGGCAGCTTTATTCATAATATGTACCAAAATACATAAAAAGATGAGCCTGAACATAAATTATACAGCCTAAATCCAGAGAGAGGCAAATCTTTTCTGATTTTATGCCAATCAATAAAAAATTATAATAAAAAACCTGTAACTGTATACAACATAAAATGAACATAGTAGAACAATACAACAGAAGTTTACTAATTTACTTAGTAATAAATTCAATAAAAACATTGAATCAAATTACCAAGTCTCCATTTGATGGATCTTTAATTTATTTTCTATTTTAGAGAACAGAATTGTTTGCACTCAAGATTTTTTTTTTGCAAACTATTGGCAACTACATTTACTGCCAATGTGCATTAGAGTGAATTTTGGCCTGGTACTCAACACCTAAAATTCAATTTACAAAAGCAAACCAAAGTTGCACATATTCCTTCATGTTCTCCCAGGTGAGGTGCTTTCTTCAAGCTAATACTTCTAAAGCAAGCTAACTTTAGCTAATTATCTGCTAGTTTATTCTCCCTTGCTAAATTTTGGCAGGTTGCTTCTGCAAATTATGAAAAATAAATGTGAAATATGCAGATGTCTTTGGTTTGAAGCAGATGTTTGGTCCTTTCTGCCAGAATCTAATCAGCTGTATCCCAAGAGTTCCCTCTCCAATATTGTCCAAGAGTTGTTTAAAAAACATGAAGGGGATAGGGACTATACACACTGAACAGCGATACTCCAATGTGCACTGTGAGTTTCAAAGGCTTCAAGCAATAAAACTTAAAAAAAAGGAAAAAAAGAGAGTTTAAACAATAATATAAAATGAAATGATAACGTAGTATAAATAGAAAAGAAATCAGATATACAACACAAAAAGAATTGTACTAGAAATCATAGAAATATATTGTTGCCAAACTAAGTTGCCATTCAAATCCAACACCGTAATCTTTATAACGTCATTGCCATTGCCAAGTAACAACGATAAAAGTTAAAACTTTCATAGCTGCATTGTGTCCTAATGAGAAAAGTAAAAATCAGCTGGTGGGCATTAACACCCAAATTCACGAGTTTTTTTTTATTCAATCGTATTTTTAGTTGAGGATTTAATTTGTCACTATTGCTCTTTGTCACAACAGGATTTCAGTACTTCACATTTTCTGACCAAGCAATCGTGGGCTTAAATTCAAGTCTTCCCATATATACCACTCCCTCTTGCATGCCTTTATATTTTTTATGTTGCTGACCTACATCTCTGTGTGGGCAGATATGTTGAGAGATGAGATTCATAACTAATTGTGTTTTGCTTTGCAAATAACACTTTGTAGCATCACTCTGGCAGAGCCACATTGTCGATGATCCAGGCGTGACATAAAATATTCTGGGAATACCCATGCCACAGAGGAGCCAATGCCAGCCAGCAACAAACACAACACAGTCACATTCTTAAGTCTGCCTTTGATTTCATCATTTCCATGAGGCTCTTGATGCGTTCGGTTTGAGTGCATCTTTTACATGGCTTCCAGTATTTGGCCATTGGCGTAATAGTAGTGAAGCACATCCAAAATGTGCCATTTAGATTTTGCATTTTACCATCAAGGCAATCTATTTCCTAATTTTACTTTTATCTTATTGTTTTTTATGTTGAATATTGTAGCTGTTTTTGTTTGTATTTCTGTTTTTTTTAGCTTTTGAGGCATATTTCTTTTTTTCCATTTTCTTATGTTGAACAGACATATGCATTCTTGGTACTAGCAAGAAAATGGCGGAGAACACCCTAGTGGACCTATCTATCAAGGCTTGCACAAGATCAATTTTCTTATAGACTGTTGATCCATCATGTCGCCTTGGATCAAGATCGAGTCGAAGTCTGTTAAAATTAAAAATGTACCTAAACCTCATTCCCTTTATCCTTTTCCGTCCCTTGGTTGAACTGGAAATTTGTCTTTTTTCAATCATAGTAACTATTTAACTATACCCCACACGCTAACATAAGAATGGATTTGGCCAACAAAGATTCTAAGAATCCACTTATAGACTATACTACAATGATGGGTCTATAATTAGAGATGAGCAGATCAATCCACGGAAGATCGAGTTTGAGTCAAATTTCCTGCAATTCATGGTTTCACTTTAATTCAAAAACTTTAAAATTCGATTTGCAGTTTACAAAATAAACCCCTTGCCAAGCACCATTTCCAACACTGCTGAAGCATCAGAGAGAGGCATAATGTCATGTTGCATTGCCATGCAGGCTCCCCCATGATGCCCTGCCACTATGACATCTAGTGAATTATCATATCCTGTTAAAAGGTGGTAAGTATCTGGGCCATCACAGATCAGGGTTCCCAATGGAGCACAGTTTGTACGACAGTCGTTTTCCATCTTCAGAGTCATTGAGTAAGTCTCTCTCTGTCTCACTTCTTCGAACTCTTCATATGTTTTTTACAAAATGCTAGAGCATTTCAAAGAAAAACATACCTGGCTACAATTGTGCAGCCAGGTTCTGATTCATGCTGCCTTTGTTTTGGGGAGCACGAATCAGCTGACAGGTTCCATTTCATTTATATGAAGCAATATGTTTGCTGAGGCCTGGGTGCATTATTTTACATGTATCAAATTTTTTTTCATCTCACTGCACTTAAAGGGAACCTGTCACCTGGAATAACGCTGTTAGGCTGGTTTCACATTAGCGTTGCACTGACCTGCATCTGTCAGCGCACGGCCGCCGCTAAGCTCTGCTCCGGCCACACCTCCTCCCAATCGCTCCGCCTATGGGCGCATGACGCTGCATGCGACCTGCGCACCCTATCTTTAGCATTGGGTTTGCAGGCCGTACTCAGGTCGTGCGCAGGTATGCGGTTGCAGGCGCATGCGTCCTTTTGACAGTGAGCCGACCTGTGCCCAAAGCACCGTGTTGCATTTTAGTGCGCTCGGCGCAACGTCAAAAGGACGCATGCATCAGCAAACGCATACCTGCGCACGGCCTGCATACCCAATGCTAAAGATAGGGTACGCAGGTCGCATGCAGCGTCATGCGCCCATAGGCAAAGCGATCGGGAGGAGGTGCTGCCGGGGGCAGAGCTTAGTGGCGGCCATGTGCTGACTGACGCAGGTCAGTGCAACGCTAGTGTGAAACTAGCCTTAACTTGCAGATATGCAATTAATCTGCAGGTTAACAGTGCTATGATGATCCCCGGTGCCTTAATGCTGCCAAATACAGTGGGCAGAAAATGATCTTTATTCCCCCCCACCAGCATTCGGTGTTCAGTCATGGGGAGCGGCACCGGCACTGGTTCAGTCACCACTCTGAGTATACAGAGTGGCACTGTAACCATGCCCCTGGCTCTTACTGACAGCTGACCCCAATACAGAGCCAGTGTCAGTCTGGGCCGAGGGCGCGGTTACAGCGGCATCTCCGTATTCTCACAGAGTGACTGAACTGGCCCCTATGACTGAATACTGCTGGGGGAAATAAAGATCATTTTCTCCTTGCTGCATTTGGCTGGGTTTAGGCACATTAATTCCATATCTGCAGGTTAAACAGCATTATTCCTGGTGATCGGTTCCCTTTAAACCTCCCAGAACCTCCCATAAAGCAGCTCTCCATGCTTTGTGTGGAGTCAGGGTGACAAATGATCAGTTTGACCTCTGACACCCACATGCACATTTAGACAGGATTTGGTCTGGAAAAAAGTGGTGGAGTAAATTAAAGGAAACCTATCACCAGTTTTCCCAATATAAAGTATGGCCACCACCTCTCAGGCTTCTTTTACAGCATTCCAGTAAGCTGTATGTAAGTCCCCTATACCCTTGGCATTGCACAAAAAATCTTTTATTATATCATCAGATGTCATGGTCCAGTTCAATGGGCGTCTCTGATATTGAACCAGAACCTAATCTCTTCTTATGATTAGTGTGGATGGCGCATGCTATGTCATCAACAGTGTCCCCCATATCGCTACTTCAGAGGCACACTTCTTACTTCCCTGCAAAGCAAAGTACTGTAATGCTCATGCGCCAGTGAAAGCCAAAGAGCACCAACCAATAACCCGGAAGTAAAGCCTGCGCATGCTTAGCAGGGCAGTAAGAAGTGTGCCTGTGCAGGAGTGTGATTGGGGGCACTGTCGATGACGTAGCATGCATCATCCACACGAAGCAGGGAAGGAGGACGCCGATCATAAGAAGAGAGTAGGAGCTAGTTTAAAATCGGAGACGCCCATCTGGCCTCATACACTGTATGTGAGTATAATAAAAGGTATTTTTTGTGCTATGCAGAGCGGATTGGGGATTAAAATGTAAAGTATAATTGGAAGATGTTTTACTATGAAGAGTCAAACTATTTCACCATTGTGATTACCTATACTACTGACGAAAATAAGTTGGAAGGAAAAAAAGACGACTAAATTAGTATTTGTTTGATATATTTGCTTTGGTTATATCCATGTATAAGGAGAAATTGTTTCTCATCTCAGTAATACGATACCTGCTGCTATGTTTAGTACAGAATGGCTATGGATACAGTCTTTGCAATATTAATTTTTAATTGATGATGCTCATTAAGAGACACTTTAAACAGAGCAATTATCATTTATCTTGATATATTATTTACTAGCTCTGGCTGTCATGGTTAGGGACCAGTGATGAGTGTAGAGGGAATACAGCTCGCTTTCAGAATATGCTGGTCAGAAGATTTTCCTGCTTAGAAGGTGGTTAAGACAACTAAAGACTTCCAAGTTTTGACATCTAGGAAAACCACATGGTTCCTAATCAAAACACAGGGGGGACCTTCTAAAGACAAGCCTGGAAGGGTATTTAATGAACATGGATGGCAATTTTAATGAAAACCACAGTCTATGAATTATTTATTCATTAGTGTTTTTCAATAAAAGCATCATTTTGTGCATATACAGTATTTCAGTATTCAGCCTCATTTCTTTCTTTCAGTTATTGCTGTAGCTTTAGATGCTGCTGTAACCTTGCTGTGACAGTAAAAGTCTTTATAAAGTTATTAGGATGATAATAATATATAAATGTGATCTTGTTGGGCATTGTGGTGGCTCAGTGGTTAGAATTGCTATCTTATATCAGTGGTGCTTTGAAAGAGGATGGCCATCAAGAAAAAATTTGATGGCCATGCCCTTTCAAAGCAATTTTTTTAAAAACTATGAGAGCTTAACAGAGGTCACAGAAGTAGCAGGCAAACAAATTATTCACAAACACTGGTGTAAGGGAAACTTCATTAAACAAATGTCGTGAGCATAAAGCCACTGGAAATTCAAATTAGACACCCTAAAACCAAGAGGCTTGAATAACGAAGAGGAGCTATTTGCATTTACGAAATGCATTGGATAAATTTTGGTCATCTCAGCATCTTCATACTAGCTTCTACCACGTGACTGAACTATGTCACAAAGGTCCTGTTTGCTAACCACCGGAAGAGACATACAGAGCGTATGTCACTGGCTGGGACAACGGTCCGAAATCCTGTACTGATTTAGCAGCCTCTACTAGAAGAACCGACCTGTTAGCGGCATCAGGTATTTACCACAAGGTCTCCCAAAACCGCCGGTGCTACACGAGGAAAGGAAAGGAACAGATTACCTTGTGATGTAAAAATCTCTTCTACTATATTTCAGTGTATCATACACATTGGTTCCAATCACATATGCTCTACAAATGTGACTGCGCCTCTTAAATCAGTATTTTATGTAGCAGAGGCATACACACAAACTCAGGATGTGATTGAACTTCAGACATGTATCATTTTAAAGCACTGCTCACATACAGTGATTTTATGGTAACCTTCATGTTATTAGTGTTCAAAGTACGAATTATGACTAATACCATAGGGTAAATGCTTTTAGCCTACCCCAAATATTATATATTTTATCTTAACGTGACCATTATATAAACTGCCTGAACTCTAAAAGGCTATCTATTACTGCCTAAGTATCCTAATATCCCATAAACACCATTGGTATTCATCCTAGGAGATTTAGCACTTACCTTATGAAATTGGGGTTACTAAGCCAAGTAAACATGCTAGTTTATATATTAATAAAACGTTCCCCCTTTATTATTCTTTATTCAAAGAAAGTTTTTATATTTTTGATTACTGGGTTAGTAATGGGGGAGTCTGATAGACCCTCTCCATTACTAATCCCAGGGCTTGATGACAGCTGTGATTTTTGACAAATCACAGCTGTTATCAACCCCAACTACCATTACCTCAATTGCTATGGGATCCGGACATTCGGGAAGAGCCAGTCAAAGCATCAGAATTGGCGGGCTTGTATTTTTAGGCTGTGAAATCTGCGGGGGAAACCATAGTTTATTTGAGACATATAGGATTTGTACAAATCATTAACAGTGAGGTAAAAACAAGACTTATCCTAAGATGGCTACTATACTAGGGAGCTATTTTAACGCCTTCACTACTTAGTGTCAGTCGAAAGCTCAAATTCGAGACTTTAACATGTTCTATGATCTAATTCCTACCCCAATAATGAATGACGTATTTCATATATCTTTGGCAGTAATGGTTCCTAGCAATTTTTTATCATCACACATAGAGGAATACGCACAGATGTATAGTAGGGCTTATAGATCTCTATGAGTACAATATAACAGATCTATACAACACAGATCAATAGTATAGATCTCTACATTACCATAATGACATTTCTGGAGGAAGAAGGAAATAATAAAAGAATGATCTCAAATGTCTCTACTGTGCTTCTTTGATAAAAGTAGATACATTTTTTTTTTTATTAGCCTTCACATATGAAACATTTTTGAACTTTAGATATAATTCACTGTATTCCCAATGATAAGTAAAATGGGCAAAATAACTTGCATTGCTGTAATGTGGCAAATCAACCAAAATTACTGTAATATAGTGAGAATTCATTATTTCCAACTATTTCTACTCTGTACCAGAAAGGTAACTGTGGATCTAATAGTTATTGTTTTTGACGATTATTACATTGTACAGTGTCATTAAAATATGTCATACTAAAAAACGTTGCCTCTTTACTATCATGTCATCCATTGATGCTAAATGAAATGTTAAGAATAAAACAAAATGAATGGATTGTACAGCATTAGAAAAAAAAGTCACTTATTTTCAGAAACAGTGATAGGTTTTATCATGGGCTTTGTCTGATATTACAGTTCAGCTACTTTTTCGTGAAGGTAAATGAGGTGAAATTTGAAATATATTCTGTGTTAAAGAGTTGTGTGCTGTTTGCAAGACTCTTAATATTTTTTACAATTTTCTCAATCTCAACTTATAACATAGTGAGCCAAAAGGAGGAAGAACCCCCCCCAAAAAAAACTAAGAGGTTGATTCTTCATTGTTTGTGCACCTTTTTTCTGGAGTAAAAAAATGGTGCTATTAGGGACTATTTAATTTGTGCCTTACTCATTACTTAATTTTCTCCTTTTTTCCATTAAAGGTAACCTGTCACCAGGTTTTCCCAATATAAAGTAATGGCTATCACCTTTAACCCCTTTCTGATGTTGGGCATAATAGTACATCCACGTTGGAATCCCTCCTTTGATATGAGCTCTGGCACTTTGCCCGGCAAGCGTATCTGAAATCCCGCCCATCGGTGACCCCGTCATGTGATTGTGGATCACCGATGGTTTAGCGTGACAACCACAGGTTTCC